>OY992890.1:80027163-80147163 GCA_963921405.1 Cepaea hortensis
GAACTGTCGAAACGAGCAAAGTGTTCGACCTTCTTATCGACAATGTGCAAAGTTGCGACCTTCCTATCGTGCATTGTCGAAGCGTGTAAAATTTTCGTCCTTCCTATCGTGCATTGTCGAAGCGTGCAATGTTTTCAACCTTCTTATTGAGAATTATCGAAGCGTGCAAGGGCTGTACGTTTCCACAGGCTTCATGGCCGCGGAGACTGCGGGTGATCCCCCATGTGTTAGCCACCCAATGCCTGCCCATATTGCCCAGCATGGAAGCCAGCTGATGCCTTGGCCAACATAAATCCCGACATTGACGAATCAGCACCTCCTAGTCGATCAACCTCCGTCTCCACAATTAAGGTTGGCTGCATTAGATCGCTAACACTTTCTGTCTCTTGTTCTTGTGTCTTGTGTACACACTGACAGATTTACAGACTGCTGTTCGTCTTCCCCCCCCCTTCCCCCCTCCCCCCCCCCACCTTTTTTCCCTAAACTACTAATGGATTTAAACTCACACTGTTCAAAGTTAAAGGCAATCATCACATCGCACACAATTCCAATCCTTGTCTCAAGACATCTGAATGTGAGAAATCTTGCAAATAAAATGTTCATGCACGTGCGACAACTTCTAGTGCATTGGACTGATTTTGCGAGTGGATTTTTCTTTCCCATATTCTTTACATGACATCGCTGTCAACACCAGCATTTTCTGTCCCTATTACCAGTGTCCCACGCCATCAGGGGAACCAACTCCGACTTCAGAGGTACTAGTAATTTACGTCCTCTAGTCAAGAACGAGAAGTCAATATTTTAGTCCAACTGACCGGTGTCACCCGCTACCCCGACATTAGCACATCGGATGTTCAACGATGAACGATCTTATCCATTCGGCCATGCTGACATCGAACCACGAATTCTTATTTGTGAAAGGCATCAGTTCTGACGTATTGTCTATTGAACTTGATAATCTCGCGTCAAAAGATGAAGGTTTTGAAGCAACTTTTGCTGTCACCGTGTCTGTCAAAACGTAATTACATATGCTTGATTTATGCGCACGTGTCAGAAATGTTGAGATTGCAAACATTGGCTGTAAGGAGTAGAGAACGGGTTGTTTCCAGATGTCTACGTGGTTACAGACCTTGTAGAGATATTGAGAAAATGACGTTGGGGGGAAAACTAAGATAATATACAGAGGAGGGATGTCTGGAATAGAGATGGCCAAACAAAGGGAGGACACGCCTTACATCGTAAATGGCGCGAAGTGTTTACAGAGACGGGAGCTCGTCATCTTGATGATCTGATAGTCGTTCTTGCTATCTGAATGCGTGTTCCTTACGGGTGTGATAAAATGCTTGGTATTCCGTCTCCTCTTGCTTATATTAAGTTGTTTATTCTGAATATACGTAGTTATATGTTTGCATTAACATTGATAGTTTTAGGCAAAAATAACTAGTTTGGCCCTGTGCAGGAAACTTGGCAACTCGCCAACGCATATCATGCCACGCCAAATTGCACCTGGTCAAGACGACCCGTCTTCCGGGCCTGTTCTTGGCTAGATAGTTAGTTAGTTAGTTAGTTAGTTAGTCGACAGATCATCCTCATTGCACATCGAACCATTCAGTCCATAAGTGCTCGGATCCCCTCCTCAGCAAATCCCGCAACGTGTAGCGGCTAACGACGCCAGTTCTGTGTTGGTTTATCAATCTTCTTTGGCTTCCTGCGTAGTGTTCTTGTTTGGCCACCCCTCTTTTAATTTGCTGCTCTCGCAGTCTGGCCATTGTTGTAGATTCACAGTCATCACTTGGTTCTCGCAAAAGTCTTACTTCTCGTAGAGCATTCAGGATGTCGGCCTGGTCCATGGCGCGTCCGCCCTCCACAGTAGCCTCACCTGCGAGCTTGTCAGCCCGCTCATTTCCTTGTACTCCCGCATGCCCTGGCACGAAGATGAAACTAATCTTTGCCAGTCGAGACCGCTCCAGAGGCAGCAACCATTCTCTTCGGATCGATCCCTCCTCTATCCTCTTGATCATGTTCATTGAGTCGCTGAGGAAACAAGCCCTAGTGAATGTCTGTGTCTCGAGCCATGTTATTGCTTTACTTACTGCCATGACTTCCATGGTCAGGCTACTTGTGGTTTCAGTGAAAGCACCAGAGTCCTCCTTCACAATTCTCCCTCCGGCCCGAGCTGTAAAGGCCCATGAGCTTCTCACATATCGGACGACCGACCCATCTGTGTAGATGACCGCGTCACCGTCTAGCGAATTCTCGAAAATCAACGCTTGTACTTCAGCCTCAACAGCAGCCGGATTTTCTTGTCTGCATTTTCTATCTAGTTGGATGCAAACTGAAAAGGATGTGCAGAAGTCTGTTGGCACTTGCACCCACTCCTCGCCAGGTTCTAAGTCCTCAAGTGAACACACCTGTTGAAGAATGTCTTCGGCTTGACCCATCCACGACCTTCCTCTTTTTAACCTGCTGCCCTTCACCTTCATAATTTCACTATGCAGTGGATGTTGTGTGTTTGCGTTAATTCTGAGGTAGGCGCGTGCCCTGCAACCTTGTATTATCTCTTCAATGGTTGGAAAATCAAGAAGGTAGCGCATCGCCCTGCATGCTGTATCTCTTGTACATCCAAGAATAATGCGCATAGCTTCATTCTGTATCCTTTCCATCCTTTCTATCTGCTTATGGCTGAGAGTCAGGATTGCCATTGCATACTCCAAAACAGACATGACCAGCCGCTCGCACAGAAGACATAGATGGCGCTGCTCACAGTTTGCTGCCGCCATCACCCGCATCGCTGCCAAACCCCGCTTGGCCTTAATTATCACCTGGTCTATGTGCACATTATAAGCAAGGCTTCGATCAAGCCGTATCCCCAGGTAATTCATTGCCTGCGTTCTTTCCACCGTCTCTGAACACAGCATTACAGTTGGTGTTGGAGTGTTGACAATATGATTATTCAACGAGAACCAAGTCACTGTTGCCTTTGTTGGGTTGACCATTGCCCCAGCTTCATCACACCAAGTACTTATGCGATTGAGTTCGGTTTGTAGTTCCACAGCAACCTCCTCTCTATCCTTACTCTGACGATACACTAAAACATCATCGGCATATGACAATGTCCTGCCAGGTCCAGTGATCTGCTCACTGGTGATTCTCACTGTGTAGGCGTTGAACAGTACCGGAGATAATGGTGATCCCTGTGGTAGGCCAGGATGTATTGTTGTTGGTTCCGAAGTCCAACTGCCACATCTAAAAACTACTTTCCGTTGGAAGAGGGCTGCAGCGATCCAACTAAGGAGGAATGGACTTAAGTTTAGTTCGAGAAGCTGAAACATTAAAAAATCCAGTGGTAATCTGTTGTATGCGTCCTCAAGATCAATCGCTGCAGCAACGGTTTCAGTGCCTGAGTGGAAACCTTCATAGAGATCCTGGGCAAAGACTGCTGCATTAGTCCAGGTTTCTCTTTTTGGACGGTACCCACCCAGGGTGGGTGGGAAAACACCTTGCCTCTCTAGTTGGCTTGATATTTTCCTGGCAATTACCTTCTCCAGCAGCTTGCCTATTGTATTCTATGAAATGGAAACAAATAGGTATTTTAAATTCCTGCGAGAAAAAAACGAACTAAACATTAACAAACGTTGCACATACCTTACAAGGAGATCCACGTGTCGCGAAATACAGGTGAAAAATCCGAAATCAGAAGCACTCAATAAATATAAAAATGAATAATAAAATAAGATAAAATACACACGAACGCATACAATACGACACACAGACGTTTCGATTCTAAGAATCTTTGTCAATGACAACACAGATAGCTGACGACAAACAACGACAAAAACACAAACACACGACCTATCACTTATAGTGCACAACCTGATAATTCGAATTATTATGTTTAGTTCGTTTTTTCTCGCAGGAATTTAAAATACCTATTTGTTTCCATTTCATATTGTTGTCATAGGAGGGTAAAATATCAAGGACAGGAAGATGTAATTTCCTATACTTAAGTGCTCAAAGATAAAGAAGCGCAACACTGACTTTTAATGGGCCAGAGAAGAAAAGGACAATAAGGAGAAATAGAGAAAGAGCACTATATATATCCTCCTCTGCTAACAAGAAAAGGGGTAGAATTTAGACAGAAGATTCCAGGAGTTCTAGGGCGGGGGATATACGGTTGTACATCCCAGACAGAAGATTACACAGCTGGACTGTAACAGGATCAATGAGTTTACACAACAAACTACAGACTAAACAAAACAAATTAAGAACAACAAAATTAGGTTTTTATTGACAGAACTGCATGGTTTAGGGACAAACAGGCATCTCGACACGTCACATAACTGACATATACAGAAATGGGAACCTATGTTCCCACAGTAATCACTGCTGCCTAACATCGCTACGCACGTGACTAGGTACCTATCTCCACAAACCAACAAGGACATGGCAACAACAGAGCCTCAACGTAAACAACAATGGTAACAGCAGGTATGGACTCTCTATTGTAATCATCTCAGGACTCATGGACAGTTGGTACATACAGAAATGGGAATCTGAAATCCCACAGTTAGAGATAACTGCTGCCTAGCACTGACTACAGGGGCGGTCTTTAAATGACAGTGAGACCTCAATCATGTTCAGTTGAGTCGAAGGGCACCCTCAATACCCACACAGGACACCCGCATCACATAAGTCGACCGGGACCAGATACAGCGAAAAACCATAACATAACGAATAACAAAACTATAACCCTAACAGCAGAGATATAGTGGCATAAACACGCATAAACAGGTATACGAAGGGGATATGAAAGGGTATACAAAAGGGGATGTGAGTGGCCTACGACATTAACCAGAGCCGGGGCTCAAGTTTGCTCTACAACCCACAAACATGGCCAGGGGTCACTACCTGCAATGCATGAAAAGGTACAACATCTAATTAATAATCATCAAAGAATCAATATTTGCATCAACACATGGACTTCACAGGACAACAACTACAGCAACGGTGTATGCAAACAGTGTCCTTGTGGCACAAACATAGACATGGACTGTGTAAGTTCACACCAACCACATGATACTTCAACTGGACAACAATGACATGGATAGGTTATAGGATATACTCCACATAAAATATAAACAGAGCACACACGCTCTACAGCATCCTTCGGAGTGATTGGGCCCACAATTAATGCAACAGCCACCACCATATCATGGGACAATCTTAATGTGAGGGCGGATCATCCCTCGTCACAATGCTCGCAGCCTTTCATGGCCTCTCATCTAACTCAATATTTACTTCTTGAACACTCTCAGTTCAGGGGGGTCATTACCTACAGATCTCTGACACAACACAACTTCTCATCACCAACACCACAGGCTGAGAATACCACTCATAAATGCCAATGTTACACAGCAACACTCATCAACTAGTCAAAATCAACACCGAACACAACTCAGTTACATCGGTGTACCACGACTCTAACAGGACAACACCATTTGAACATGTACATACAGGACATAAATACAGCCCAATGCACCAACAGCAATCAAGCAGACATAGGATATTGTCTCAACATGCTTACAACCGATAGAACTCAAACTTGAATGAATGTATGTAATAAAAGTCGCTCACCTTGAAGACTGATATAATTTTGAGATAAATCCTTTTATTTCGGATCTGCTCTCTTTTAGACAAAATGAACACAACACTGCCGTATCATATAACGGGGCCCTAACACGGGCACGGGACGTTATATATATATAAATACAACTTGGCTGTTCATATAATTCTATAATTACCCAATCTACTAAAGCATATTGCCACCCATGTCCAAACATAACTCGTTAACTCGTTGTCTATACTTGATATCTGTTCCGGTCCTGAGTATGACAAGAATGCTATATCCAAACAGGCGATATCCCTTCCTCAGTAACAATGCCTTGCCCTAGATGATCAATCCTTTTGTTCACGGAGCTTTCAGGGAAAAATACACACAGCCGTCTTGATCTCCTTTCTCGAAGTCACCTTTCCGCTGTCCCGGACGATGATTACGTCGTCCTCAGTTTCTAGTCGTCAAGTCATTCTATTGTTAGACTGGGAATCTCCTAATTTACATTTGGTGGTGCGTGTGGGCGTGACCACCATGTGGCATAATGCCCCCTCCCAAAAAAAAAAAATGCTATGTCATTTTTCTTCTCATAATTACTTACAACTGTAACCATATTTTTACGCACTACCACATAGTTCCAGGATTTACCCCATCATTAACCCTCAAAAAAAAAATCATAAATGCTACATAACGGGCACGCCCACCTGTCCGAACCCTACGTCGAACGTCGTGTGACTGATCCTATGGGATCAGTTCAACTAATAAGTTAATATTAGTCCCTACCTTGTCCTAATGACAAGTATGTCCTAGTTCTAGGACGAGGGTAATAATGATGTTTTTCCAGTAACCAGGTTAGACGTAGTCGTTACTTGGTGTCGTATGACAATATTAATGGGTAGGGTGCTTGTCTGTGATTCCACCTTAACGTTTTCCCGATATTTTCCTTTGGGATTTGGATTGTCACTTGGTTATATTTAGCTCCTGTACTGATTCATAAGCATACAGCATAACATAACACATACCCTTCGGACCCAACATTTCTCATTAACTAATATAAATGCTAAATAAATCAAATATAGTCATTCACAATTACAACTTTATACTCAAGTGTTTCTGAGTTCTTTCCGATCGGAAGTCCTTGTCTCTGTTAATAACTTTCATCCTTGCCGTGGCCCTGTTTTGAACACATATCAGATACAAATGTACCTTATTTATAATATTTAATCAAATAACCTATCTTAACATGTTGGTTATTGTTATCTTGACCCACTAATAAGGTTTATAATACGTAATCAACTCAATATATATCTGAACTTTGAATTTAATACAACAAAACTATAACTCTAATTCAACTCTACATAATCAACAAGAAAATCTGCCATTCTATAATCGACTCAGAATGTCAGCAAGATTATTATCTTTTCCAGGAATATGACAAATGTCAAATTCATAATCCTGTAATAGTAATGACCATCTATGTATTCTAGAATTCTTTGGATGACCCGATTTGAAAATTTGTAGCGGTTTGTTATCCGAAAGAACTAGAAATTTCCTACCTAGTAAGTATCTAGAGAACTTTTCAATACTTTCAATTAACGCTAAAGCCTCTAGTTCAGTAACAGCATAATTTCTTTGAGTTTCAGATAGCTTTTTACTGAAATAAAGAATAGGAAGTAATACAGCTGAAATAGCATGTAAACTAGCATCCGTTTGTAAAACAAAATCTTTTGAAATATCAGGTAATTTCAAAATAGGATATGTACTAAATAGAGTTTTTATTTGTTGTAATAATTTCTCATGATCCTCTGTCCAACTATTTTTATAGGTCTGTAATATAGATATATACATGTGAAAAATCATACATTTCAAAGATTTAAAACTTTTTAAGAAAATAACTCAGAATTATATTCTAATATTATGACTCAACAAGAATAAATCCTTAACCAATTTATCATCATAAAATAACAATATATTTACTAACAATTATCTGTACAATAGAGAACTAAAATATTTTCACACACCCAAGTGTGGAGATATGAGATAGTGTGAACACTTTGAACAAATATAGATTTAGATCTAAAAAATTTGGAATTCTAAGTAATCAGACTGTAAATGTGTCTGTAATGTATTTTGTGTTAATATGAACCTAACACTTTCATCCCATTCTATTTTCTTTTATTCTTCTCTTTTATTCTATTTCTTTCTCTCTTTCTTTCTTTCATACTTATGGTGTTTCCGTACTGAACGTATGTTCATATTTGTACTTTTCAACTTTGTTAAATTGAACACTGTCATAACTTTCACTCGTATATATAACGACAATAAAGTATATTTGATTAATTTGTAGCAGAAACAAGCCAAGCAAATAAAGTACGCATTAATTAATGCATCGTAATTTTGTTTGTTATCATTGACTTGTGTGTAAATTTTCTTGAGTGATTGAATGACTGTATTTTTATTCACAATATCATCAATATATGCCTTTGTTTGTGAGGCTGTGTTTGTGACTATGGATGTAACCTGAGATAAAGTCAATTTAAGCCAACTCAACATATTTATCATAAATATGGCTACAACATCCCATTTCATCTGTTGTTTGTAACTATTGTGTTAAGTTTTGGTCTATTTTTGTGTGCCACACTGTTGTTATTACCAGTCAGTTGAACTTTTAATGAATGTGTAATTCTTTCTTCTTGTGTTGTTGTGAGTATCACATCAGGTTTGCGTTCTATAGTTTGAGCGTAATCTTTGACATCTGCGATGTTACCAATTATCAACCCAGCACATGGGTTTGGTAGTACTGCTGCGCACACTCGACCTTTATAGTATTTGCATTTTATACTGACCCATGCAGTTTTGTACATTTCTATTGTACCCCCAAATGTCCTGCACTCAATACTTTTACCTGTATAATCACTTTCTCTTATGAGTTTGTGATTAACACCTGTAATATCGGACCCTGTGTCTCTAAAACAAGTTGTTGGTAAACCATTCACCAACGCTTGGTGTATCGTCAGAGTACCTTGACGAGTGTATGCTGCATTTGCCTCGTGAATATGTCTCTTATTGGCTGATGTAAGGTCATCATCACTATTATTACCTTCTTTACCTGTTTTGTTCTTGTATGACTCTATAATGGCTGCGTGTGTGTCCTCTAGATCATCTGAATCGCTACTACAACTAGACAACACATATGCGATACTGGCTTCCTTCCAGGAATTTCTCATTGGACAAGACCTGCTTGTGTGTCCGTACGCCCTACACGAGAAACATTTAATGCTTCTTTTAAAAGAGTCATACTTACCTCTCTTCTTAGCAATAATGTCCTTCAGATATGCGGTATAACCTGGATGTTTATCACACATCTCTAAATTTCCATGCGTTAATCTACAATACTGACATCTGTTGAATTGGCCTTTCCTTGGTCTATCACCTTCTCTATTGTAAGGACTATTTCTATTGCTACCACTACTAAACTTTCTAAACTTACTGTTTCCTCTTTGAAATTTTGCACTTGCTCCTATCACTAATTCAGGTTGTGTACAGTTAGCAAAAATATCCCTATGTGCATTGAAATAAGATTCACCCTTATTCTCCATTTCACTTAAACTTTTACATTTATTTTCCATAAGAAACACTGACATAGGTTCTGGTATTGCAGATAACATTCTATCTCTGATAATTAAGTCTCTCACTTTCTCATAACTATCATTAATATCCGCAGCCTTACACCACTTATCAAAACTAGAAGACATTTCCGAAGCGAAATCCAGGAATGTTTGATTCGATTTCGGTGTAAGTGTTTTAAACTTAGTTCGTAATCCAGATTCGTCTAATGAAAAATGTGACAGCACACGATCGCGCATATATTTATAATTTGTACGTAAATCCTCAGGAATCAACTCAATCACTTTTAACGGCTCCAATGCCAGATGACGGTGAAATAAAATTGGTATGTCCTTCTCTGGTACCTTGTAATGCTTTACGAGTACTTCAGAATTAGTCATCCAAGAACTAACCGAATCACCTTGTTGAAAATTCCTGAATAAACCTTGGTACTTTTTCACAGGATCGTTCTGCTTAGTCAGCATTTTCTCTCGTTCGATTTCAGCTCCACGTTCCATCTCAAGCGTCTTGACCCTTAGGTTACCTTCAACCTCCTTGTCTCTCCAGAGTGTTTCTGTAGCCAGTCTTTCCCTATCAAAAGCCAATTGTTTCTCTTTAAGTTCTGCTTCAGCAACAATTTGTTTCATCTTCAAATCTGCCTCTGTAGCCATTTGTTTTTCCTTAAGTTCCGCTTCTGCAGTCATTTGCTTTATCTTCAATTCCGCTTCTGCAGCCATCTGTTTCTCTTTTATTTGCATCTCTATCATTAACTTCTCTTTTTCCGCATTTAATTCTTTTTCTCTAGACTCCATTCGTTCACGTTCCAAAATTATCTCACTTTGTCTGATCGCCATCTCTTTTTCTTTCATTTCTCTCTCAAGTTGTTTCGCTTGCTTTTCTGATGCCAGTCTTTCCTGTTTTTCCTCCTTGTCACGTTTCTGTTGTTCACTGAACTCAAGCTTTGCCCAATTTCGAAGCTCAGCACCAGTTAGACCAGTCTTCTCGCCCATTTCAATGAAATGTTGCAGCGTAGACATCTTGTCCTATTGTCCTACCTGTAAAATGAGCTATCTGGCTGAAATAAATATGGACGTAGGCAAGAGAAGAAAAGAATCGACAAAATTGTGATAATATCTCAAATCACCATCAATCAGATAGTAACGTAAGTGTTGTATCACCGTTGAGCAAACACGAACTCAATCAACTCTGTAGTGTAAATTCGAACACAACAAAAGAATCAACCAAATATATCTATAATGAACGAAACAGATCTAAATTATAAAATAAATATGAAGAAATATGTCTAATATACGATATGTGTGACGCAAGACAACTAATAATCATAAGAGACGATCGACGACTGACGTAAATACATATTACTGTTTACAAACGATAACAAAATTTTATCCCCATTTTTGACGGATAATGTTCCTACTATACTACTAACGTAAAGACGAGACTATAATATTGAGGTGACGCCCGCAAGATCAAAACCAAACAAAATTAATTCGTAATGACCTGGCTCTTGTCAACCCACAAATCACTTCATGAACTAATCAAGATATCAGATATCATTAGCTCATCAAGGCCTTCTAACCACCCGCAAATAAAATAAGTAGCCTTATTATGAGTCAACATAACATCAATCAACAATGAATAACAATTACTGGCCTTTTTCCGGCTCTCTTGTACATAGATAACCGAGTAGAGTTCCTGTCGTTCAAAAATTTTGACATAGAATTGTGTCGATCAGTTCATTAAGGAATTGATCCGTGGTCACCACTCGAGTATTGGTATGCTTGTTGATTTATACCCGAGAAGCTGTGTCCACAATAGACTGTTGCTCCTGGCTTGAACGATAGTACAATTAACTTGTACTACTTTCACCCTGGACTCAGGAAGTCCGTAACCAACCCATAACACGTAGTTGGCTGTAGTGTAACGACGACGTTTGAATTTTACGTTTAGGCTGCTGTAGGTATCCGAATGAATGATGCCCACAGTGAAATCAGTAGATCTGCCTGCATCCGGTTCTGGTACCTAAAGTCCAATTTGTGACCGATTCGACTGTGTCTGGTATCACGATGAAAAAAATAGTAATTGTCAATCCGTAAAATGTTCCGATGTGTAACCGCTGAAGTGTAAAGTGGGTAGCCTCCTGACGTGTGTAGTGTATCCGTGTACAGTCAATCAATGTCCAAACGTTACCGTTGTCCGTAGATGTCGACGTAATGAGTTAATGTTTGTATCGTCGTTGTGTCAATCCACAATCATGAAATGGTGTCGTTAGACGAACGAAGTGTTACTTCCATGTCCGTAAATGAGCTCAATGGTGTCCTAGTGAGGATCGCTAACATTGGAACAATGTCAATAAATAATTGAGTCATTTGCTACAGCGGTGCAATGTGTAACATCCATAAGTGTCTTTATATGTTCCTGATAATGGCATCGTAAATGTGTAGAAGTTGGTGAAGTCGTACAAATGCCGTGTGGAGGTAAGTGTCCTGTTGTCTGTGTATCTATATGTGGCGTTGTCTTAATGACCTGGTATCAGAGTGGTAGTGTAGGACTAAATGCAATAAGTCCCGACGTAATATATCGTGTGTAGAGTTCCACTGAATGTCCCACTTATATTTCCTTCAGACTCTTGGTGGAGGGAAGTGTAGGTACTCCCGATAATGTATAATGTACCTTCATAGTTACATCCGATATAGATACATGTAAAATAGTTAATGTCCCCAGAAGAATAATGAATGTTCCTTGTGTCGATAGTGTAAATTTGGCAGAGTGTCGGCAGCCAATAATAATAATATTATGGAAGTATCATTCTTCTCGCCAAGTGTATCTTGATTGTGTGGTATATTACTGTTCAAGCGTTGTGCAGTGCTGTGTCAACTGCTTGTCTAGTCTGTGTAAGGAATCTGTGTCAACTATGTCTAATTCCAAGACATATCTAGTTCCGTCCTGGGTACAAATTTGGTACTAGTAAGTGTAGTATGTCTCCTGATAGCGGACATCAAAACTGATAATGTGTTCCATTGTCATTTAGATATGTGGAATATTAGAGGTTTAATCTCTTAAGTTGTGTGTGGCGAATGACATCCACTTAATATCGACAAATATTAAATACTTGCAGTCTGTAACTGATCTTTACACGAGCTGCAATTTCGGCTTCCGCTGAGTTTAGAATGGTGCGCGTCGTTTGCACTTCAACTTGATGTGAAACTATTTATCTTTAAAACGACAGTCCCTTTTTATGAAAAACTCGGAAGATTACTATAATGTCTTACTTTGCGTACAAACGATAATGTGCAATGTTTTTCTCTGGCAGTGTAATACAGCTTATTTTAACTCAGCCGCCATGTTGTCGCATTGTGTCTACTCCTGATGTCATATCGTGCTAAGGAATTTATCATCGAGGCGCGCATTCTTTGTATATTTACATCTGATATGGCGGGAATCAATCGTCGCTTGTTTGCATTACACCATTGTTTCCTCGGATCGAAGTCCCCACGTGTCTCAACATGCTTACAACCGATAGAACTCAAACTTGAATGAATGTATGTAATAAAAGTCGCTCACCTTGAAGACTGATATAATTTTGAGATAAATCCTTTTATTTCGGATCTGCTCTCTTTTAGACAAAATGAACACAACACTGCCGTATCATATAACGGGGCCCTAACACGGGCACGGGACGTTATATATATAAATACAACTTGGCTGTTCATATAATTCTATAATTACCCAATCTACTAAAGCATATTGCCACCCATGTCCAAACAAAACTCGTTAACTCGTTGTCTATACTTGATATCTGTTCCGGTCCTGAGTATGACAAGAATGCTATATCCAAACAGGCGATATCCCTTCCTCAGTAACAATGCCTTGCCCTAGATGATCAATCCTTTTGTTCACGGAGCTTTCAGGGAAAAATACACACAGCCGTCTTGATCTCCTTTCTCGAAGTCACCTTTCCGCTGTCCCGGACGATGATTACGTCGTCCTCAGTTTCTAGTCGTCAAGTCATTCTATTGTTAGACTGGGAATCTCCTAATTTACATTTGGTGGTGCGTGTGGGCGTGACCACCATGTGGCAGATATGCAATTCAACATGACATCACCAACTAGATGTGTCATTGTACTGATGACAACTAGACAACATCACTATACCAGAAGTACAGTTCTACACATAACACCTACAACAATCAGGACACAGGCTATAACATAAGTCACCGCCAACAACTCAGACATATAACGCCACATAAAACCATCACAATCACCATCCCAGTCATTTTAGCCAACATCACTACATGGTCACCCTCACCATGACAAAGCTCACTCAATAATACCCCAGATTCATTATGGGTGCCCTATTCAGCAACTCTTCCAAGACTATTCTCAAGACTATTCTTCTTAAGTTCACATGTGTCCAACCTGAGCAACACAGATCATTATCCCCATGAACACTATTATAATCATAAACCACCCTATCATGTGTAGTGTTCAACCTGGCACCTTCATCACTACACCCAGTCATGAATACTTATTATCATAGCTCCATTTATCTAGAAGAACATAACATACATTGTCATCAAGCACCATATATCTATTACTTTCACCGTGCCACTCTACACCTTCGTACGCCAGCAATCGCTATATTTTTGGCGTTCTTGAGTCATGATAAGTCATCTGGCTTCAAACAATATAACATAATGGAGGCGTCTCTCATGCCCTGGCACCCTTTACTTTCCATTACATGTGAGGCATCTCACTACCTCAATATATTATAATATAAATACACAGGTCTTCCCCTTTGTTGTGGGAAGTTAAATCATCAACACATCCGTAAAATGGTTTCAGTTCAAGTTCATGTTCCTCACTGTAGACCAGACTGGTATAACCACACCATGATGTACCTTGCCTCCCTCTTACTGACTGTACAGTCCACCTGGAACAGCCCTGATTACCCCAGGCCATTCAATCTACTGTTATCTTCAACCTCACCATGCTACTATAATAATGGCATTATATTATATATATCCTGCACACCTAATCTGGCCACCTTCATACAGGAATATCACCCAAATAGAATTAATCATAACCTAATATTTTATGCAACAGTGCTCCATATTTTCCTCTAAACAGCCCCAACCATTATTTCATTATTTCCTCATATTTTATGCTAGTGCTCTGTATTTTCCTCTTGTCAGAACACAGACTTTACAGGACAATACCTACATTCTCCTCTACTCTGGACTATGATACTACATATTTTTAATACTGTACTGAATCGTGGCTATATCAAATTCTATAGAACTACCCAACACACACAGTACAGTATCGATACTTGATTACTTCCAATCCGTACTGCACTGTCTGCTATCTTAAATATAAAAACCTACAAATATACACACCATCGTATGAGAAACATCCTTTCTCCTGAATCGTCACTGAATACACCTGGTACTAGTTTTCTTACTACTTCCCTGCCAGTCTGCAGAGTAGCACTTTTACAATCATTAATTGAAGCAAACCCATGTTGTTGTCATTCTGCCGGTCATCGCCATTTTACATGAAGATAACTCTACTAATTTTAGTCACTCAGGAACAGAAGAGTTCCTCATTCTAGGTAACACTATAAACCGAACTACACCGAATTGTACCTCAAACCTGTGGATGTTAAGTTTGGGGCCTCCAGTTGGAAACTAGCAAAGGCACCACTATCCTATCTTTAATTAAGCTATCTAAATAAATTTAACTCACCAAGAGTGGGCTTACAAATTGCCAGTCATTTTGATGGATTTCCTCGGTCCTCGTGTGTGGGCCACACAAGCCAGTCATGGTTAAATCTAGAGGCATTTGTGACTCCCTGCTCTGGTCCAGTGACTGGGGAGGGCTGGTTAAAGCCTCCCTATTTGATCATCTCTACATAATCGCTCCTTCGGCCACGGTTGTCTGGTTTGGAGAGACCGGGAAACTGACACGCGCCTCTATTTATCCTCACTTCCAGAGCGGCTTCCCATCGTACCCCAGGGCACTGAAAGGGATGCTGGTACTGGTAACATTATCATCATCATGTATCGCGCCAGACGATTACATTGTTATATCCTGCTGCAGCCGCTGCTTTTTCTCTCTATTGTATTCTGCATGGTTATAATTCGATATCCCTGAATTTTTTGTGGTCTTTGTCAGGCTTCGGCAAGGGAATCAGATAGCTGTGTAACCATTCCTCCTTGATGCTAGCACTCCCTATACTGTTGTTGTACATGTCTGCTAGTTTTTCTAGCTCATTGTCGGTACACCTATTTATGTCGTCGTATCTTATGCCATCAGGACCTGGAGCACTGTTTTTTGATCGTCGAAGCACAGCCTTGATTTCTTTCACTGTCACTGTGTCTTCATCCGAGGTGTTCTGGGCCTTGCATCTGTCTGAGGTGACCTCCTTGGCCAGATTTCGGCCTCCCATGTCTGTCTGGTTGCTCTGCTCAAGGTAGCGTTCAAAGAGGGCTTTGAATCAGTCCTCTGCCAGATGAGGTCAGCACCTTGGAAGTCAGAAATGCTCTTATTCTTGACTACACCACTCATGCTTTTATATAGTCGCCAGAACAATTTCAGTGACTTGTCTGTGCTTACTCTTTGACACACCTCAGCCCATTTTTCGCTTTTAACAACCTTGACCAGTTTTTTGAAGTAGCTTACTTTTGTGTGCATCTCTCTTTCTAAGTGCAAGCAGGGACTAGGATGACCAGCTCTGTACTTCTTGGCATTTTGCCATCTCCTTACAGCACTACGCTTATCCACCCAAGCCTTCTCCACCTCGAAACTCCACCACGGTGGCTGCTCCCAGCTTTTTTTCCTGCCCTGAAACGTTCTGCGCTTGTCACGTCTTATTTTACTCACCACATCTTGCCCTGTACTGTCATACTGGAACGTCTTTACCTTTAGCTTGTGCTGCCTGGTTCTGCCTTTCTCCACCAGTACGCTGCAAGGGTGGTGGTCGCTGCGATGGTGTTCTAGGACACCCCATCTACACACTGTAGTGAGTGAAGGTGAAACTAGCGCCAGATCAATAGCACTGTCCTCATCGCCCGGACGGCTTGCTGTCCTGGTGACACAGCCACTGTTGATACAAACCAGGTCGATGGTTTCCAGTGCAGTCTCGAGCTCCTCCCCCTGTGTATTCGAGGAAGTGTTTCCCCATGACCTGCCTTTAGCGTTGAAGTCACCATAGAAAATAACATTTCTCTCGTGGCCTAATATGCCACTTAAGCACTGCCACTTCTGGGCGTCCACACTGGTATTGCGGGCATAAACATTAACCAACAAGAATGGTATACTGGAATGAACTCTCAACGCCTGTATTTGTATGTCGTCACTGTCCCAACTGGACATGTCTAGCTCTGACGCCACCATGCTGTCGCGAACGAGAATCGCCATTCCCAGATGTCGTCTGTTGTAGAAACATTTGAAGCCGGCAATTTGGAGTAGCTGATCGCCCAGTCTCGTCTCCTGGAGTGCTACAATGTCGTTCCTGTAAACTAGGGTTTCTAAAATAGAGCCCCGTTGTTTTACACTTGCATAGTTCCAATATAGAATACGGATCTTCCTGAGTCCTAGACGGTGACACTTGAGTCTAAAACGCCTCAAACCTCCACGCTTACCTTGCTTCTTTATCCCTGCGCGGCTACCACGCCGCTTCGGTATGTTGACTGGTGACCGCACGAAAAACACACGTTGTTCCGCCATGTTGAAAAAAACGTAAACACAGACTGAGAAAACCACACACGCTGCTGAAAATTCACTCAAGGATGGCTTCGCTCGATGCACTAACTCCGTAGCACCCGCGCAGATCTTGAGTAGAAACTCCTGGTTTTACATCCTGGCACACCAATTACACACAAGAGATGAATAAATCCATCCCCTACGCGAAAATGTTAACGAACACAAAACAACACGACCGTCCGTCGCCATCTTGAAACCGGAAACCGGAAGGCTAGATAGTTAGACAAATAGATAGTTAGCGAAGGCAAGTCGGGTTCCTGTGTAGTACAGTCAAAATCATAACTTAGTCGAAATGTAATACATAATCATTCATAGTGCTTACATTGAAACCATACATTTGGCATAACAAAGTTAATGACCCGACTGCCCTATAGAGAATAGCCTATTCAGGAACACTGGGTGATTTGAAACTTTTAAATATGATGTATAATCTTGATTCATGAACAGTATGTGTATTTATGACGGTAAGCGTCATTTAGAATTGCTGAAGCACTGGGGAAGACAAAGAAGTCTTCTCTAGAAGGCTAAGTCTAACCTGGTAATATGTTCAGAGAAATACATTAATCCAAAGGAAGGAATGCATGTAGATTATCCAGGCCAAGTTGTTTATCGAAAACTGGAGCATTTATCGGACTCAAAAAATATTTCAAGAAGCATTGGTGGCAAACCACGCTTGCCAACTTACCACAAGAAAGGGATAATATTTATGCCTATACGTATTTGTCCTAATGACTATAAGAATTGTAGTACAAGGATTCTTTGGGAAATGAATGTTTTTTTTTTTACGAGGTGTAATAGATTCTTTTACAAAAAGTGTCTTAAATTTACAAGTTGAGAGTTAACCGTGTGACCTCAATGTGTGACCTCAATTTCCTTCGCGGTCGACGCTGGCTCTAGTAACAAACTTTACTGTACTATCCCACATCTTGATTTGTGTATAATCATTGCTCTGTTATATAATAATTACCTGTCTTGAATAGTTCTATTCACTGCTGTGTAGACTAAAGTATTGTAGATATCTATTCACAGCTTTTCAGTTTACTTATGCCAATGTTGAGTTAATTTTAGTTCACATCCAGACTGTATTCTCCTTGTGTGTTTCTTGAGTCACCCTGAATGAGCATCGGTTCTGTCGTGTTAGGATTGTGATCCAATTCTTTTACTATGACAAATATCGTCAATAGGGACAGCAAGTAGGGACCTGCCCTCTTAAATATGTATGACCTTTTAATATGAGAGGAATTAGTAGACACACCATCCGAGTATAGGGTTGGACGATGTACCTTCATACCCACAATTCACCAGTTGATGTTTTTTGTCGAACTTTATTTGTAGAGTTTTTGTGGCATCACCGACAGCTGCATCTCCATCGTCAACTTCAGAACCATCAATTTAATCAACTTATAAAATATTAACAGTAACAACTATAGCGGCTATCCGCATCAAACAGTCGCACAAGTGCCAAGTTAGATATTATTGTTAAAGGACACCTCTTTGCAGTATTTTACCATGTGACATTGTGAAAATCAGATTACATGGACTTATAAAATCCGCATACCAGTCGACAGCAAGACTTTGTGAACAATCAATAAGTAATAAGAACAATTGTACAAGAACAATAGCAAGGGAACTATAGCCAATCACAGTTCTCGTAGTGAAGCGAACCCTCACAGTCAGCATCGAGAATGAGCAGAGGAGAGACAGTGGAGGAAACTACAGATGAACATCGTGGAGGGAAGAACCTAAGCTGAGTATTGAACCACCATTCTAGATCCAACCACCAACAGAGTGCTTACATTGTATCCCTAATGATTAAAAGCTGAAACCAAGAACTGAAAGCTAAAAGTATTGATTGATTGATTGATTGATTGATTGATTGATTGATTGATGGATTGATTGATTTAGGAATCGACATCACAGCATTCGGGGCATTCCCATAAGCGATCATTCCGCATCCTCAGCAGCCAGCGAAGAGTTCCAACACCAATAGTACCAGTAGCAATCTGATTATATGTCCGTCTCGCCTTTCCTCTGAGCGTCGAGCGTCGGCCAGATCCCCTCGTCACTCCTCGCTGTCTCATTCTTGCCAGACCATGGTAATCCATTTGCTCCTCCAAGGTGTACACGTGCTCCCACAAGGCCGCAACCACGTCTGCCTTGTCATGTATCAATACTCCACCAAGTTCTGCAGAGCCAGCCAATCTGTCCGCCTGTTTATTTCCGAGCACCCCGGCATGCCCCGGAGAAAAGATCCAGGCGATGCTTGTCACCCGTGACCTCCGAAGCGAAGCAAGCCACTCCGCACGAAGCCTGCTCGTCCTCACCCTCGTCAGCATGCTTTCTGAGTCAGTTACAATCACGGTGTGTGTGTGTGTGTGTGTGTGTGTGTGTGTGTGTCGTATTCTCCATCCAGCGGAGTGCCGCAGTGACTGCCTCCACCTCCATTCTTAAGCTGGATGTTGTGTTATCATATGCCAGGCTCTCCTGCACCAAACGTCGACCATTAGCTTTGGCTATGAACCCCCAGCCACTTCTCTCAGCTCTTGACACCGAACCATCTGTGTAGATAATCACATCACCCGAGTGAGCATTGTCCTGAATTAGTTGTTGGATTTCCATTTCCGTGGTCCCTGATGGCCACTCCCTGCACTCCCGGCTTAATGTGATTATAACTCTGCACAAGTCTGACTGCTCTGCTGGCACTCTGATCCACTCCTCTCCTCGCCTAATGTTCTCCAAGGGGCGGCACACCTGTCTGATCGTATCCTCCGCCTGAGCCATCCATGATTTCCCTCTTATCAGTCGCTGACCTTTAACTGCGTCCAGCGCCTCATGCAGTGGGTGGTCTGTGTCTGCAGCTACTCTAAGGTATGCCTTTGCCTGCATCACCTTGAGCCTATCAGCAACAGTCGGCAGACCAAGGATGTAACGCATACACACTACTGGAGTGTCTCTGGTGCATCCCAGAATGACCCGCATAGCTTCGTTCTGTATGCGCTCTAATTTCACCAGATGACTCTCTGAGACAGTGAGCAGTCCTAATCCATAATCAATTACTGAGAGGATCAAGTGCTGGTATAGTGTGAAAAGCATTCTCTGCTCTGTGTCCATTGCAACCATAGTTTTAAGTGCACTGAGCCCCTTTTGAGATCTTGTCACAACCGTCTCCACATGGTCCTTGAAGGATAGGCTCCTGTCAAATGTGATCCCCAGATACTTCAGTTTGTTCTCTCTGCTTACATTTCTACCATCTATTGCGAGGCTTGGGACATCAGCTCTTACAATCCTGTTGTCCAGAGAGCACCACAAAACAGCCGCCTTTTCCGGGTGGATGACAGCACTCATTTCTGTGCACCAGTCAATCACTTTATCTACTGTCGCCTGTAACTCCTGGGTTGTTTGCTCCCTATCTCTCCCCTGCCTATATGAAGAATATCATCTGCAAATGTTAGTATTCTTCCAACCCCTGGTGCTTCTAGGCTTGCAATCTTGCTCCTATACACGTTAAAGAGCATCGGTGAGACTGCAGATCCCTGTGGCAGTCCCGGGGTTAAAATATGTGACTCTGAGGTCCATGCACCAAGATGGAGAGCAACCCGACGAGAATGTATGACGGCTGCTATCCAGTTCACCAAACAGTGATGACCCCCTTCTCCATCAGAAAGGTCATCAAAATATCATATCGAACTCTTTTGTACGCATCCTCGAGATCAAGCGCTGCCGCCATCGTTTCCTGTCTACTCTGGAACCCCTAATAAGCGTCAAAGGCAAAAGTGGCTGCATTTGACCAGGTATCTTTTCCTGGCCTGTAGCTCCCCAGGCCTCTTGGAAGAAGCTTCCCCCTTTCCAAAACCTCTTGCAGCTTGACAGCGACTATCTTCTCTAGAACCTTCCCAAATGTATTTTGAAGCTAAAAGTATTCAAGAATACAACTTACATTCGTTACGTATTGTGTTTCTCCCGCTGGGAGTAATTCTTTTTGTTTTAATTTCTAATAAAGTTATAATATTCTGATTGATAGATTATTACATTAAAAAGGTATACTCTTGAAGTTTATTGCCTTTTAACTTCTTAGCAGTTAGATCTTGAGCAGAGTGAGTCATGACAAAAGGTGTATTAACTATTTGTGACTCTTTTGTATGGTAATCTAGACAGCTCTAGGTGGGGGGGGGGGTTAACTATATTGCAGGTGAGAGTAGCACAGATAACTAAACCTGCTGTCTTCCTCCTGTTTGAAAAGCTTCAAGTTTTACCTTCTGGTGCCTGTGCCACTGTTAAGAAAGCTGACTCTTCTGGGATCAGTATTGATACTTCCTATTCTAAACGAGCCGACTGTGTCTTCTTTCCGTCAGTGGGTAGACTTTCCCAATGGTCAGTCTTTGTGTCTTCAACCTTACCTGTATGATTTCACTCTACGATTGCCGACACGCTACAGCGTGTTACTGAATATGTATGTTATTGGTTACTGAATATGTTAGGGATTACTGTATATGTTATGGATTACTAAATTTGTTATGGATTATTGTATATGTTATGGGTTAGTGAATATGTAATGGTGTAATCAATATGTTATGGGTTAATGAATATCATATGGGTTACTGAATATGTTATGGGTTTCTGAATATGTTATGTGTTACTGAATATGTTATGGATTACTATATATGTTATGGATTCCTGTATATATTATGGGTTACTGGATATGTTATGGGTTGCTGTATATGTTATGGGTTCGTGAATATGCAATGGTGTACTGAATATGTCATGAGTTATTGAATATTGTATAAGTTACTGAATATGTTAAGGGTTACTGAATATGTTATGGGTTAATGAATACGTTATGGGTTATTGAATTTCTAATGGGTTACTGAATATGTCATGGGTTGCAATATTATTTCATGGGTTACGCGATATGTTATGGGTTGTTGAATATGGTATGGGTTACTGTTACGTTATGGGTTACTGTTATGCTATGGGTTACTGTTATGTTATGGGTTAGTGTACATGTGGGTCTGTTACACCGTAGCGTCCTCACATTTTGTAGACCTTAGAGAAAACAGGAGTGGGTGCATAATCTTTCCCCCACCTTGGAAAACGACGAGTATATGTGTTACTTGTTATGGTAGATGTGTGTGTGTGCGCGCGCGTGTGTGTGCGTGCGTGCGTGTATGTAGACAATAAGCACACAATCTGAAAGACCCTGGAAGGTTAACCTGGTCAACAAATGCCCTCAGAAGTCGGGTGTGTCGGCCTAACTGCGCAAGAACACAGCTCTGCTGTAAACAGGCACAACGCTATCACGTCCGAAAAATCTCTCCTGATGAACGCAGAAGAAGGAGTAGACAATCCGAGAAAAAAAACACGCATCTATTACCAGTGGAAATGTGGTTTCTGCGGAAAATACATAGGACACCCCGGACGGCCAAAAAGACAGTCCTTCGAAAATCCAATGAGAACCATAAATTTAACAGACAAATGGCAAGTAGACAGCGGAGAATGTGTGGGTACATTGTCGGGAGAAATGCATTAGAAAACTTGGTGAACTCTGAAAAAATTGATGAGAAAAGAAACAAAGGAGGTAAATATATAAATGCATCCATGGTTTGGCTACACGTAGCAATGGCTAAATGGTTAGGAACACGATTCAGAACCCCGCTTACCCCGTTCCAAACACAAGTATGGGCGATTTGGAAGCACTCCGCCTTGCGCTGGTTTTCATATAATAGTATGAGTGCTGGTAGTTCAGAAAGCAATGGCAAACTACTGAACATAAACTTGCAACGAAATCACAAACAGTTAAACTAATGCTGGCGTTGGCTACGACGTCCTCTAAGGGATATGCAACTAGCTGTAACTGTTGGCTTGTCGGCATAATCGTGGCAGGAGCACAGACCTGGTGTAGGACACCTGTGATCGCGTGAGCTGGCCAACTATGACCGCCCATGCTTATCGGCATGAAACATGACTGTGACAGGGTGTATTTTTAATGAGTGTGCAGTGTTTGAAAATATTGCCGGTCCAAGTTTTGTACTTACATATTATAGAAATGGATTGGAGAACTTAGTGACAACTGGCAAGATCGAAGGCAACAGACCAAGAGGAAGGCCGAGAGGAAAATACCTGGATGGCTTGGCCACATGGCATGGACGAGACAGGAACACTGAGCTGATCCACGACACTGGTGATCGAGTGAAATGGCGAGTCATGACCGCCCACGCTTTCCGGCATGGCACATGATTGATTGATTGTTGCATGAACTTTACAGAGGGTGAATACAAAACTTGGACCGGCAATATTTTCAAACCTGCACAGTCATTAACAATACACCCTATACTACAGGCTGTTATTCTAATTAGCAAGCCCGTTAGCGTGGCTGATATGGAGCTGAGCTGATGATACATGAGCGCGTTGAGGCGTGGGTTCGAGGCTTGTGTTCGTCGTCTCTCTAAAGTGAGGGGGAAAGTAGCCATCTATTCGTCAGTGCATTCACGCCAACAAAAAATGATGGCTCTAAACAATGACAGACCCGTAGCAGCAAACTTAATCGTGACACTTTGTTTTGTAAAATTCACTTCTTGTTCTATGTTTCGAACATTAAACTTTAATGAACTAAAGTAAAGCTGCAGTGAATAAATGAGCAAACACGGAAAATAGACAGAACATATTCACAAGTAACAGGATGAACATTGCGTCTAGGATGTTTCCTAAGCAAACAAAATTAGTCTCTTCCTGTATGTTGACTTTCTGGTGACACAGATCTCTGTTGCAAATCTCTGTAGTAGGATGGTACACACTTTCTTTGGAATAGACCGCTGAGTTTTAGATAAGCAACGTTGTCCCATACAGTTAACACAGAAGCAGCGTTTAGTATATTGTATTCGACGAATAGTAAACGATTGCTCAAATATACCGAGACTTGGGCAATTAGACTGTTCCAACCAGTTCTCTGTTAGTGTATCAAATTACAACATGGTTAAAGATTAGTTGCATATTCTTTACAGAACTTTGCAACCAACCCCAGAATTTAATGCCTGTCTATGATTTACTAGGCAATGTCAGTTCTATAGTTTGCCAGTACTTTCTGAACCGCCGATGCATCATACCATCGAAATCAACGCAAAGTGGTCTGTCTCCAAACCACCCGTAGCAGACTTAGAACCTTCGACTCGGTGTGTCGGGGAATTATGAAACTGCGCGTCTCACTATCCCCTAAACCCTAGTGCCGGTTCACAACATGGTAGTGAGGCCCAGATGATTTCGTGATCAACTGCCACTGGTGGTGGAGAAGTTATATGGGCAGTATCGCGCCTCCCACTTTACCTCCTAGTATTTTCTGGTTCTTATTGTGTGAAAATGGATTCAACCCGGTGTCATGTGGTAACGAAATAAATCCCACCACGAGAGCAAATGATTCAATATCACGAGCCAGCAAGCGAGAGCGCTAACCACTACGCTATATGTATGCCGCCCAAATTTATGTCAGTTCAAGCAGCTTCCGGTCTACTAACAGTTAAACACGCTTCCCTAACTATGCTGAATTTAATTATCTCCCTACAACAATCGCCGTTATCTATAAAACGGTAACAATAAAGACGGGTTGTGTAGTTTTTCTCAAATGTTGTTTATTACTTTCTCATTACTTAAGGACAACGTGTTACTGGTACATACACGGGATAAAGTGCTCAGACTCCCAGAGGACACCAGTGTACACAAATCCGGTAGAGACGCAGCTGTAAGGCTAACTTTAGGCAGCGATTTATCACTCACTAAAAGTAATCAATTGGATTCCATCTTTAACAGTAAATTTTAATGGGGAAATAGTTTTCTTTAATGATGTGATGCTGGTGATTCTCGTCTGACAATTTTAACGGTTAGGTTCATTCAGTTGTTTATTAACGGCATTAGGTGAGAGGTTGGCTAGTTAAATAAATACGTGATTTTTTTTTTTTTTGTTCCCTCGATTTGAACTCAAGCGTAGTCAATATAACGATATTATAATGGTTTATACCATATTGGATTACCAGACTGATATATCGAAATACGGGGTGGGGGGGTGGGGGGGGGGGCTTCAAATGAAAACCTTAAAAGTGTGATAGAAAATACAATAAACATGTCATTGTCTTTTCGCCTGTCAATACTGTTGTTAATGACACCAAGCTGGTTAAGCACGCGACATCACGGTGCAGACGAACACTGTGACGTAAGAAGGACAGTTTAAAGATGGCCGTCCCACTTTTAACATGCACCAAATAGAAGCAGCGTTCTGTTATCCGTTTTGTTTTTATCAGTGAAGGTGTGAAACCTTTAGAAATTCACCGGGAAATGAAGGTTTAGTATGGTGATGCTTCCCTGTTAGTCCAGCAAGTGTATGAGTGGAGTAGGAAGTTTCAAAACGGCGTGATTTCTATGACAGACTGTTCTCTACCGGGTCAGGCACACCGAGTAGTAACCCCAGAGTCGATTTTTCTACAGAAATCGAAGCACTTTTTCGATGCTGGAGGACTTGCATCGAACGCAGTGATGACTACATCGAAAAACGATACATTTAAAAAAAAAAAACTTTTTAAGAATATATTCACCCAGAAAAAATATTTAAGTTTTTCATGTCAAGCCACTTCGTAAGAATACAAAAGGAAAGAGTGACTTTCTCCATTACCCTTGTGCCGTTTAATCTCAAAATAGAAGTTGTAATTAAGGTGAGTGAGTTTCACATCACAATGAAAGTTTTGAAAATCAGAAGAGATTAAATTTAGAACTCAGCACATTCTGGTTCGTCCAGGCGGTATTGACCCGATTAGAATGTCTGCTAGTTTCCAAGAGCAGTCTCAACAGGGTGACGCCATCTGTATTCGCTCTATGTATCACAGGAACACTTCAAAATACAAGAGATGCGTGCATTCCCTTCGGCCCTCAAGGAAAGGTGGGGTTCAATCAATCAATCATGTGCCATGCCGGAAAGCGTGGGCGGTCATGATTCGCCATTTCACTCGATCATCAGAGTCGTGGATCAGCTCAGTGTTCCTGTCTCGTCCATGCCATGTGGCCAAGCCATCCAGGTATTTTCCTCTCGGTCTTCCTCTTGGTCTGTTCCCTTCGATCTTGCCAGCTGTCACTAAGTTCTCCAGTCCATTTCTTCTCATAACATGTCCAAAGAATTTTGACTGTCTACGTCTAATTTCTCTAATCAATCTACGATTCTCATTTGTCTCTTGTAGTACTTGGTCATTGGTTTTTCTATCTGTCCATGGTATTCTTTGCATTTTCCTCAGAAACCACATTTCTGCAGCCATCAGATGTTTTTCAGCTTGACTGCACATTGTCCAAGTTTCACATCCATACAAAAGAACAGGATCTATGTATCCCCTAAACACTCTTTTTCTCGTTTCAATTGACATCATTTTATTGGTCAGAATGTTTTTCATCTTGCTAAAGGCTACTTTCAAGCCGGCTCCATGGCCGAGGGGTTAGCAGCTTTCTCCGCTAACCCCGAATACTCTCGTCACGTGACGCGATGAGAATTAGCAGTGGTTCGAATTGCAAAAGTGACTTATGAGAGTATGGAGCCGGTCGCTCAGAAAGTCGTGGCGTGCTGATGAGCGTAATCTAGCCTAGGAATCAACATACAGCTGAAAGATGCTGGTGTTGACCGCAATATCCTGAAACAGGATGGAAACGCGGAAAAAAAAAAAAAAAAAAGGCTACTTTCGCAATGGCGATTCTTGTTCTAATCTCTTCAAGGCATCTGCCATCAGATGTTATGACTGTTCCGAGATAATTGAACCGATTCACTTGTTGAAGAATATCCCCATTTACTTGTATATTACATTGTGGTACTTCGTTCTTCCTAGTGACGACCAAAACCTGTGTCTTCCTACAATTTAATTCCAACCCCAGCTGCTCACTGTGTACAACAACAGCGTCTACTAATTGTTGCAGATCCTGTGCATTGTCTGTAATCAATACTGTATCATCTGCATATCTAATGTTATTTATGTTTCGTCCTCCAATGCTGATTTCATTTAGGTCTTCTACATGTCTGAAAATATTTTCACTGTATAGGGAAAAAAGATCTGGAGACATTACACATCCCTGCCTAACACCTCTCTTAATAGGTTGATATTGTCCTACTTCATTATCAATCCTTATGGCAGCTTGTTGTTTCCAATATATGTTTTTTATAAGTCTAATGTCTTTCACATCAATTTGTAGATCTGCAAGCATATCCACAATGTTGACATGTCTAACTCTATCAAAAGCCTTTGTGTAGTCAATAAAGCAAAGATGTATATCCTTGTTTACTTTTAAAGCACGTTCAATAACTGTTCGCAGCATATACACAGCATTTACTGTACCCTTTCCTTCTACAAACCCACATTGTTCTTCCCCTATTTCAGGTTGTATTTTCTTCCTCACTCTTTGCATGATAATTCGTAACAAAATCTTTGTGATGTGACTCATTATACTAATTGTTCTATGTTGATCACATTCTAAGGTTCCTGATTTCTTTGATATTGCAATAAATACAGAATTACATAATTCAGAAGGTATATCTCCAGTATCATATAATGTGTTCAGCAGTCTGGTGACTTGCTCTAGTCCAAATTCTTCTAAAGCTTTAATCATTTCTGTTGTGATGTTATCTGCACCGGGGGCCTTGCCAGCTTTCATATGCTTAAGAACATTTTGAACCTCCATCTTTAAAATTGCTGGTCCTTCATTATTAAATCTAATAGCATACTGTTCCTCTCTGTTATCATTATACAGGTCTTTCACATAATCTGTCCATACATGTAGAATCTGATCTTTTTCTATTATGATTTTGCCATCTTTAGTTTTTAGACAGCCTGTTGATGTACTTGTTCTTTTATTAGTAAGTTCCTGAATTCTTTTGTGCACTAATTTGGTATTTTGACTGTTGTGTTGTTTTTCAATTTCTAAGCACTTTTCCTCAAGCCATGATTCTTTTGCCTTCCTACATAATATTCTGACTTGTCTGTGAATTTCTTCATATTTGGCAGGATTATTTTTGTTGAGTCTTCTTGTTTCCATTAAGTGTAAAATTTCCTCAGTCATCCATTTCTTACGACCCACCTTCTTTAATTTTGGAATAGTTGTTTCTGCAGCCACATTGATTGAATTCTTTAACATTTCCCATTGATCATCCACATCCTGGAATAAGATCTCTAGATCAGACAATATTTCAAATCTGTTCTGTACTTCTATGTTGAATTTGTTTTGTATTTCCTTGTCATTACTCAATGTACACAAGTCATATTTAGTGTTTCCTGTTATATACTTGACTTTCTTCAACTTTATCCTCAATGTTCCTGTGAGTAATCTGTGGTCACTATAACAATCAGCACTGGGAACTGTTTTTGCTACTGTTAGCGCGTTTCTAAATCTTCTGCTAATGAGAATGTAGTCAATCTGGTTTCTAATCCTGCTATCAGGACTCCTCCAGGTCCATAATCTTCTAAGGTGTTGCTTGAACCAGGTGTTTCCTACAATCATTTCCTGTTCTTTTGCCCACTCTACTAGTCTGTATCCTCTTTCATTTCTCTCTCCTAAACCATAGTTGCCTACTGTGTATCTATCCCCTTGATTTCCTACTTTTGCATTGAAGTCCCCTATTATGATGTTTATTTCTGAATTTTTACATTTCTTTAAGGCAGACTCTATGTCATTATAAAATTCCTCTACACTATCTTCACTGGACTCTCCTGTTGGGGCATATACTTGAATAACATTTATGTTAAAAGGTCTGCCACTCAATTTAACTAGTAGAACTCTGTCCAACACGGCCCAATATCCCTGAACAGACGTTGATGTTTTCAGGTCTAAAATTATTGCCACTCCCCTATGTCGATCTTCACCTCCAGAATAAATAATCTTAAAATCTTTATGTATCTTGATGCCTGCTCCTGTCCATCTCGTTTCGCACATACATAATATATTAATTTTTTCTCTTTGAATTTCTTGTGTTATGTTCTCTAATTTTCCGTCGTTGTTTAACGTCCTAACGTTCCATGTTCCTAATTTTAATGTCTCTGGCCTTGTCTTGCGATGATCAGTCTTTAAGCGAATCATAATAAACTAGGCACTTTCAAAGAGGTAGTTTGCCGTTGCTTTCCTCTATGGCAGTGACCATACTGGCCGGAAGACCGCAACCATTGTCTCTCGAAAGAGATCCTCTGCTTGCCGTCGCGAAACTAGAGACCATAACCAACAAATATCTGTCGGCTGCCCTCAAAATTTCATCCACAACCTGCCTTCCGTGGCTTCTTTTGAATACATCCAATAAACGAACACGAAATAACATCACATAAACCAAAGGAAAAACACTATCCACACGAATTCCACGGGAATTTCCATAGGAAATCTACAGAAAAACACTGAACAGCGTCTCCCCTAAGAACAATGAGTCATCGCGTCGCCATCATACCGGAAGGAAAGGAAAGGTGGGGTTAGTACGTGAGTATTTCTCGCCATCCATAGAGGTTTCTTCTTCTTCTTCTTCTTCTTCTTCTTCTTCTTCTTCTTCTTCTTCTTCTTCTTCTTCTTCTTCTTCTTCTTCTTCTTCTTCTTCTTCTTCTTCTTCTTCTTCTTCTTTTCTTCTTCTTCTTCTTCTTCTTCTTCTTCTTCTTCTTCAGCGTTCATCCGAAAAGTTTTTTCGGACGTGATTGCGTTCTGCCAGTTTACAGCAGAGCTGCGTTCTTGCGCCGTTAGGCCGACACATCCGACTTCTGCGGGAGGTCTCTATATATGCAGATCCAGCACATAATGCTCCTGTTATGGGCTTTTCCAAGGAATGTTTATGCCCCAAACATGGCTCCTTGGCTACATTTGGACATATTGATCCTCCTGTTTGTAACCTAATGCTCTTTTATAAAGGAACAAGATGGAGCCTGCAGACTCATTAGGACACTGTTGACGTACCCAAACAGAGCTGTTCGATCACTTCGTAATTAACTGGCAGTTCCCAGAATCCGGGGCACTAAAGAAATACCAGCTGACTGGCGAGAGAAGAATATCTTGTGAAGCTGTCAAATAAAGGGAACTTTCCTGGGTGTGAAAATTATAGAGGAATAATGTTACTGTCAGTTCCTGTGAAAATATTAAGCAGGTTCATTCTGGAGAGACTACGAGATACCATTGACAAACAACTGTAGGATTAATGGGCAGGCTTTCGCCCACACAGATCGCGCACTGGCCTGATAGTAACATTTATGCCCGATTGGTGGATAAAGGGTTACAGAAGAAGTTTCCATAGCTGTATGTTCTGTGTGTAGGTCTGCATGGTCGAATGGATAAGAACAAGTCTGCGTATTCTTAAACATCCGTTGTGCTGGTGCCGAGGTAAGGGGTTTAACCCCTACACCGGACAGTTGGACTAAAATATTGACCTATCGTCCTTGACTTGGGGACGTAAATTACAGGTACCTCTCAAGTAGGAGTGGGTTCGCCTGATGGCGAGGGACACTGTTAATAGGGAAAGCTAATCCACACGCAAGATTCAGTCCAGCACTACTAGAGGTAGTGTATATTAACTACGCTTGAGTTCAATGCAAGCGATCGCAAAATTTAAAAAAACATATGTTCAGTTTGTGTCCAGCATCAAGGTCTTGCTTAGGGAGTTATTCTTTGACATTCACCAGGATCAACACGTTCCTGGCAGAACAAGAGGCTTGTGGATAAAGACACCACTGTTTCCTTACTTTCTACACAAACCTAGCCAACCGTTTTTTTTAACACAATACGTATTTAATGTGTTCAGTAACACACAGTTCACAAAGGGAATTGCATGCATTATCCATTACAAGGGTGTCTTCATTTTTCTTAAATCACAGATGACATCTTTATCTAAATCTTCTAGCTTCTCTTTCAAACACCAGAAGTGTCAGGATGTCACCCTCACGGAGTGGTCCTTTCACATTTGCGAATAATTGATCTATTGGAGTCACCCAAAAACTCGGCTCGCACTTGTGTGCACTGCCCATGGGATCCGTCATGTCCAAGATTCGTTTGGCACTTGTGTGCGCTGTCCTTGGGATCCGGTACGTCCACGAACTCGACTGGCATGTGTGGGTACTGTATTTGGGGTCCAGTATGTCAAAAGACTCGATTTGCATGTGTGGGTATTGTCCCTGGATCTGGTACGTCCAAGAACTTGACTGGCACTTGTGTGCATTGTCCCTGGGATCCGGTAACCAAGAACTCGACTGGCACTTGTGTGCAGTGTCCCTGGGATCCGGTACGTCCAAGAACTCGATTGGCATGTGTGGGTACCGTCCCTAGGATCCGGTACGTCCAAGAACTCGACTGGCATGTGTGTGTATTGTCCCTGTGACCCGGTACGTCCAAGAGCTCGACCCGCACTTGTAAGCACTGTCCCTGAGATCCGGTACGTCGAAGAATTCTACTCGTACTTACGTGCACTGTCCCTGGGAACCGGCACGTCCAAGAACATTCAGAAATGTAGCAAGTTTGACTAGCTGAGGCGTGTCCATGTTGACTCGTTGATGGCTGCGTCGGTGAGGACGTGGTAGAATGGCTATCATAGAAATCTGCATGAGCAGCAACTTTTCATTAGTTGACTAACGAAACATTCTTTGTAACATTACTATTATAACAGAGATGTGTGCAGTAGACCTTGCTTGACTGCTCCTGTCGGAACAAGAGAACAAGCCTGGTTTGTCCTTTCCTTACACGCCTTCAGACCTAATTTCTGCCCTCTCCCACCAAGTGATTGAATTGACCTCCCACCTGATTTAGTGTGTGGGACAGGGGTGGCAGTGTTAGCACCGTAGTCCAGATCATCAAGACGTTCCGTCAATTTCTACCAATTCCCTTGTCTAGTGACTAAAACTCCACCTAAATCTCTTAGTCCTGGGAAGCAGATTGTCTTTCTGCAGTTTGACCTAGACAGCAGGAGAAGGAAACACCCTCGGCGTCTTTCCTGCAATATTTTTAACTTGTCATGTGCAGCAAATGTGACTTTCACAGCCACGTTCCATTATCTAGCACTGGGGTCACCAAACGTTTTTCACGGCGGGCCGGATAACTGGCAAAATGACGAGGCGGGCCGGATACTCATTCTGTACAATACCTGCGCCGATCTCCGTGGCGAAGGTCTTACGGACGCGGTTCGTAATCTCGTATACCCGCATTGAAAACACAGCTGTTCGCGATTTGGCAGCAGACCGCGTTTCGCTGGGTTTTACGCCATGGCATTGGTGCCGGTCGTTCAGAAAGCAATGGCAAAGTACTGAACGTAAACTTGCCAAGACATCAACAACAGCAATTAATGTTGGTGTTGACTGCAAACGTGCTGTAAAGGATATGCAACTAACTTTAACAATGCTTGAAAGCCTGAACGAAAGCTCTAGGGGAAAAGACAAAAAGCAATGCACAAAAAACAAAGACAACCAACATATTTATTTACTTTCAAAATGTTATTGAAGAAGACGACGTTAGCAAAAAGATACTTACATCAGACATAGTGTGCACATATCCGAATCTCACAAAATAAGCAGCAAAAAAGGTTAGTGAGATTTGTGAAAATGATATTTAGCTTTCAAGATATCATTAATGTTTGGTTTGGAATTGCTGCATCCAATCAAGAGAATTGCTTTCAAATGTTCATCAGTCAATCTCGTTCGATATGTGGACTCCACATACTTCATTTTTTTAAATGTTTGCTCACAAACATAAGTATTTACAAACACTGATGCTATAACAGCGGTAAATTTCTTCAGTTTAAGAAACTCAACATCAGGTAAGCAGCAGTAAAATTCAACAAGTTTTTCCCTTCTCTGTGCTTCTCTTTCAACAAGTCATTTGCTTGCAAATTAATGAGCTCTAACTGTAGTTCTACTGGCACATCATCAAGATTACAATCTAACGGATTCTGGAACAGAAGAATGTCACTCTCAACTCTGTCAAGATCAGAAAATCTCTCCAAAAAATTCTTCTTCAAGTCATGAATAATTTTTTTTCGGAAAATCGAGGTTGACACCTTCGGCGATTGTAGCGCAAATTCCTTTGAAACAGTGAAAATGAGAAAAGATTTTTCCTTCCAGTTGTGCTTCAAACATTGACAGCTGTCTCCGAGATCCTTTGAGGATTCCGTAGAGATCACAGACGAGGTTATTTTTTCTCTGAAGTTTCAAATTCGGTTCTTTCATGTGGGATGTGATGTCGACCAAAAATGAAATGGCAAATTTGTTAGCCAGGTAGGATCTGACAGCTGTGGTTAAGCTCTATGTTTTTCAGTGAGGAAAACATTTATTTCGTTTCGGAGCTCGTAAAAACGAAACACGACTTTACCGCAGCTGAGCCACCTCAGTGGTGTGTGATAAGGCAAGTCACAGAATTCAGAATCAATTTCTTCAAGAAAAGCCTTTAATTGACGGTGATTGTGTGCATGTCCCCGAATGAAGTTCACAACAGAAACGATTGGTTTCAGTACACAAGAAATATCTAGGTCTTTCCCACAGACTGCTTGCTGATGTATGATGCAGTGTATGAACAGAGCGCCAAGAATTTGCAAATCTTCCAACTGAGTCCTGATCTGCCCCATCAGACCCTTCCTCACTCGAGCCATGTTTTTTTCTCCACCAACTGTAACACATCGAAGCTGATTCCACTGAAGGTTATAGACTTGCAAAACTGTTTGCACTTCCATGAAAATGTCTTTTCGAGTTGTTGTTCCATGTACGCTGTAAACCCATGCCAACTCTTCATTTATCTGAAAGTCCAAATTGACACCACGAATGAACACGAGAAGTTGTGACGTACTTGCGAGATGAGTAGACTCATCAAGCGCCAGAGAATACAACAACAAATTCCTAGCTTCCTGGCTTATTTGTAGCACTATGTTCTCTTCAAGTTCTTCTATTGTTCGCACAACTGAACTTGCCGGAAGGCTGATAGTTCCAAACAAATCGGCTTTCCCGGGACACAAGTCATTTGCTCCTTCCATCGTACACTCTTTGATGAAGTTGCCATCAGTAAACGGTTTTCCTCGTTCTGCCATCTTATGCACTAATTTGTAACTTGTACGAGTGACGAATTCATTTTCAGAAAACATTCTCGTGAAGAGATTTCTTTGTGTTTCTAACCCACGTTTCATGGACTCGTATTTCTCAGAGCGTAACTTTCCAGAAAACTTTGATTATGTTGATATATGTTTTGTTGTTTTGTTTTGAAGTGACGCCGAAGATTGTATTCTTTCAAAACGGCAACAATTTCGCTGCATATTATGCAACTGGATTTCTGGTCCTTTGTTTCCACAAAGAAGTACTTTATTGGCCATTCTTCATTGAAAACATGACACTTGGCGTCCACTTTTCTTTTCTTAGTAGCCATAATGAAGGGTGAAGTACACGGGATTTGAAAATGAAAAAGACAGTGTATTAGAAACATAATTAAAATCATATTGAAACATAAGAAATGCAGAGGGCTAGGGGTCACTGATGAAGCTACGGCTCACCAAAGATACATATAAAGTTTATAGATACCTTTGGAAATAGTATATATCTCATAATAAGGTTTGCAAAATATATAAATATAGCCGGCCTAAATAAACAGCCTAGAGCAGAGTTTTTCAACCGGTGTTCCGCGAATGGTAGCCAGGGGTTCCACCGAAACAGGCCGAAATCGCCTAAATACAACATTTGTGGCCATCTAGTTTATTATATAAAGTAGGACAGGGATTAGATATGCAGATGATACAGTCTTGATTGCAGACAATGAACAGGACCTGCAACATTTAGTAGATACGGTTGTTGCACTCAGTGAACAACTATGGTTAGAATTGAATTGTAAGAAGACACAGATTGTGGTCGTCACTGGGAAGAAGAAAACACCACAATGTAATATACAAGTAAATGGGCATGTTCTTAAACAAGTGAATGGGTACAGTTATCTCGGAACAGTCAAAACGTCAGATGGGAGGTGCCTTGAAGAAATTAGAACAAGAATTGCCATTGCGAAGGTAGCCTATTGCAAGACAAACAAAAAAACAAACTGACCAATAAATAGATATAAATTGAAACGAGAAAAGAGTGTTGAATTGCTACATATAACCTATACTTGTGTATGGATGTGAAGCGTGGACAATGAGCAGACAAGCTGAAAAACATCTGATGGCTGTGGAATTGTGGTTTCTGAGAAGAATGCAAAGAATACCATGGACAGACAGAAAAACCAATGACCAAGTCCTACAAGAAGCAAATGAAAATAGTAAACTGATCAGAGAAATTAGACGTAGACAGTCAAACATGTTTTGGCATGTTATGCGAAGAAATAAATTAGAGAACTCTGTGACAACTGGCAAGATCGAGGGGAAAAGAGCAAGGGGAAGACAGAGAGGTAAATACCCGGATGGCTTGGCCACGTGGTATGGTCGAGACAAAAACACTGCGCTGATTCACGACTCTGGTGATTGAGTGAAATGGCGAATCATTACCGCCCACGCTTATCGGCATGGCACATGATGGATGGATATTATATATATATATATATATATATATATATATATATATATATATATATATATATATATATATATATATGAATCCATCTATCTGTCCATTTCTCTAAAGTGCACTATTTATCTATACAATTATATGTCTATCCTCCACCTCTCCCCCAACTCTCTTTTCCCACACGAAGTCAGAATCAAATGAAGCACATAATTTTCAAGACTCGGTGAGTCGGAAAGATGGCGACCTTCTATCGAATCCAATACTCAGCGAACACAGAACATGGTCTCCCTTACTGGTCCACTGTTTTCAATGTATTTTCCTAACATTGAATTCATCTTGGTTGTCCGCCTTTATTTTACCCCTCCTTGCCTTTTAACAGTCCCGGACAATATGTTTGATCATCTTTCTATTTTTGCCTTTTCTCATTTCTCCAGTAAACTATCCTCTTCTTTCAGAGACCTTAGACATTTGTACACTCAGATCTCAATCGTAATTCAATTTTTCGTGTCCCTTCATCTTCCATTTCCCGAATATCTGTCTTCATCTCACAACCGTATTCTTTCAGTAGACACCGCCATCTTAATAATCTTCTACCAGTCAGGAACGGTCACTTACAGCTTAAATCTAATCTAGTTTCTAGAATTGCGTCCCCTACGAGTCTCGTCCGCCATTTTATCCCTTGTTTTTGGTCATTCTACTGAAGACCAGTCGTGGTTCAAAGTAAGAAAATGTGTACCCGGGTGATGCTTTTACGCGGGCCGCGATACAAAGCTAAATTTCATTATCAGGACTAACTGTGGTACTATAATCGAGTTTAAAATGACAGGGGGCGGCAGTGGAACGAATTTTCTCATACATTAAAGTGTTCTGAATTTTAGTGAAACTCTTCATTGGAAGCTCTTACTTCGGCGGGAGGGTCTCACTACTTCTCGCGCTCCTTTTAAATGGGATTACCAGATTTGCATGTGACCGCTGCAAAAACTCGCCTGCCACTTGACTGGCTTTTCTGGAATCTTCCCCAAGTACTTGGTGTGACGTGCTAAAAGCAGTACAGATTTGTTTCTTTCCATTTGATTTCGGGGAAGTATTCTGTCTTCATTGTGGTGGGGGATATATATACTAGACTTTTCTTCATCATTAACTGATTAAGATTCATACAATAGGTAGGGTGTGACTACACATGAAGCACAATTAAATCAACAAGTATTATAATGTAAACTTACATTCACTGAGCATTGAAAGTGCGGAAGACATACGAAACAAAACAAATAATACAATGACCCTAGTATGGCGATATATCGTCCTTCTGTCCAAATGGGAGGTCACACTTGATGATATGTTGTTATTTCGCACTGAAATGGTTAATTATCTTTCTCATCAAGAAATTGTAGTTAAAGTTTTCTCTCTTCAGTGTGCTGGAGTCGTTATATACATGCTTCTGGGCTTTTCTACTTCATTAATTATCGTTCTCATTAAGAAATTGTAGTTAAAGTTGTCTCTCTTCAATATGGTGGCGGAGTCGTCATATGCAAGCTTCTTGACGTTTCTACTTCGTTAATTACCTTTCTCATCAAGACATTGTAGTTAAAGTATTTTGTCTTCACTGCGGTGATGGCGTTTTATACTTGCTTCAGAAAAGGTCATGGCAGCCATCCTTAACAATGATACTACCAATGCCTGCCATCCCAGACCCCCAATATATCGTTACATCGCCATACTAGTGTCACCGTATATTTTTTTTTAGTTTCGTGGTATCTTCCGCAATTTCAATGCTCTTTGAATGGAAATTCACATCCTAATAATTGTTCCTTTGATTGTTTGCTATTTTTGGTCCAGACCTACTTTTTGTTTGGTAATGAACCAATTAATTATCTTTCTCATAAAAAAATTATAAGGGATGTTTTCTCTCTTCAGTGGGATGGAGTCCTTATATCCACGCATCTATGTGTTTCTTCTTCCTTATTTATCTCTTTCGTAAGGCCATTATAGAACACTGGTGATGCAGTACAGGGTGTATTTTTACTTACTGTGCAGTGTTTGAAATATTGCCGGTTTTGTACTTACCTATTATGTTGCACGAACTTTACAGAGCGTGAATACAAAACTTGTACCGGCAATATTTTCAAACACTGCACAGTCATTAAAAAATACGCCCTATAGTTAGCTAGCTCGCCAGGCAAGACTGGTTCTAAAATAGTTCCCGGGAAATTTCCTGGGAAGTGAAGACGGCGGAGTGATATTGACCATATCACCCATCGCGAACGCATCGGTCTAAAAATACCAGTCAGGCACCATATACCCAATGTGTTTCATGATGTGAAAAGGGTTCCTGTACATTACCGTTTATGTAGAACCCATATTGTTGTATGCATGCGAAACATGGACAATGAGCTATAAAACCCAGAAACATCTCATAGCAGAGAAAATGTAATGTCTGAAGAAAATGCAAAAGATACGATGGGCAAAATGAAATACACTTTCAAGAAGTAGACGAAATCTCAAAATTGACCACAGAAATTATGCAGTCGAGATTTTTTGGGCATTTTATGAGGAGAAATAAATTTGAAAATTTAGTGACAAATGGCAAATGTGTTAGGAAAGAGCACGAGGAAGACATTGGAGAGATATCTGGATAGCTTAGCTAGACGACATAGCTGGAGCAAGTACGCGAATCTGATCCTAGACTCTGGTGATGGTATAAAATGGCGAATCAAAACCGCGCACTCTTTCGTTATGGCACACGATGAAGATGTTGATATCCTAAACAAGGAACTGCACCTCATTATATGACCAAACTAAAGTAAAACTTCGATTAACCGTCACCCCGGGAGGAGGGCTGTGGCGGATAACCGAATAGACGGATACCAGAAGTCTCTTAATACATATGTACAGTAACGTGATTTCACCGCGGACTTGCCACGAAAATAAACACAAAATCCTTTAAAAGTGAATAATAATTCGAACACACGGGCTACTCTGTCACGACTGAGACCAGTATGTAATACAATAGTGACTGGTAGTGAAGGGTTTGTGGCGCTCCAGATCAATCAAGCTCTACTCCTCCGCCACCGCCGAATAGTCTCTTCAGCCTTCATAAAGTACAGTCACTTCCAGCTTTATACATTAGGTTGTAAAAGTAATCCGTGAACAATTTTAAAGATTTGCTGCTTGATTGTTGATACTCACGCATTTTTTAGACGGTGACGGATAACAGAGATTGTCGTGTACGCGAGTGGCGGTTAATCGAAGTTTACTGTGCCTTAATATCACCGCTTGTAATGGAGGCCAGTGTAGTTGAATGAATAAGAGTTCGCGCTCTTAAACTTTTGGTGTGCTGATGCCGAGGTAGCGGAATCAACCCCTACACCGGTCAGCTGGATCAAGATGTTGATTTCTCGTCCGCGACTTGGGGACGTCATTTCCGTTATGTGTAACGGAACAATGGGGGATTTCCGAAATAAATCATAAGGAGACTCGTGATAGCTATGTGGAGGTTAAATAGCATAAAGAACTGGGGTCACTACACCAACAAACATGGCGGCAAGAATACATCTCTTCAGTGGCAGTAAACCGATGTACGTCATTACACCAACAAACATGACGGCAAGAATACATCTCTTCAGTGGCAGTATACTGATGTACGTCACTACACCAACAAACATGACGGCAAGAATACATCTCTTCAGTGGCAGTAAACCGATGTACGTCATTACACCAACAAACATGGCGGCAAGAATACATCTCTTCAGTGGCAGTATACTGATGTACGTCATTACACCAACAAACATGGCGGCAAGAATACATCTCTTCAGTGGCAGTAAACCGATGTACGTCATTACACCAACAAACATGGCGGCAAGAATACATCTCTTCAGTGGCAGTAAACCGATGTACGTCATTACACCAACAAACATGACGGCAAGAATACATCTCTTCAGTGGCAGTAAACCGATGTACGTCATTACACCAACAAACATGGCGGCAAGAATACATCTCTTCAGTGGCAGTAAACCGATGTACGTCATTACACCAACAAACATGGCGGCAAGAATACATCTCTTCAGTGGCAGTATACTGATGTACGTCACTACACCAACAAACATGGCGGCAAGAATACATCTCTTCAGTGGCAGTATACTGATGTACGTCACTACACCAACAAACATGACGGCAAGAATACATCTCTTCAGTGGCAGTAAACCGATGTACGTCATTACACCAACAAACATGGCGGCAAGAATACATCTCTTCAGTGGCAGTATACTGATGTACGTCATTACACCAACAAACATGGCGGCAAGAATACATCTCTTCAGTGGCAGTAAACCGATGTACGTCATTACACCAACAAACATGGCGGCAAGAATACATCTCTTCAGTGGCAGTAAACCGATGTACGTCATTACACCAACAAACATGACGGCAAGAATACATCTCTTCAGTGGCAGTAAACCGATGTACGTCATTACACCAACAAACATGGCGGCAAGAATACATCTCTTCAGTGGCAGTAAACCGATGTACGTCATTACACCAACAAACATGGCGGCAAGAATACATCTCTTCAGTGGCAGTATACTGATGTACGTCACTACACCAACAAACATGGCGGCAAGAATACATCTCTTCAGTGGCAGTAAACCGATGTACGTCATTACACCAACAAACATGACGGCAAGAATACATCTCTTCAGTGGCAGTATACTGATGTACGTCACTACACCAACAAACATGGCGGCAAGAATACATCTCTTCAGTGGCAGTATACTGATGTACGTCACTACACCAACAAACATGGCGGCAAGAATACATCTCTTCAGTGGCAGTAAACCGATGTACGTCATTACACCAACAAACATGGCGGCAAGAATACATCTCTTCAGTGGCAGTAAACCGATGTACGTCATTACACCAACAAACATGGCGGCAAGAATACATCTCTTCAGTGGCAGTAAACCGATGTACGTCATTACACCAACAAACATGGCGGCAAGAATACATCTCTTCAGTGGCAGTATACTGATGTACGTCACTACACCAACAAACATGGCGGCAAGAATACATCTCTTCAGTGGCAGTATACTGATGTACGTCACTACACCAACAAACATGGCGGCAAGAATACATCTCCTCAGTGGCAGTAAACCGATGTACGTCATTACACCAACAAACATGGCGGCAAGAATACATCTCTTCAGTGGCAGTAAACCGATGTACGTCATTACACCAACAAACATGGCGGCAAGAATACATCTCTTCAGTGGCAGTATACTGATGTACGTCACTACACCAACAAACATGGCGGCAAGAATACATCTCTTCAGTGGCAGTAAACCGATGTACGTCACTACACCAACAAACATGGCGGCAAGAATACATCTCTTCAGTGGCAGTATACTGATGTACGTCATTACACCAACAAACATGGCGGCAAGAATACATCTCTTCAGTGGCAGTAAACCGATGTACGTCACTACACCAACAAACATGGCGGCAAGAATACATCTCTTCAGTGGCAGTATACTGATGTACGTCATTACACCAACAAACATGGCGGCAAGAATACATCTCTTCAGTGGCAGTATACTGATGTACGTCATTACACCAACAAACATGGCGGCAAGAATACATCTCTTCAGTGGCAGTATACTGATGTACGTCATTACACCAACAAACATGGCGGCAAGAATACATCTCTTCAGTGGCAGTATACTGATGTACGTCATTACACCAACAAACATGACGGCAAGAATACATCTCTTCAGTGGCAGTATACTGATGTACGTCATTACACCAACAAACATGGCGGCAAGAATACATCTCTTCAGTGGCAGTATACTGATGTACGTCATTACACCAACAAACATGGCGGCAAGAATACATCTCTTCAGTGGCAGTATACTGATGTACGTCATTACACCAACAAACATGGCGGCAAGAATACATCTCTTCAGTGGCAGTATACTGATGTACGTCATTACACCAACAAACATGGCGGCAAGAATACATCTCTTCAGTGGCAGTATACTGATGTACGTCATTACACCAACAAACATGGCGGCAAGAATACATCTCTTCAGTGGCAGTAAACCGATGTACGTCATTACACCAACAAACATGGCGGCAAGAATACATCTCTTCAGTGGCAGTATACTGATGTACGTCACTACATCAATAAAAATAATGACGGCAAATATACATCTCTTTAGTGGTATTATACGGATGTACATCATGGACTATGCCGTAAACATTTGTTGTAAATAAAGTCGCGGCATTTGAATGTTATTTTTATTTTATTTTTTTATTTTTATTTTTTTTTTTTGGGGGGGGGGGGGGGGGGAGGGGGGGGGTTTGATCTCCTTGAACTCAAGCGTAGTCCATATACATGGTCCTGCAGTTGGAAGAACTGGACTGATGTTTGCATGTGGATTAGCTTTCCCTATTAACGGTGTCCCCCCCCCCTCTTTCTCGCCTCCCCCCCCCCCCCATTACTCTTACTTCTGAGGTACCTGTAATTCACGTCCTAAGTTAAATACGAGAAGTCAACATCTTAATCCAGTTGAACTGTCTTGGAGTTTAACTCGCTACCTCGTCATCGGCGCACCGGAAATTTAAGAGCCAGTGGTCTTATTCATCCGGCCATGCTGACCTAGAATTTAATAGGCTGGCAGTCGTGGCTGATATCTTCCCACTTGTATCGTTGTCTACCTTTTGCTCGCTTGCCTTCAACCTCACCCTCCTTTATTTTGTTTATAAGATTCCTGTTTTTTAACGTGGCTGAAATATTTAATTTTCTTCCTTATGATGATGATGACGATCAGGATGATGATGATTTGTAATTGGCTTTTAGCCAAGTTTGCTTTGTTACAGTACAAGTACTTGTTGCTAGTTCTGCATTGCAGTCAGAATATGTGTTTATTATTCTTTCAAATAGTTCATTCATGTCATTTAATTTATTTTGTTTCTTCCGAACCTTCAGACGTCAACTTCAATAAATCTAAGCAAAAAGCAGCTTGTTCATCTCTATTGAGTTTGTCGTCAAAGACAGTGGGCGTTGGCCATAATAATTTTCTCCATTCTGCATGTGAAGGACATTCCTGCAACAAATGTTTAGCTGTCCTTTTATCAGTTCCACATTCATTAGTATCTCCTATCTTTAGTTTATTAAACACGTGGTATTTGTGTCCTGTGACTATAGATTGTTTCTTGTTCTTTCCACTGGAGTTTGCAATACACATTATCTTTTCGTGGCCCGAATGCTTTGATTCCCACTTGGTTCTATAATTTAATTTGATACAAACATTCCAGAGTTTATGTCAATCTGCCAATTGTCCGTACAGAAATTCCTAATTGCTGGCATACGTTCCTTGTTCACATAATATAATCTATTTATGTTCATTATCCCTTTTTTCGTGTAATAGCAATAGATGCAGTAAGTGTCTTCTAAATTACCTTATATTTCCTACTTTCTATATAGACAATTAAATAATTTTTTGTCAGTCTTGCAATGAGCAATACAACATACTCGATTTTTCTTGTTCACGTTTTTTTTTTTTAATAACAGGGTACATTACAACAAATATCTTTGGATAACCTCCCTGCTTCTAGAACATGCCACCTCGGGGACAATCAAACCCAAATACTTAATTGTTGTTCTTTACATCATCCTACATAGTGGACCAATATAGTTATCTTCAGTGCATAAAGGCCCAAAATTTGATTGGCTGTGTTAACAGTGGGCTAGAATGGATTCAAGATGGGGTATTGCTAAGGGATTATTGGTGAATGAAGACTTTACTGAAACAAGAGAGGGTATTCTGGTACGGTTTGTAGCTTCTGTAGGTGACACATCGTACTGGAGCGTGTGTGCGATGGCACATACAGGTCACAAACAGCCACAGGTCGAGCCCGAATAATGTATTAGTTAGTTAGTGGCATGTCTTTTACAAGACGTCGCATTCAGCCTCAGAAATATTTGGTTGTTTGTGAATTGCTGGAAATTTTGACTTTTAGTTGTTTGTCATTGTCTTCTGAACGACCGAAGCTTCTTACGAAAGAAAACAAAGCGCGGAGGTTTGCTTCCAAATCAGACCAGCTGATTTCGAAGCCTTTGATTTTTTTTTTTTCGCATATCCTATTTACAGGACATCGTTGTCAACACCAGCATTTTATTTCTGTTTGTTGATTTCTTGGCAAGATTACGCTCAGTAGTTTGCCATTGCTTTCTGAGCGACCGGCTCACATACCCCGGTGAGTAACCAACGCGACACGATCCGCTACCGAATCTCGCGTAGCTGCGTTACCCTACGTGGATTTACGGATTACAGAGAAAGTCCTTAACCCCTTAGCCAGGGAGACCGGCTTTGAATAATACGATGGTGAATTGTGAAACATGTTCTCTGCGCCTAGGCCATAGGGCTGGCTTATGGTTGTGAGTATTCATTACCAAATATTGTAGTGTTGTTGTTGTTTTTATTTTTGTTGTTGCTGTTGTTATTAATGTTGTTTATTAATAAACAATGAGCTTCCGCCAATCTGACCAGTGCTAAGTAGTTACACCGGTTTTTGGTCACAGAAAAATAAGACAGTTACAAGAAATTACAGGTACAATTGCAACAGACAGTCAACAACTAACTCCGTGTCTGCAGCATAACGCCAGTTGTTAACATTTTGCCCACGAACCATACTCCTGGCGTGTCTTGTATGGTTCTCACTATTATTTCGATGTACAAATTGAACAGATCTGGTGATAATGCACAGCCCTGCCTAACACCTTGCTTAATTTGTTGAAAATCCCCCAGTTGCCAATTCTTATAACTCTTCTTTGTTATCATTACCTATCCTTTATTATTCTCAAATCATTATCATCTTCTTCGTCTTCTACGTTTGTCCTGCTGTCTTTGCCGTGAAGCGTCGCAGAGAGAAGGCAGGTGTAATTTTTTTTTCGCTTGTCTTGTTAATTGTGCTAACATCATATTTATTTTCTTCAATGGCTCTTTCACTCCACCTATCCCCCTCTGCCTGAGTGGTCCTCTCGCCTCGTACCCCGCTGTTTTCATAAAGATAGCTTTAGCCTTAGCCGCTAGTTGATCTTTTTCCATTCTAATTATATGTCCAAACTCTTTAATTCTTTGGTGTACAACAAAATCAGCAGTATGTGTTATCCCTACATTTGTTCTAAGTTTCTCATTCATCTCTTCTTGTTTCTCCAGCTGCGTTACTTATGCATCTAATCTCACGTGATATGATGTTACGCTTGTGTATTTCTAGGACTTTCCATTTCTGACATTAGTAATACAGCATCGGTACAACTATATCGTCTATCAGCTTTTATTTTTGTTTTTACGTCAATGTTTCAAATTTCCATAGTCTAATCATTTACGTGGATAAATGACAGACCGGCACCTGGCCGTCTTGACAGACGATAGTTTTTAAAAGGGAGATATACCTCTCCATAGCATAAAGCCTGGGCTTAATTTAAAGACCATATTTTGCCCATGTAGCATGATCCCTCTCTCGGTCAGCCTAGTTTACTTAAGAGGAAAGGTAACACCAATATATATGCAACAAGACAAATTGCAGAAGCTGCCGGGTCAGCATAGCAATACTCTAACTGTCCGCTTGTTGGAGCTTCCACCCTAGATCAGTTGCCAAACAAGGCTTAGAGCCTTGTCTGACCTGCCATGATATTTAGTCTTTAGGTTGCATTTTCACGCACTAGGGTAAGGCTTATACTCTCCAATTGCGCTTCTCTGCCCAAAGCTGTTGCCACAATGTAGGGTTTTAGGTTTGGAGAACGCCACCCAAAAGAAAGAACGTAGTACCGTCTACCGTTATCCATCCATCCATCATGTGCCATGCCGGTAAGCGTGGGCGGTCATGTTCTGCCATCTCACTCGATCACCAGAGTCGTGGATCAGCTCTGTGATTCTGTCTCGACCATGCCACAAGGCCAAGCCATCCAGGTACTTGCTTCTAGGTCTTCCCCTTGGTCTGTTCCCCTCGATCTTACCAGTTGTCACCAAATTCTCCAATCCATTTCTTCTCTTAACATGCCCAAAAAATTTTGACTGTCTACGTCTAATTTCTCTAATCAATTTACGATCTTCATTTGTTTCTTGAAGGACTTGTTCATTGGTCTTTCTGGCTGTCCATGGTATTCTTTGCATTTTCCTCAGAAACCACATCTCTACAGCCATCAGATGTTTTTCAGCCTGACTGCTCATTGTCCACGCTTCACATCCATACAAAAGTACAGGTTCAATGTAGCATCTCAACACTCTTTTTCTCGTTTCAATTGACATCTTTTTATTGGTCAATATGTTTTTCATCTTGCTAAAGGCTACTTTTGCCATGGCGATTCTTGTTCTAATCTCTTCAAGGCATCTCCCATCAGATGTTATTACTGTTCCGAGATAATTGTACCTGCTCACTTGTTGAAGAATATTCCCATTTACTTGTATATTACATTGTGGTATTTCGTCCTTCCTAGTGACGACCATAATCTGTGTCTTTTTACAATTTAATTCTAACCCTAGTTGTTCACTGTGTGTAACAATCGCATCTACTAAATTTTGCAGGTCCTGTTCATTGTCTGCAGTCAAGACTGTATCATCTGCATATCTAATGTTATTGATGCATCGTCCCCCAATGTTGATTCCTTCCATATCTTTAATATTTGATTTCACACAACATGATTTTCTTGGCATCTGTAAAGAAGGTAGTTTGCCATTGCTTTCCTTCCTAGCAGTGACCATACTGGTCAGTGACCGCAGCCATTGTCTCCTCAAAATAGAGATCCTCTGCCTACCGTCGTGAAGGTGGAGACCATAACCTACAACTATCTGTTGGCTGCTCTCCATCTTCATCCACCACCTGCACCCATGGCTTCACGTAACCCTGATCGGGGGGCTAAACGGGCACTCCACCTTGCCCAAGGGTGTCCCGTAGGCTAGCGGAGGGAAGGAGGCGCCTTACTTCTCCTTTGATAGGGGAGCCGTTATACGGTAGCTCAATCATTTCTAAGACGTGGCACACTAGGTAAATACTGGGTCTATACATCCCCACCTTCACGCAAAATGACGCCACCCATCTCCAACAGCAGCACATTGATGATCTTTTACATACATTTCAACGACAAAGTATCACTTTTCCTCCACAGTATAAACACAGGCAGCCACTTTCCGCTGCCAACAATAATTAACACGTCACTTCAAATCCCCAACTGATGATGCAAAGACCACTAAACACGCTTTAACAAAGCCGTCTATTTAAAATGAACCTGCCTCTAATCAACTCGTCGGGCACCATTATATTGAGGACCCATCGAGGCTTTCTCCAAGCCGCGTGTGATCCTGCCAGGCAAATTGATGCCCCTGATCTTCTAGGAGGGATTCTTTTTTTTTTCTCCCTGTCGTCAACGGGATACCGCTGTGCGCATTAATCTCAACTTGTAACATGGCGTAATATAACGAAGAGATGTTATAGCTTGCGCGTGAAATCTGGCAGAAACAAAACGTGTATATTGTTACGAGCTGGACAAGTAGTGCGTTTGTAGTAGCCTCTGTGCTGTTAAATACTTAGAGCTTTGTAATACAATCCAGTGTGTAAAGAAAGGCGCAATTGTTATCATCATATTCCTTTACCAAATGATGTGGGCGACCATGTACATTCATAGATCTCGGTCGTTGTATTCTGGATGATTTCTATTGATGTTGTTCTTCCATACCACCACCTTAGGCCATCCAATAGTGCAGGGTGTATTTTTAATGACTTCTTCTTCTTCTTCTTCTTCTTTCGTTCGCTTGAAATATGTCTATATCTGCAATGTCGTCTCTTGCATGAATTGAACTGTTTTTTTCAGTTCACACAGTGGTCCATAGAGTTTATCTTCCACTGTCGTCTCTCTAGGCCAGAAGGTTTGCCTAGATATGTTATATTTTGGGCAGTCTTGGAGTATGTGCTGTGCTGTCTGCGACGCCAATCCACATGTGCACATGGCTGTTTCACCAATCTTGAATTTTGTATACATGTGGTTGCGTAATCTATTGTGTCCTGTTCTGAGGCGCAGAATAATGACTTGTTCTGGTCTGTCCATAATGTGGTAGTCATCTTGAGCAGGTTTTGGTGGCTTTCTGACTGATTTGATCATTCTTTTTTTTTTGGTGGTATGTAACGGGAACATCAGGCTGTTCCTCTTTGGCTCCTTCCTTAGCCAATTGATCAGCTCTGTCGTTTCCGGGTACTCCACAGTGGGATGGTATCCACTGTATGGTGACTTTATGCTGACTGCTAAGTTCAGAAAGTAGTGTCCTTAGTACTGGCAATTTCCCAGAGAGGAGCGCCTCGAGTACTGATTTTGCATCTGTTAGTAGCACCACAGGTTGTGTACCATTGCTGTTATTTAGTAATTTCTCTGTTGCTATCTTGATTGCCTCAATTTCGGCATCATAGTTATGGCAGTACTTTCCTGTCGGTACTCTGGCTGTGTCCCTAGTATTATTTGGGTATTCTATGTACACTCCCGCTCCTCCATTTCGAACAGCATTTTGTGCTGACCCATCTGTGTAGACTCGGATCCAGAGGTCCTGTGGATATTCTTCATCAAGGAAGCTGAGAGTGGCTGTTCTGCGCTGCACACTGTTCTGTTCTTCCTTGTCAAATATTCCTCTCACTTTTGTCTGGATTTGTAACGATAGTCTATGCTCACCTTTCCATGGAGTTCGCTCTGGAATAGTTGTTAGGGGGATACCAACTGTGGGCAGATCAGTGGTTTCTCTGCAGAGTCGTTTGGCCTGGTGGATAAAACTACTTCTTTTCAACCGCCCCATATCTAGGTTTTCAAATCTGTTCTTCATAGGGTGGCCTGGCAAGCTGAGGAACTTTTCTGCTTGTATTAGCGTTTTCGTATCTCTGCGCTCACTCAGTGCCTGTGTCCTCCCCATCTTCTCCATTTCCACTATAGGGGTTGATCTCATCCCTCCTGTGGTGACTCTAAGTGCTTGATTTTGCACCTTGTCCAGCTCTTGTAGTGTGGTATTTGATACTGAACACCACGCAGTTGACCCATATTTCAGGTGTGGTCGTATGCTCTGTTGGTAAACTTTGCTAAGTATTTTCGTACTGGCTCCCCATGTGGTTCCACTTAGCTTTCTCAGGATGGCTATTTTCCTTCTGGCTTTTGCTACTGCTTTGTTGATGTGCTTTCTCCATGTCAGCTTGCCATCAAATGTTACTCCAAGGTATGTTGGTTCTTTATCTTCTCTTAGGGGTGTTCCATTTATTTGGATGATCCCTGCCTTTTGTTTTGGAGAGAGGGTAAATAGGGTGGTGCTGCACTTGTCAGTGTTTATGCTGACACACCATCTATTTGCCCATGCAGCAAATGTATCTACAGCTCTTTGTAGCAATCTGGTGGCCACTGATGCATATTCATTTGTGCTCCATAGAACCAGGTCATCGGCGTACATTGCCGCTTTAATTCCATGCGGTAGGTGAGCAACAAGATCATTGATGAAGATTAGAAAAAGTGTGGGGGACAAGACTCCGCCCTGGGGGACACCGTGTCGCAGTAGTACTTTCTTGCTCTTGAGTCCGTCTATCTGTACTCGGGCTCTTCTGTTGTGCAAGTATGCTTTCACCCATTTGTACATTCTTCCATTGACTTTGCAGTTTCTCAGTTTCTTCATCAGACCTTCTTTCCAGACTTTGTCAAAGGCTTTCTTCAGATCTATCCATGCCGCAAGCACCAGCTTCTTCTCTTGGAATGCATCCTCAATTTCTTGAGAGAGGTAGGTTGTCTGATCTTCCGTAGAGTAGCACTGCCTAAAGCCAGCCTGCTGTGGCACAAGGATGTTTTTACTTTCAATGTACCACTGCAGTCTGTGATTGATGATGCGCTCCAGTGTTTTGCAGAGACAGCTGGTGAGGCTAATTGGTCTGTAGCTAGAGGCAATGGAACCATCTTTCCCTGATTTTAGGAGGGGTATCATGATTGCTTCTCTCCAGGCTTGTGGAACACTGCCTAAGGTCCAGCTGTTATTGAAGATCTGCAACAGCTTTGTTTTGGCCTCTGTTCCTAGGTTCCTGATCATTTCATTGGAGATACCATCAGCTCCTGGTGACTTTCTCATTTTCCAGTTTTGATATAGCTAGCTCCAGTTCGCTGATTGTGATGGGTGCCTCCAGAACCTCATGTACTATTTCTTTCTGTCCTGTATGTTGTCGTTTCTCTCGAATCTCTTGTTGTTTCTCTGGACTAATTTTGATATTGCTATCTTGTGCGAACGAGTCCGCAAAATGGTCAGCTGCTTGCTTTCTTGTTAAGATTTTCCCATCTTTATGTAGTGCAATTTTTGAGTTTCTCCCTGTGCCCTCGTCATTAAGCTGTTTTATTAGCTTCCACAATTTCCTTGTGTCTCTTTCAAAGTTCAGAGACTCCGTTTTCTCCTGCCAGCTTTTCCGTCTAGCCTGCAGCTTGGCCCTTTGAAATTTGGCTTTTGCATGCTGGAGTTTATTGTGGTGCTCTTGGCTGGGTGTGGCCTCTGCTTGCTTTCTACACACTTCAACATCATTATGCAACTGTTCCAGTTCACTACTCCAGTAGGGTTTATATTGTTTACGGGCTCCTCTTGGTACTGTTTCTCGCGCTGCCTGTAGTATGCATTTCCCAAACTCTTCAACTGCTTTATTTATGTCTTTCTCAGTGTTCAGGTTTCTAACCAGTATGTTGGTGCGATGCTTGTACATTGCCCAGTCTGCTTTCTTGTAGTTCCACCTCGAGAGGGTGCTGCTTTCACTTACAAGCTCATTTTCTACGGTTAGAAAGACTGGCCGATGGTCACTGCCACCAAGTTGTTTCCCAACAGTTCGTGTAATGTTCCACTCCAGGTCTGGTGAATGAAAAGCCAGGTCAGGTGTAGTTGTAGAGTGCCATGATCTCGAGTAGAAAGTATGTGGGTCGGACGGCTTGTTAATCAACATGAATCTATTCTCATCTTGCCAGTCTTCCAGTCTCTCTCCTCTCTGGTCCATGTGATCATAGCCCCAGCTCAGCGAGTGGCTGTTGAAATCGCCACACACAATGATTTTTTCTTTTAGTGGTAGAGTGTCCAGTGCCTGTGGGCGGTCACTTGGACAGTAGTAATTGATCAGATGTAGATCTGTATTACCTGTCTTAAGTTTAAGTGTCTGATACTCAGCCCCTTCCATGTAGACTTTGATTTGGGAAGCCATGATGTTATTTCTTACAAGGGTCAGTATCCCACCTTTTCGCCTGTTCTTTCGGTCAGATCGGTAACACTGGTAGCCTCTGATTTTGAAGGCTATATTTTCATTGAGGTGAGTTTCTTGCAAGCAACATATGCTTACTTTTTCTTGGTCCAAGATTTTTTCTAATTCTATTTTTTTGTTGCTGACTCCCTCCGCATTCCAGTGCATTATTTTAAGTCTTCGTTTAGTATGGCCAGTCGTCCTATTCTCATGTCCCCTGGCTCCACAGGACATCTGAGAAGGACCTCCAGTAGTTGGGGTTGGACCCTTTCGAGACATAGGGCCCGGCACTGCACCTGCCTGGGGGTCCAAAGCAGGGCGAGCACCATAACGATTAGCAGTAGTCGACATATTCCATTTTGCGTGATTGCGTGGCATCCTGATTTCTGTGGTGCGCCTCTTGGCTGGTTGCCTCCGTCTTCAGCACCTTTCTTTGCTAGAGCAGACTGTGGTCTCACTCGAGTGTAGATGTGTACGCGCGCACACACCTGTCTGCGCATGCATGTATGTGCATACACATCTAGAGCATACTGGTTATTTTCCGGCGCCAGAGACTCGCCGTCGCCCCTTCTCCTGTTAGTTTAAACAGGTCCGCCACGTGAAGGCCAGGAGTTGGACTTTTGCTGCATAGGTTATGTATTCACGAGCCATTGAGGTATTTGAGCAATGTTGGGCGCTCACCCCAACACAGCGCCTCGGCTACATACAGCAACATTTGGAACCCTTTTTAATGACTGTGCAGTGTTTTAAAATATTGCCAGTCCAAGTTTTGATTTACCGGCTCCGTGGCCGAGGGGTTAGCAGCTTTCTCCGCTAACTCCGAATACTCTCGTCACGTGACGCGACGAGAATTAGCAGTGGTTCGAATCGCAAAAGTGACTTATGAGAGTATGGAGCCGGTCGCTCAGAAAGTCGTGGCGTGCTGATGAGCGTAATCTAGCCTAGGAATCAACATACAGCTGAAAGATGCTGGTGTTGACCGCAATATCCTGAAACAGGATGGAAACGCGGAGAAAAAAATAAAAAAAAGTTTTGATTTACCTATTATGTTGCATGAACTTTACAGAGGGTGAATACAAAACTTGGACCGGCAATATTTTCAAACACTGCACAGTCATTAAACATACACCCTATATTTCTCTCGATCTGCCCCTGGGTCATCTTACGCTGACTGATCTGTTCCTTTGTCGTGATGTTTTAACGGCCTCTCTTCTCATTACATGAGCAAAGAATGTTGTTTATCTTTTTCTCTTCGTTGTATACAAGGTTCCAAAGAAATGTTTTGTCTGTTTCTTATCGTTGTATATAATGCTCCATAGATCACTGTATATAATATTCCAAAGATTGCTGTACATAATGTTCCAAAGATCGCTGTATATAATGTCCCAAGGCTATGGAACTATATTTCGTATTATCCTTATTTCGCATCGCCTCTCCTATCTACATATTTCCTTTTTGCATTCATACGCTCTGTGCTCGCCAATCAGTTCTTATCAACGTATAATGTATTTATCTCTTGTAGTTCCTCATTAAGCATCAGGGAATTAGAAACGCGCATGTTAGCACACAAACCCACTCACAAACACACAATGAGACAGAAGGCGGAGAAACACGAAGAGACGCTAGCAAACGTCCCGAAATAGTAACAGTTAAATATATTACATTGAACAATAGATCCCTGCTGGGGGGAAATCAACACGTCCCTTCGCTAATTGGAATCGTCCGGAGACTTAAAATTATGAACAAGCAAAAAGTGCCGGAACGAACAATTATGTTAGGCACACAATACAGAATTTTTCTCTTTCAAACAAGAAAGGAACCGTTTGTTTGAGCAAGCTCATTAACTCATGCGGGTTAAGCTGGAGAAGCGAACGAAAATAACGAATGAGTGACGTCATTGTGGGTTCATTAAGTGAGAGACAGTGGAGGAAATAAGAGTCCGGGTATAAGATCTTGCATCTCCGAATTGATCTTCTTCTTAAACACCCGGTGCGTTGATGCCGAGGTACGGGGATACCTACACATTGGACTAAAATGTTGACCTATCGTCCTTGACTTGAGGACGTTAATTACAAGTACCTCTGAAGTCGGAGTGGGTTCGCCTGATAGCGAGGTACATGGTCTCATACATGTTACTTGTACTTGTTTGCTGGAGTTCTTAGGTTGCTAATACTGTCTCATCTCTGCATTGCTATGGCCATCGTCCTTCCGACTTTTTTCCACGACGGCTTAGGGGGTAATGATCGCAGTTTCACGATCCCGACACACCGAGTTGGAAGTCAGCAGTAAGCGATTTTGAAAGCAGATCGCTTTGCGTTGATTTTCACAATGGTATAACTGTCGACCCTTCAAACAGCAATGTCAAATTACTGAACATTAAATTGTCTAGAAAATAAATCACAAGTGTCTAATAAATGCTCTGGTTGACTGCGACGTCCTGCAAAGGCTATGAAACTATATTTTTATTATCCTTATTTCGCATGGCCTCTTCTTTCTACGTGTTTATTTTTTGCATTCGTTTTGCCACAGAAAAGATGCATGTTTTCAAACAATTTACTTTGGCTTGTTTGCTGGTGTTCTTAGGTTGCTAATACTGTGTCATCTGTGCATTGCTATGGCCACCGTCTTTCCACATTCCCCGATAGTTGTTGTCATCTTCATGATATGGCCACCGACTTCTTTCCACATTCCCGGATAGTTGTTGATTATGAAGCCAAGATGTTCACAGTTTATGGCATTTTCATTTTCTGCTTTCTTGAATGTAATCTGTGGTTTGCGTGTTTTTTTTTTTTTTTTTTTTACAGAAAATGATTTTCATGTTCATTTTGTCTCTCGACAGACACGACTAACTATTCTAATCCCTTGATACTAATTAGGGGGGCTTTGTGGAGAAGGAGTTACGAATGCAATTCGTAATCTCGCATACTTTTTCGAAACACAGATGAGGGGGATTTGGAAGCAGGCTGCTTTGTGTTGGTTTTCATACAATGGTTTGGGTGCCGTCGTTCAGAACGCAATGGCAAACTACTGAATGTAAACTTGCCCGGGAATCACAAACAGCAAACACATTTCTTAGTTAACTGTTATCAGTTATCTGTTATCAGTTGAGGTATCTTTATTGCACTCCGGACAGGTCCATAGGTGCTCTGATCCTCCCCCCCCCCCCCCAGCATATGCATCAGCGTCCAGTGGCTAATAGTGCCATTTCTGTGTTGGTTGACGAGGCGCCTCGTTTTCCCGATATACCTCTCGTGTCTGGCCGTGCCAGTTCTTACTTCCAAGTCTTTCATCGTGGACAGCGATGTGGATTCACTGACGTCAAAATCCTCTGTTCTCGACATATCTTAAGGACGTTAATAACATCAGCACGATCTAAGAGCAGGCCATCTGCAGGGGGGTGCAGAGCCAGCCAGTTCATCAGCTCGTTCATTTCCCTCGACTCCCGCACGTCCCGGGACGAAGATGAAGGTGACTTTGCGGACAACAGACTTCCTCAGCGATTCAGTCCACTGTCTACGTACAGATCCACCTTCGACCTTCTGAATCATGCTATTAACTGCTAAGTCCTGTAAAGGATATGCAACTAATTTTAGTACTAATTATGAAGAGGACCGTATCATCTGCATATCTGCATATCAAAGTACTGGCATTGGATTTCCATTAATTACAAATGGATATTGAACTTATAGAAAAATCAATCGAATTCAATGAAAAAAATCAATCGAATTCAATGAAACACTCTACTTAGCATTTGTCGACCAAGAAAGGGCATTTGATAGAGTAGATAGAAACAAGCTGTGAGAAATCCTTAAACAATATGGAGTGAGTACACATCTAACAAACCTATGTAGACGCTTATACAACAACAGTGAATTCATAGTGAGAGCAACTGGAGGACACTCAGAACCCTTCACCATAAGATCTGCAGTACGACAAGGTTGTGTCCTGTCCCCTCTCTTGTTCATAACATACATAGACATTATATGTCAAGAAACCAGTCAAACTGAGACCGCAAGAATACCGCATGACGAGAACACGGAAGAAGAACCATCTGCAAATCTAACCATTAGAGAACTCCTGTTTGTGGTCGACCAAGCACTAATAGCAAAATCAGAAGCTGAATTACAAGACCACATGAATAGTCTAAACGAAATATTTAGGGAACATAACATGGAAATTAGCACAAGTGAAACAAAGGTAATGACTATAACTAAAGAGGGAAAAGCAACAACGATTCACATAAACGAATATTCCTTGAAACAAGTAAAGAGTTTCAAGTACTTAGGAAGTATAATATCATCAAATGGCAAATCAGAAGACGAGATCGAAAATAGGTGCAATAAGGCAAATCAACTCATTGGACACATGGCACCAATACTAAAGAACAAGCATGTATCAATAACTACTAAGAAAGCACTTCACAGCACAATCTTCCAACCAACTCTATGTTACCAATGCCAAACCTGGACAATGACAGAAAAAAGAGAAAAGAAAAATCACAACAACAGAATTGAGATTCCTGAGAAAAATACTCAATGTATCAAGAAGAGATAAGATCAGAAATGAAGAAATCAGGGCTAAAGTGGGGGTTATAGCTGGACTAGATTTTATTAGAAGGACCAGTATCCAGAGGGGTTAGGTCAAAGAAGAATGGCTACACAGCTACTTGCTGCCGCTGCCAAAACCGAACAAAGACCACTCCAAGATAAGCGGCTACAGAATCATTACGATGCAGAATACTGTTGGCAAGCTACTGGAGAAAATTGTAGCACACAGACTTGCTTGGGACTTGGAACAGCTCGGCTGCTTCCCGCCCACACTTGGAGGATACAGATGCAACAAAGAGTCATGGCTGAATGCGGCGGTCTTTGCTCAAGATGTTTACGAAGGATTTCAGGTCAGAGAAGAGACATGTGCGGCCACCATAGACTTAGAGGACGCATATAACAGAGTATCTTTCGAGCACTTGATGCAAACCCTCCTCAGACTGAAAGTGCACCCTCACCTTGTACGATGGATAGCTGCAGTTCTGCTCCAAAGGAAGGTGGTACTAAGATGCGGGAGTTGGTCTTCAGAGCCGATAACGATATGTCCAGGATTGCCGCAGGGTTCACCACTGTCACCAGTACTATTCAACGTGTATACGGTGCCGATTACTGAACAACAGTTGGACGGGAGGGGTAGGACTCTGACATTCGTTGACGACATCCTCGTGTATCGACAGGGTCGAGATAGACAGGCGGTTGCCAATGATATTCAGGGCGAACTAGATCGAATTTCCTCATGGGGTGCTGATGCCCATGCCCTTGTCAACCCTGCAAAGGCAACGGTTACATGGTTCTCACTAAACAACCATATTGTGAAAACGGACCTGCCGGCAGTAAGAATGGATGGGAGCATTTTGAGTAGAACCCAGTCAATGACATATCTTGGCGTGAGGCTTGATCGTAGCCTGTCCTTCAGAGATCATGCCGATTATGTCATAACGAAGGCTCGAAAAGGTTTGTCAGCAACGAGAGTCATGGCGACTGCCAATATCGAGCAAAGACTGCTAATACTTCTGTTCCAAGGACTTGTGCTTTCACGCATCGAGTATGCCCTGGCCATCCTCAATGTCAGCCCTACACAGATTGGAAGACTTGAAAATGTACAAAACGAAGCCATGCGCATCATTTTGGGCTGCACGAGAGACACCAGCTGTGTAGCAATGAGATACCTCCTTGACTTCCCGACAATGGAACACAGGATCAAGATCTGGAGAGCTCGTGCATACTTAAAAATAAGTGCAGATGAGCAGCACCCTCTGCATGACGCTATATTCAGAGAAAAGGGTGACAGGCTAAAGAGGGGCAAATCATGGATGGGTCGGGTGGAAGATGTCGTCAGACAGGTCTGCAGTCTTACCAGTATCAACCCCGGCAAGGAATGGGTGCCGGTGCCTCCAGCTTTTAAGTGCATTTTCTCCTGCATTATCACACTCGACAGACGGTGCAGAGAGCAGAACCCTGCCGCTGTCAATGCAGAGGTTAACGCGCTCATCTATGAACACTCAGATAGCCCCGAAGTGCTCATCTATACAGATGGATCTGTTGTAAAGCAGCAGAGAAGTGCGTGGGCATTTACATCCCGTTCAGCGGGCCGAAACGTTCAAGAATCCAGTGGTGCCCACTCTATGACCACGAGCAGCATGACGATGGGGGTGATGGCAGTTACACAGGCTTTCATATGGCTGGAATCACAGCTTTATACCAACGTGTGTGTACTAAGTGATTCAATGTGCATGATTCAGAAGGTCGAAGCTGGATCTGTATGTAGACAGTGGACTGAATCGCTGCGGAAGTCTGTTGTCCGTAAAGTCACCTTCATCTTCGTCCCGGGACATGCGGGAGTCGAGGGAAATGAACGAGCTGACAAACTGGCTGGCTCTGCACCCCCTGTAGATGGCCAACCTATGGATCGTGCCGATGTTATTAACGTCCTTAAAGATATGGCGAGAACAGAGGACTTTGACGTCAGTGAATCCACATCGCTGTCCAGGATGAAAGACCTGGGAGTAAGAATCGGCACAGCCAGACGCGAGAGGTACATCGGGAAAATAAAGCGCCTCGTCAACCAACACAGAACTGGCACTATTAGCCACCGGACGCTGATGCATATGCTGGGGGGAGGATCTGAGCACCTATGGACATGTCCGGAGTGCAATGAAGATACCCCAACTGATAACTGATAACTGAAGTCTAATGGTTTCGCCATGCAATTAGGTTACCAATTAAAATATACCAATACAAGCAATGATGTACAGACCAGAGGGAAGCAGAGGAAGAGGCCGACAACGTAAACGATGGACGCAGGGAATAGCAGAGTCCATGGGAATATCGATACAAGAAGCCCATAAGCGGACACTCTCCCGCTGTTTATACTTCACCTCGACACCACAAGGTACAAGAGGAACATGATGAGATGAGATCAGACAAATGGATCATAATTGTCTCTGGTCTCAGAATTATCGACGTTTTACATTACATTTTCAGCACAAATGTTGAACAGGCATGGAGAGATAATCAGCCATCTTGTACTCCCATTTCCATCCCACACGAGTCTGATGTTTCACCGGCTGCTCTGACAGCTACTGGTTTATCGTGATGTAATGAATCAATTATGTGGAACTAATGTGATAGAAACTGCACATCCCCCATGATGTTCCACAAGTCCTGATGTTGAACATAGTCTTATGTTGAACCTTACTGTAACTAAATGACAAGAAAAGGTCCCTTATACACGTCTGAATGCGAATTGGGCATATGGTGCTGGAGCTCTAATTGTAAAGACCAATCGTCACTCGTGGATGATGTTGCCAGTATCATGCTCGACGCCTTTACTTCTCATGACATTACCTGGTACTTACTTTAGGTTGAGTCGACCTGAGAGCCGAGGTCAATTTTTAAAATTCGAATTCACCCCGTTGCGAATCTAGCCCTTGCCCACCGGGACGGCGGGCGAGTGTCAAGGCACTACGCTACCACGGTTCCCATCTTACTTATATAAATAATGCTGCGTGTCCTTTGGCTGGACTTTGCCTTCGTCTGTGTGTTAAAGGCACTCTTAATTGAATCAAAGAATCGTATCAATCTGTAAACGACCATACAGATCCAAATAGGTGACCAAAGTTGATTCGTCTGTGTGTTAACGGCACTCTTAATTGCAGCAAAGATTAATATCACACTGTAAACTGCCATACAGGTCGTAATAGGTGACCAAAGGGGTTTAGCCTTATGTTAACAGCATCCTTAAGGGAAGCAAAGAATAGTATCCCACTGTACACTGCCATACAGATCGCAAGAGGTGACGAAGAGAGTTTGGTATTGGGCTGGCTTCCTCGTCCCGTTGAAAAACTTTAGCAAAAAAAGTTCAACCATTCATACACAAGTCCAATAAAGAAACAAGGAATAACTAAGGCAACCAACAGAAAGGAGGTTCTTCTAGATGCGATATGTAAACAATGTAAAATAACACAAAGTAAGGCAGCTTTACAGAACACAATCACGGAAAACACAGGACGTTGAGGCGATTAGCCTTCATCAGCAAACAATTACATACACAAAACGCAACAAGTATTCACGGAGAAGACACTTCTGTGACTACATTAAGGCATAAGAACGGGATGAGAAGAACGAAAAGATGAAAAAATGAGAACAATGAATAGAAAATGATATATTTTTTTAATTGAAAATTAATTTGTTTCTCTTCAAATTTTCTCATCATTGTTCTCATTTGTTCATCTTTCCATTCTGCTCATCTCGTGCTTATGACTTAATGTAGTCTTCTCCGTGATTATATGTTGTATATTGTATATGTATTTGTTCGCTGATGAAGGCTAGTAGCCTCAACGTCCTGTGTTTTCCATAAATGTGTTCTGTAAAGCTGAATTACTTTGTGTTATTTTATATTGTTCACATTTTCTCAGCTTTACCTCAGTTCCACTAATTTTAGAAGAGACATGGCGTGGAGCGGAGAAAGCCGCAACGAGTCCTGATCGGATCTTCCTTTCACCTGGTGAAATCTCCAGAATTAGCACCTGGGGTGTTAGAACTATGAATGAATTAGGTAGGACAACACAGGTGGTGGAGGAGATGAAACACTATGACACTGATATTTTGGGGTTCAGTCAGTCAGTCAGTTGCACATCCCTTTACAGGACGTAAAAGTCAACTGCATAATTTTTGGGCTGTCTGTGATTCCTGGGCAAGTTTACGTTCAGTAGTTTGCCATTGCTTTTTGGGAGAGAAGACAACATCGAAGCCCAACTGACTGGTGTATTGTGTAGAATATGAAAAAGTATGATTATCTACATGGCACTCTCGGCATTTCTCAAAAATTGATCGCATGTTGAGGAAACACTTGATTCTTTTATCTGTCTTAAATATACCTGTAAACTTGTAAGGTAGGTTGGTTGGTATGTTGGTTGGCTGGATGGTTGGTTGGTTGGTTGGTAGATAGGTAGGTAGGTACACAGGCAAGCAGGCAGTCAGATAGACTGGCATGCAAATAGACATACAGACAGATAGAAAGACAGACGGACGGATGGATGGTTAGATGGATGGGTGCGTGGGTTAGACAGACAGATGGGTAGGTAGGTAGGTAGGTATGTAGGTGGGTATTTAGGTAGGTGGATATTTAGATAGGTAGGTAATGCCAGGTCGTAGCGTAGAGTCCATGACGCAAAACAAAGAAGGAGCAAAACTCCTGAACCAAACATATACATGGATCTAAGCGACCGACGTGCAGATCACGTCAGTTTTGTTTGTCAATAGATACGAGAGTCACATCCTTGAGCTTGACTATGGAAGGAACACGTTATGCCGTCATTGATTCATGAAGCTAATTATTGGCAGAACAACTTCGTTCATAGCTTATCTATAGTTGAAAGGATACCCAGAATCATGTCAGCACTGGCTTATATATAAAGATCAAGATTCTTAGGACGGATGCAGAATCTGGAAAGGAGATTGATAATGTTTCACCAGAAGGACACTTCGGTGACATTGGAAGGACAGAAGGAGTGAAGGACTGAAGTCCGATGTTGATCATTCGCAGGTAGCAAATAAGATTGCCTGTTTAATATTTATTATTAACATTTTCTTAAGATCGTCCTGTCTGACCCGATCTAACTTTGAAAATGCATGAATTTGTTGGTTTGATCTCTGCTCAAGAATGGCTAATAAATATAGCCACATCAACTCGACTACCAGCCATTTTTAGTGAGTCCTTGTTGAATATTTGTCCATGCTTTTTGCTGGATCTTTTCGGCCACTCTAGACGTTGCATTGTTCGAGCCTATTGCTATTGTTATTGAACTTCAGAAGGATTACAGCAGGTATGTAGGTATGTATGTATGTAGGTAGGTAGGTAGGTAGGTAGGTAGGTAGGTAGGTAGGTAGGTAGAGACAGACAGACAGACAGACAGCGTACAAACAGACAGATAGATACTGTTCGGATAAACACGAGCGTTACTCCTAGTGTGTTTAAATTTGTTTGCCCTGTTGTCTGTTGGCGACTGTGATCAGCCGCATCACTCACACCAATATAGACCTGAAAATGACTTATTTTGGCAGTCTCCACCAACCAGTGAATCCTCGAGTGGTGTCTGCATGTGTTTATCTCCCCCTTTCTTCCGTGAAGTGATTACCTGAAATTAAAAATAAATAATTCGCGAGGAAATGACTAACACGGAGAGAGGGAAAGATAAAGAGACGGAGTGCGAGATGAAGAGAGGGAGATAGAGAAAGAGATGGAGAGAGAGAGATTGAGTGAGAGATAGAGAGTGAGGGAGAGATAAAGAGACGGAGTGCGAGATGAAGAGAGGGAGATAGAGAAAGAGATGGAGAGAGAGAGATGGAGTGAGAGATAGAGAGTGAGGGAGAGATAAAGAGACGGAGTGCGAGATGAAGAGAGGGAGATAGAGAAAGAGATGGAGAGAGAGATGGAGTGAGAGATAGAGAGAGAGGGAGAGACGGAGTGAGATATGGAGAGAGAGAGATGGAGAGAAAGAGAGAGGGGGATAGAGATGGAGTTAAGAGGGAAAGAGATATGGGGTGAGCGATGGAGAGAGGGGGAAGAGAGTGATAGAGATGCAGTGGGATAGGGCGGGAGAGAGAGGTGGAGTGAGAGTGAGATGGGGTGAGAGAGGGAGGGAGAGAGAGAGGGAGGAAGTGAGAGGGAGAGATAGAGTGGCAATTGAAGGGGGGTATGAGAGAGAGAGAGAGAGAGAGAGAGAGAGAAAGGAGGAAAAGAGTGGGGTAGTGAGAGGAATAGAGAGAGAGAGAGAGAGAGAGAGAGAGAGAGAGAGAGAGAGAGAGAGAGAGAGAGAGAGAGAGAGGAACGACCAGCTTTATTTTCTAAGGGTTAAGAATTAGGCACGTAGGCCCGTTTGACATTCTGCCCTTCTTATCGCTCTGCTCTCATACGTTATTTCATTCATGCATCACTTATGAAGCTAATCTTAGGCAACAATGACAACAAGAGAAACTATTCATGCATTATAAACGCACAGAAAATGTGCGTTAATCAATAAAACCTGACTCACTAAAACTAATTTCTGACATGACAATTATAATTAGCTGAGAGAGACGGAAAGAGAGTGGGAGAGGGAGGGAGGGAGAGAGAACGGGAAGGAGGGAATGGGAGGGAGAGAGAGAACAAACCAACTAATTTTATTTTCAAAGGATTAAGAATTTGCCACGCAGGCCAATCTAAAATTCTGACCTTATTATGGCTCTCCTTTCATATATTATTGAATTCATACATGACTTATGGAGCTAATCTGAGACAACAACAATAATAATAATAATATATGCACTATACACACAAAGGAAATCTACATAAACAAATACACAGAGAGATTCAATTCAATTCAATTCAGAGAGAGAGAGAGAGAGAGAGAGAGAGTGTGTGTGTGTGTGTGTGTGTGTGTGTGTGTGCGCGCGTGTGTGTGTGTGTGTGTGTGCGTGTGTGTGTGTGTGTGTGTGTGTGTGTGTGTGTGTGTGTGTGTGTGTGTGTGTGTGTGTGTGTGTGTGTGTGTGTGTGTGTGTGTGTGTGTGTGTGTGTGTGTGTGTGTGTGTGTGTGTGTGTGTGTGTGTGTGTGTGTGTGTGTGTGTGTGTGTGTGTGTGTGTGTGTGTGTGTGTGTGTGTGTGTGTGTGTGTGTGTGTGTGTGTGTGTGTGTGTGTGTGTGTGTGTGTGTGTGTGTGTGTGTGTGTGTGTGTGTGTGTGTGTGTGTGTGTGTGTGTGTGTGTGTGTGTGTGTGTGTGTGTGTGTGTGTGTGTGTGTGTGTGTGTGTGTGTGTGTGTGTGTGTGTGTGTGTGTGTGTGTGTGTGTGTGTGTGTGTGTGTGTGTGTGTGTGTGTGTGTGTGTGTGTGTGTGTGTGTGTGTGTGTGTGTGTGTGTGTGTGTGTGTGTGTGTGTGTGTGTGTGTGTGTGTGTGTGTGTGTGTGTGTGTGTGTGTGTGTGTGTGTGTGTGTGTGTGTGTGTGTGTGTGTGTGTGTGTGTGTGTGTGTGTGTGTGTGTGTGTGTGTGTGTGTGTGTGTGTGTGTGTGTGGAGAAAAATAACGTGATGGTGCACGGATTATCAAGGCCTGAGTTTATTTCATATCAATGATTTCTTTTCTGTCTTTAAGCCTGTTATAGTTAGTGGCATGGCCTTTACCTAACTTTGCAGTCAACCTCAGCATTGATTGCTTATTTTGTTTTAATTTATTTTGGCAATGTTAGTTCAGTAGTTATGTCACAGCTTTCTGAACCACCGACGTCTCATACCACCGAAAACAACGCAAACCAGTCTGCTTCCAAATCGCCTTCAGCGGATTTCGAACTCTTGCCTCAGTGTGACGGTGGATTATTAGGCTGCGCCTCTCACTATCCCTTGAAAAACAGTTATTGCATATCCTTTATAAGACGTCACAGTCAATCCCAGCATTTGTTGTCTGTTTATGATTTCTTGGCAAAGAATACGTTTAGTAGTTTGCCCTTGCTTTCTGAACGACCGACACACATACTATTGAATGAAAATCAGCAGAAGGCGGTCAGCTTCTAAATTGCCCGCAATAGAATGTAAGAAGATTACTTCTTTGGCACAACAATGTGCAATTGTTACTTCTCTTAGTAAAGTAAACAAAAATTTAAAATAAAAACTAATGAACTCTTGGTATATTGTGCTGCCTTCATGCTTGAAGCGCTGTGGTCATTACCACGCCTGCATTTCCCCTAATAAAAGTAAAACGTATGCTATTTTATACGCCTTCATCTTCTATAGAGCCAGTTTTACTATATGGCAGTGAATCTTGGAATGTAAATGAACAAATTTGGAAGAACATGGAGGCAACGGAGATGAATGTTGTGCATACTTTGGATTGCCAGAGTAACTAACAACGACTGTCTGAAAGAGCCTAATGAAACTAGAACATTGTACACAACAATAAGAAAGAGACAAACAGATTTCTTTGGTCTTGTGGTGAGAAGAGAGGCATTGGAGAACATCATGACGACTGGAAAGATCAAGGGGAAGATAGAGAAATGATGCTGGATGGACCGAGACGGCGGCATGGAGGAATATCCGCAGCAGAGTTGAACCAGAACACCACAGACCGAAATCTGTGGAGAGATATAAACAGCTAAACCATTTGGCATGGCACTTGATGATGATGATTATGTGCAATAGAAACATGGTGCTTGGCTCATATAGGGTGTATTTTTTAATGACTGTGCAGTGTTTGAAAATATGGCCGGTCCAGGTTTTGTATTCACCATCTGTAAAGTTCATGCAACATAATAGGTAAATATAAAACTTGGACCGGCAATATTTTCAAACATTGCAGTCAGCAAAAATACACTCTATATTTTCATAAACCGATCGGCTCTCTGTTGGTGATGTGGTTAGTATCCCACCAATCACATCCATACACCGATCGGCTCTCTGTTGGTCATGTGGTTAGTATCCCACCAATCACATCCATACACCGATCGGCTCTCTGTTGGTCATGTGGTTAGTATCCCACCAATCACATCCATACACCGATCGGCTCTCTGTTGGTCATGTGGTTAGTATGCCACCAATCACATCCATTTCCCAAATTATTTTCAGATACCTATGTTATGTTGGGCCAACCCGGAATCCAAGTCAATGTTAAAAATCCGTCCCAATGTGGGTCTGAACCCATGACAACCGAGGCGAGCCACTATTCTATCGCGACATTTCTTCCCCTAATAGTTCTAATTAAATATTTGCCAATTTGGCTTACGCATTTTTTTTCCGCTGTCCTTTTGCAACATTTCTTTCCAATAGTTCTATTTTGAGAGAACATTTCTATGTGTCCGATTATTACAGAAGAAGCAATTTGGGTTGGGGAGTGGGGTGGGGATGAAGCAATGTCTGGAACAGAATATAATATGTGTTGCTCAATTTGTTCATACCTTTCAGCCATAACATTTGGTTTAGTTTGTCATAAAATAATTTTACAGGTATTAATTAGCACTCATAGAAGTAGATGAGATGAGTGAGTCAATGACAAAGAGAAGCAGAACTGGTCAGCTTTGTTAGAACACAATCACGACTCATAACGTTGCAGTTAATGTCTTCTTCAGCATAAAGAAATTCTTAAAGTGTTAAAAGTCGAGAGATCGACTTCATTGGCACCGGGTTTATCCCATCTGGCTCTATCTCTTTCCGCAGAACGCCCTGCCAAAAGCCAATAACTCCGTAGCTCCAGCGACGACCCCCAGGAGTCTCCGAGAAAAATATACTCGTGAACCCAAAGACGTAGCCCGATACAAACAACAAACAATATGAAAAATATACTTGAAAGTATGTATATAAAGACTACTCATCTGCCGTGAAGAGCTGCCTTCGTGATCTTTCCAGTTGTCATGATGTTCTCTAATGCCGCTCTTTTCATCACGTGAAGAGCCGCCGGGGCTTGGACAGGTTTGCTACTATAGATAATATCCCCAGCCTTTGCTCCAACCACCTCACTAGCACTTCACATCTACCAGGCCCCACACAAGCCGGGACAGCTGAACCTCCCCCTCCCCTACCTAGGGTTTCCTACCCCAAGGGGGCTCGGACAAAACACAAGTCATATCACTGCACAAAGTCATAGCTAACAGAACAAAATGTAATTCATAACTACGTCAACTGCAACACAGAGAAGGATGGCTGAAAGCCGGAATATAGGACACTATGTACAAGAGCTGATCTGCAGATGATTCTTCTTCATCATAGAGACTGTGACTATAGTTCGTGCGGTCGTCCTGTCGTGGTTACGACTCACCCAAGAACCTCCAGTGGACAGGAACTCCAAGGTCTGATGCCTCTCCAAAGTTCCCTCTTCTTACAGTGATCCAACTCTCGGGCTGATCAAGCGTAGTACCACTGCCTGACCGACACTGCACCGGTGATCAAGGATCCTCCCTTGATGTCGTACTATATCACCGTCACACTCTACGGATGAAGTCTGGGCCGACCCTAGAATACTAGCTGTCTCCCAACTGCAGACAAGTACGTGTAACACCGTACCCTAATGTTCAAGAGCCTGGATGCTCTTCTGTCTCATAAGTGACTGTGGCATAACGCAACCAACATTATTCATTTACCAACAAGTGCCGCAAAAAGAGGAAACAACATTAAAAGAAATTGACTTCACAACCACAGATGGAGACTAGGACTTAAAACTTAACATCGAAACTGGAACTGAACAAGTGACAAATGACGTGGATTCTTAGAAAGATTGCATCAGACAAAGCTCGGAACCCCATTGGTTGGGAGAGACATGTGACACCGCTTTCGCGCCAACGCCGGTATAAATTATGATAAGCAGCCCACTCTTGCAAAACCATGCCTGGCGAAAAGACGTCAGAAATTGTGTGACCAAAAATTCAATGGGCAAGGCAGAAGTCTGGATCCGAGGTACGTTTGTTAGTCCCGTGATTAAACTAAGAACCCGATGTATCAAGTATCAAGTAATGTAAACCCGTGTTTGTGATGTCAATTGAAATGTATTATTATTAATTAAAACCTCTGAAATGTAAAATTGCTCGACTGTAGATTCTAACGACGCAAAGCCATTCCCGGGCAAAATGACTCTCTAATATTCTCTTAGATAGAACTGCCATCTCTGATATTCTTAAAGATAATTATTAACTTTACGAAGTGCATTCCACTACTACATTCTATTCTAAACAACTGTGAGAAGTGATGATTCTAAAGCAATCTTGTGCATTTCACCAGAAACACTGATAAAAGATGCTATCACTATCTACAGCTGAAATGACAGTTCGTGTACTAGAATAAGTGCCTTGTTCTAAAACAGACTTATCTATGCCTATTTACAATTTAGAAAGCTGAAAGAGAAATCAATCTTTCCTTTCTCCTTCATCTATTGAATTAATAGTGTTTGGCGGAATAAATATTTATATTTATGTCAAATTTAATTAGATAAGGGCACACATGAACTGCAATACATGAGAAAGTTGTGCTTCGCGGAACACCATCACGCGCAGTGAACTTAACTCATTACTCAACATAACTTAAAACACAACACCACTCCACACCACTCATCACCACACAACCCAACACTCAACATCACAACAACAACAGGTAATGGAAGAGAGTTATTAGACACAAGAAGAAGAAGTAGTTAATTGGGAAAACACAGAGAATTATTTATACACATTGTAAGCACCATTTAGTGGAAGAAATGTTCTAAATGTATGTCATTTATTTACATGCATCTTGACATATTCTCACTCTTGTCAATGTCTTACTGTACACGTTCACTGACCCCGGTCAAATGAGAACTTACACACAGCAGGAACAAGTTGATACAAGGCGTACACCGTGTGATAAACTCTGACCACCCTAACTTAACCCAACACTAGCTCAGAGAGAAAAGGAGGGGAGGGGAACTAGTTCCTACTTCAGGAATTTAGATTTCTTCCGACCTACTTCTTATTATTGTATTGGTAGGAATGTATATATTTATGCGAATATTCATCAGTGATCTTGGTGGCTACATACCAACAACCACCCAACACATCAGCAAATTAACCACCTAAATCAGACCTGAGAGAGGGAAGCCGAGAGAAAGAGATGAACCACAAGTGAGATGGAGGATGACTTAGCTATGAGCAGAGCATGGGGAGGCCTTCAGAGGAGCTATACGGGCAGACCTGAAGTGGATCCATAAGTCAATGGACCCTGGCTTACCTAATCCTCCAGTCACCAGGTTACTTTTCTCATTGGTAGACTACACACCCAATTTCAGGAAAACTGACATTTAATGGTTGAGACATCACCATCATACTTAATATGTACAACATCAAAATGTTTACTATGTTTTCACACTTGTTGACATCTCATATATTGATGCTTGTTATTGATTGTCTGGGACAATGGTCCAACATGCAACTGTTCTATTACTTTGTGTAAATCACAATAGAGATGTATGTACTGACCAGAAGGCTCAGGCCAGTCAATAAATGATTAACATGAATTGACCTTCTGTTAATTTGTCAGTTCCAACCTATCTGTGTCAACAACTTCTTTGTACATCATGTTGTCATAATCTGATGTGATTGTTTATGTGTTTGATTGTTTAAAGATAAATTAACTCATAATGACTTACTGAATGGGGAAATAAAAAGACTCTAGATCTATCAACTGCTCAACATCCATGTTTTCTTCATCTAAATCAGGCTGAGAAAATTCTCCAGACTTTCCTCAGATTTGATAAACTAAAAGGGGGCTCCAGAGCTATCAGAATCCTTGGAGAAGGGGCAGATTCCCAGTTAGTAAATTACCATTCTTACCAGGGCCATGATCTATATCTCCTAGACAATACTTAATAGAACGAGGCCTGCAGATAACTCAAGGTTCATATTCTGGGGTTATTGAAGATAGAAGAGGATGGGGCTCTACTTCTTTTGTTAGAGATGGGGCATGCACTACAGTGATCTCCCACTCCCTTCAAAAATATATGACATATTGGGGGCTCGTCCGGGATGGTTCCCATATATATTAACCTTTAAACAATTACATTAACACAGATATCTTTAGATTTTGAACATTGTCATTTTCTAGAATGTTTAACAGATACCATGTGGGGTATTGATTGACAGCCACATGATATGAATGACATTTATAGATAAATAAGAGTAGGTGACTGATTTTACTCCTGGAGAAGGGGGCCATGTTCAATTAGGCTTATACTTCAGAAAGAGGTGCTCCAGGTGAAATATATAGTGTGTATCTACTCTACCAACACTACTTCTCTTCCAGAGAAGGTGTTCTTTTACTGTGGAGTCTGAACTTAACAGCATTTCATCAACCACCGGAAAATCTTATCCGTTGGGAAAACTCTGTCTAATTTCAGATTCTTTTCTTTACTAGGAATTAAATCTGGTTATTTCAGTGCCTGCTGCCTTTGGCTTTTCCAGCATTGACAGACAGACATAACATAGGATGTTTTTAATATTGCACATGCTCTGTTGTATCTTTGCAGATCAGGGACTGACAGGCTTACGCGGATCAGACTAACTGCAATTATATTGTTAGGCAGAGCAAAGCAATAAATTATAGACATGGCGGAAACTGCAAAGTTTAGAGCCCAAATAACAGAAACGGGTAGGGAATGCGGGTTAGATGGCCTTGAGCTAGCTAACTATGTTTCGGATGCATTCGACAAAAGAGAAAGACTGCAGGCTGAATTGACTCTCAAAGAAAAACAGTTTCAAGCAGAATTGGAGGAGAAAGAGAAACGACTACAGGCTGAAATGGAAGATAAGGAGAGAGAGCGTCAACACCAACTGGAGTTGAGGAGAATGGAGATTGAAGTGGAGATCCGGAGAATAGAGAAAGGGAGTGGTCCTACACCCTCAACCTCATCAGGATCGCCAGTGACAGAACCACCTCACGTCTCTCAACTTAATTCAGGAGCTATGTCATTTCCTCTGGACCCCTTTAATGAACAGACTGACCACATCGAAGGATTTTTATCACGCTTCGAGGCAATGGCTGTCAGCTGTGGGCTTGAAGAAAGTAGATGGGCGACGAAGTTAGCGCAGGCCTTAAGATCCACGGCGTATGAAGTGTTCTCAAGACTCACTAGAGAGGAACAACAGAACTACACAACACTCAAGACGGCACTCTTGAGCCGATTCGAAGTGGACGCCGAATCTTATAAACTCAGGTTCAAAACCGCAAGGAAGGAACCGGGTGAGAGCTACGCACAACTAGTGGAAAGACTGAAGTCATACATACAAAGATGGACTTGCTTGGGAGGATTTGAGGAAAATTATGAAGGACTCCGTGAAATGATTATCATTGATCAGATCAGGGGGAAAATGCAGAACGAAATGAAGGCATTCTTAACCCAAAACGGGGCTGACCGCCTGGAAACTATAATCATCCTGGCAGAGAGATTTGAGAAATCTCAAAAGGAGATGGGAGGAAAGGGACGTTCGAACAACACCCCCTCTCAAAATAAAACTTCACAGCCAAAAGAGGGTGAAAACACTGTAGCCACCGGGAAAAAGGGGAAATCCCAGAAAAACACTCAAAATTCAGTCCAAACAGCGCCGAGGGAGGACAAACCATTCTGTACCCATTGCAAGATTAGAGGTCACACATTTCAGAGTTGCAGGAAGAAGCCACCTCCACACACAGCGGCATGTTTGGCCAACCGAAAAGAGAGAAAAGTGAGCACTGGTGAAACGTCCAAACAGACACCTCATCAAGACACATCATCTCGTATTCCGGTTGTAGAATCCATCTTGCTAAATGGATTCCAAACGACCTGTTTATATGATACTGGATTATCATATGACTGTGTTGTTTCATCATCCTTAGTTCACCCTGAACAGGTGACAGAGGAAATAGTGGAATTACAGGGACCACTGAAGAGTTCAACAAATATGTCTCTTCCAGTGGCAAAAGTGAACATAGCCTCGCGGTATGTCACTGGGACGATCAAGGCAGCAATCTTGGACGATCCGATATATCCTGTAATCCTCGGCTGTAGATTTATCGTTCTAGGAGAACCTGTTCAACCTGTGGCGTTGGCGACCATGACCACTCGATCACAGGCAACAAAAACTCCAGAAACAACTACGCCAATCCCTCGAACGGAGGAACTGAAGAGGGCACAAGAAGCCGACAGCACCTTGGAACCCTGCTTCAGAAAACTGCCAAAATCACATTTACCTCTACGTAAAGGTGATCTGTTCATGAAGTCAGCACTTCTTTACAGAAAAGCAGGACGAGCTGGACAAGAGTTTAATCAACTTGTTGTACCAACTCAATACAGGACTCAGATCTTAGAGATGGGTCATAGTCTACCATTCAGTGGGCACATGGGTATCAACGCTACTACACAGCGGATTACCACTCACTACTTTTGGCCAGGGATGAATTCAGACATACAACGGTTTGTAAAATCATGCCCACAGTGTCAGAAAGTATCACCAAAACACCGGACACCACCGGCAATGTTGGGTGAATCGCCAATCACTGGAATTCCATTTGAGAAAGTGGCAGTAGACATAATCGGACCTCTCTCAGCAACGAAGAGGCGAAACCGATTCATATTAACGCTTGTGGACACAACAACCATGTGGGCCGAAGCAGTTCCTATGCCCAGCTGTGACTCCAAACACGTCGCTGATGCATTATTAGGAATATTCACACGTCTAGGATTCCCACAAAGGATCTTGACGGACAACGGTTCACAGTTTCGTGGTAAGCTCATGGAAGAAACCTTCAGACTTTTTCATGCACGCCATATCTTCAGTTCACCATATCACCCTCAGTCAAATGGACTTGTGGAAAGATGGAACGGGACATTGATTAGTATCCTGCGCAAAATTGCCCAGGAGAAGACAGAGGATTGGGACTTGTATTTACCTGCAGCTTTATTCGCTTACAGGGAAGTACCCCATCACTCAACAGGTTTTGCTCCAGCCACACTGTTGTTTGGACGACCGATCAAAGGACCCCTTGAGGCGTTACTGCGAACATGGACTGATAATACTACAGATGATACAGTCGTGACTGCATCTACATATGTTGCCGAGTTGAAAAATCGTTTACAACACAGTTGGAAACAAGCAAATGTCAATCTACGTCAAGCCAGACGAAGAATTGCTCGTAACTTCAACCGCAAGGGAAAGGATAGAGAGTTAGAAGTAGGAGAGAAGGTGATGTTGCTGCTTCCAACCAGTCAGAATAAGTTACAAATAGGATGGAGAGGACCTTATGTAGTGACGGAGAAGATCTCACGTACCAACTACAGAATTTCAGTCAAAGGCAAGATGAAAGTATTTCACATAAACCTCTTGAAGAAATATCATGAAAGACCCTCAACCACCGAACCTGCACATCTGATGGCCATGAGTGTGGCTACTGAAGTCGAAGAAGGATCAACAATGGGAGTCGAGTGCCAACTGCAAGCCAAAGAGACCTTTAAGGATGTGGAAATCAATCCCAACTTAACAAAGGATCAGCAAACGCAGATTAGGGAACTTATGGCAAAATATGCAGAAGTACTTACTGATAAGCCAGGAAGAACTGATTTGGAGGAATTTGACATGAAGTTGAGTGACACAGTGCCTGTGCGAGTCAAGACTTACCCAGTTCCTTATGCAAAGCAAAAGACTTTAGAGGAAGAAATACAACAGCTGCTCACCGGAGGAATAATCTCACCATCTGAATCACCTTACAGTGCTAGCGTCGTCTTATTGAGAAAGCCAAGTGGAGAACATAGATTGTGCATCGATTATCGACAGCTCAATGCTATAACTGAATTCCAAGCAGAACCTCTGCCTGATCAGAATAAACTCTTCACAGCACTCAACCGAGCTAATGACTTTACTAGGATTGATCTCAGTAAGGGATATTACCAGATTCCTGTAAAACCGGAAGTTAGACCATGGTTAGCTTTCAGCACGCCTGGAGGACACTATGAGTTCAACGTTCTTCCATTCGGATTAAGTAATGCTCCCAGCGTCTTTACACGTATGATGAGAAAATTACTTGACCCACTACAGCATCCAGACATCAGTCACTTCATGGATGACATCCTGATCGCAACTGAAACATTTGAAGAGCATGTAGAAACCCTGCATCTTTTGTTCAGGCGCCTCAGAGAAACTGGATTGACGGCTAGACCAAAGAAGTGTCAGATAGGATTCCAAGAATTTGACTTTCTAGGTCATAAGATATCTCATGGACTGATAACTCCACAAGAGGGAAATGTGGACAAACTCCAGAGAGCACCTCGTCCAAAAACAAAGAAGGATGTAAGATCATTTGTATCCTTATGTGGATTCTATCAAAAATACATCAAGGACTTCAATACTCTGTCAGCACCTTTAACGGATCTTACCAAAAAGGGGAAACCAGAGAAAGTCACTTGGTCAGCTGACTGTGAGAGAGCTTTCACAGCACTAAAGCAGGCATTAACTGCTCATCCAGTCTTACATCTACCAGACCTCGACCAACCATTCGTGCTGCGCACCGATGCCAGTAACATAGGAATTGGGGCAACGCTGTTGCAGAGAAAGGGAGATGTACCATCAGAGCTATTCCCTGTAGCTTATGCTAGCAGGAAATTGAATGCAGCAGAGAGAAATTACAGTACTATCGAGAGAGAATGTCTTGCGCTCGTATGGAGTGTACAGAAATTTCAGGCATACCTATATGGCAGACACTTCACAGTGCAATGTGACCATCAACCACTCATGTTTCTCGCAGCATCTAAGACTCTGAATGCCCGACTTATGAGGTGGTCGCTGCTTCTTCAACCTTACTCGTTCCAGGTTGAATATGTTCCTGGGAAAATGAATGTGGGAGAGGAATTCCTGAGTCGACACCCAGTGCCTGATGAACCAGGTCAATCAGATGCAGAAGGGAATACAAAGGAGGAAAAATGGGAACAGCTTGATAACTGAAAATGTTGGAAACATAGTTCCATACCATAGAACAATCTGGAGTGGGGCCATGTGGCATAACGCAACCAACGTTATTCATTTACCAACAAGTGCCGCAAAAAGAGGAAACAACATTAAAAGAAATTGACTTCACAACCACAAATGGAGACTAGGACTTAAAACTTAACATCGAAACTGGAACTGAACAAGTGACAAATGACGTGGATTCTTAGAAAGATTGCATCAGACAAAGCTCGGAACCCCATTGGTTGGGAGAGACATGTGACACCGCTTTCGCGCCAACGCCGGTATAAATTATGATAAGCAGCCCACTCTTGCAAAACCATGCCTGGCGAAAAGACGTCAGAAATTGTGTGACCAAAAATTCAATGGGCAAGGCAGAAGTCTGGATCCGAGGTACGTTTGTTAGTCCCGTGATTAAACTAAGAACCCGATGTATCAAGTATCAAGTAATGTAAACCCGTGTTTGTGATGTCAATTGAAATGTATTATTATTAATTAAAACCTCTGAAATGTAAAATTGCTCGACTGTAGATTCTAACGACGCAAAGCCATTCCCGGGCAAAATGACTCTCTAATATTCTCTTAGATAGAACTGCCATCTCTGATATTCTTAAAGATAATTATTAACTTTACGAAGTGCATTCCACTACTACATTCTATTCTAAACAACTGTGAGAAGTGATGATTCTAAAGCAATCTTGTGCATTTCACCAGAAACACTGATAAAAGATGCTATCACTATCTACAGCTGAAATGACAGTTCGTGTACTAGAATAAGTGCCTTGTTCTAAAACAGACTTATCTATGCCTATTTACAATTTAGAAAGCTGAAAGAGATATCAATCTTTCCTTTCTCCTTCATCTATTGAATTAATAGGGTTTGGCGGAATAAATATTTATATTTATGTCAAATTTAATTAGATAAGGGCACACATGAACTGCAATACATGAGAAAGTTGTGCTTCACGGAACACCATCACGCGCAGTGAACTTAACTCATTACTCAACATAACTTAAAACACAACACCACTCCACACCACTCATCACCACACAACCCAACACTCAACATCACAACAACAACAGGTAATGGAAGAGAGTTATTAGACACAAGAAGAAGAAGTAGTTAATTGGGAAAACACAGAGAATTATTTATACACATTGTAAGCACCATTTAGTGGAAGAAATGTTCTAAATGTATGTCATTTATTTACATGCATCTTGACATATTCTCACTCTTGTCAATGTCTTACTGTACACGTTCACTGACCCCGGTCAAATGAGAACTTACATACAGCAGGAACAAGTTGATACAAGGCGTACACCGTGTGATAAACTCTGACCACCCCAACTTAACCCAACACTAGCTCAGAGAGAAAAGGAGGGGAGGGGAACTAGTTCCTACTTCAGGAATTTAGATTTCTTCCGACCTACTTCTTATTATTGTATTGGTAGGAATGTATATATTTATGCGAATATTCATCAGTGATCTTGGTGGCTACATACAAACAACCACCGAGAACTTACATACAGCAGGAACAAGTTGATACAAGGCGTACACCGTGTGATAAACTCTGACCACCCCAACTTAACCCAACACTAGCTCAGAGAGAAAAGGAGGGGAGGGGAACTAGTTCCTACTTCAGGAATTTAGATTTCTTCCGACCTACTTCTTATTATTGTATTGGTAGGAATGTATATATTTATGCGAATATTCATCAGTGATCTTGGTGGCTACATACCAACAACCACCCAACACATCAGCAAATTAACCACCTAAATCAGACCTGAGAGAGGGAAGCCGAGAGAAAGAGATGAACCACAAGTGAGATGGAGGATGACTTAGCTATGAGCAGAGCATGGGGAGGCCTTCAGAGGAGCTATACGGGCAGACCTGAAGTGGATCCATCAGTCAATGGACCCTGGCTTACCTAATCCTCCAGTCACCAGGTTACTTTTCTCATTGGTAGACTACACACCCAATTTCAGGAAAACTGACATTTAATGGTTGAGACATCACCATCATACTTAATATGTACAACATCAAAATGTTTACTATGTTTTCACACTTGTTGACATCTCATATATTGATGCTTGTTATTGATTGTCTGGGACAATGGTCCAACGTGCAACTGTTCTATTACTTTGTGTAAATCACAATAGAGATGTATGTACTGACCAGAAGGCTCAGGCCAGTCAATAAATGATTAACATGAATTGACCTTCTGTTAATTTGTCAGTTCCAACCTATCTGTGTCAACAACTTCTTTTTGCATCATGTTGTCAGGATCTGATGTGATTGTTTATGTGTTTGATTGTTTAAAGATAAATTAACTCATAATGACTTACTGAATGGGGAAATAAAAAGACTCTAGATCTATCAACTGCTCAACATCCATGTTTTCTTCATCTAAATCAGGCTGAGAAAATTCTCCAGACTTTCCTCAGATTTGATAAACTAAAAGGGGGCTCCAGAGCTATCAGAATCCTTGGAGAAGGGGCAGATTCCCAGTTAGTAAATTACCATTCTTACCAGGGCCATGATCTATATCTCCTAGACAATACTTAATAGAACGAGGCCTGCAGATAACTCAAGGTTCATATTCTGGGGTTATTGAAGATAGAAGAGGATGGGGCTCTACTTCTTTTGTTAGAGATGGGGCATGCACTACAGTGATCTCCCACTCCCTTCAAAAATATATGACAGTGACCTACACACTGACAAGTCACCTATAACATGAGCGTTCGCTCCACCTAAACACAATGTCACTTGCAAAGTCTAACCGGTGAATACAACCCTTCACCTATTCCAATGTCTCTTGGAATAATAGATCTTCACAAATTCACAAGTAACTACCCTGATCGAAGGGTATCAATCACATCCTAACCTACACTGTCAATGTTCAACACTGTCACCTGTTATTCCCGAGAGGAGATTGGAATCAACAAGCACATCTTTAAACTTAGTATCTGTTGGGATTATTGACTGACTTTTGTCTACACTCCTCTCTTCTGTCTTCCATTCCATATATCTATTTCTTTCTCTCTCTCTATTATTCCCTCAACACATACTCCGACAACAGTTCCTTTCAACGATAAGATAAAAGATTTATTAATAAAAACTATGTCTGGTGTATGTATGGATATTGTCTATGTTGTTGGTATGTTCTTCTAGTGTGGTTGCCAGTTATGAACTCTGAATGTCTATCAGCGTTGTTGTTTCTCGCCCTTTCATTCTTCAAGATCACAGGACAGCACATCAAACAGGACAGAGCTCACCCGGGATGATCCGTATGCTTGAATCTGATGGTAAATCCGTGATTGAATGCAAAAAACAAAAACTGTTCACCACTGAGTCAAGGTACCGTAATAAAAGTCCCGTAAGTTTATGAATGCACCTGAATCTGTTTCATGACGATAAGTATCCATCATCGAAAAACCACCACATCGTCACAGTTCTTCTTATAGTCTTTTAGTAATAGCACTGTTCTTACTTGTCTATTCTTTCTTCATTATACATATAAGATGTATGTAGTTTTAAGTATCCCTGCTTGCCACAGTTTAACCTCTTTTCCTTTTTAAGGGTTTTAGTGGTATGTTCGTTTGAGCATACAGTGTTCTGTATTTGAATTGATTATTTCTTCATCTTAAAACCTGCTCATATTCTGTTTGGTCCCATGTAAGGATGTTATTTACTCAAGGGTATTCCTCTTCATCTCTTCTCTGCTTTCACTAGGAGATTGGAACCTGGAGAAGTATAACAAATCCAGTGATAAGGGTCTGCCACTTACTACTACTTATGCAAGTGTCCTTCTCCAGCCATAATGACAAGGCTTCCGAAGTGAACACCCGCATAAGACATATGAATTCACCAAAGTCTAAACTATCTACTAATAGAAAGCAATGGTAAATGCTATTCCTTCACATCTATATTCCTATGCTAAACTATATCTAATATCTTTATACCTTATTTAGGCATCTATGTTCCTGGAATCGAAAAAACACTTAGCGAATACCACACTATTATCCCCTCTTTCCATCATTAGGGACGTGTATTTCTATTCCCACTCAAGAACATATCTCCTTCAGGTCAGTTTGGAACACACACTAAACTTACACAAAGAATTGACCCTCTTTATATCGGTCATTTTTGCCGCATAGTCCTTGACATTGCTGGACACCTCACATCCAGACTGCATTATCATTGTTAGTGGAAAATTACAGCTCGGGACCGTTTCACATCCATACTGCAATATGCTTGTCCAATAATACTGTCGGCCTTTGTCCCAAACCAATCTTTCCACTCGACCCTTTTACCTGCGAGGTTAGCCGGCCCCTTCTCCTGTCTTGACCTATAAACACATGCGCCTGGTCTCTCCTTTGTTAACCCTTCTCCTACCTGGGTAGTCGGTGTATGCAGTCGTCCATCTGGGAATCATTAACTCTTCAGTATTTCACGACATAGGCCCCCTCTTAAGAGATTAGACCGCGTCGAATCTTTCTCACTGTAGGTTTGATTCCCATGATCCACAATCCTAGTCTTCTTCCTCCGGAGCTGGATGTCTGGATATCAAATCCGATCCTACATTCTCCTTACCAAGGATGTATTCCATTGTGAAGTCCAGTTGCAGCAACAACGTCCATCACATCCACCGTGCGTTGAGCTTCTGCGTAGTAGCTATTAACATCCCGTGTTGATGATATGATTAGATCCTCACATGGCTCACTTCATTATCCAGTAGGCGCTCTAATTGACACCCTATTATACTACTCACGACTGAAACTAGTGTTGGCTCCTCGCTCCTGTACGTCCGGTCGACCTACTTTCGACTTGCGTCAGCGACGGCTCACAATACAGACGGATTGTCCCATCCTGATTGTAACACTGCTTCCATGTCCTCTTGGTTTCCCCCGGCTTTGCCTCTGGGGATGTTCCACCTCGTCCTCGATGGACCGAGTCGTCTTTCCCAAATCTCCTGGACTTTTGCTTCCAGGACCATCTTGGGCGATATTGTATCTGGTCAGCCAATCTTCGGTTGGAGTCCTGGGTAATTCTCGCTTTTCCCGACGTTACCCACCCCTTCTGAACTTGGTTACCGGTGAAACTTTCACTCTTGTCCTTTCCCTGACTTGTGATTTCCCTTCTCCTGTTGTTGGGTAAATCTGACCTATCACGTACTGTCCCATAGGCCCTCCTATGTTGTACTGGCGATCTCTGGTCTTCGTCTGGACTGGTAACCTTTGTCCCAATGGCTGCCATCACCATAAAGTGCGAAGCATTGCTCCCGGATCTCTCTTCATATTTCCTAATGAGATGTCTAGGGAGATTTTTCTTCTCTTCCCCGATCCGTATTTTGTAGATGTTCTTGGACACCACCTTTTCCACAGGATAAGGTCCTTTCCATCCTACTTGGAGTATATTGGTCTCTGCTGGACTCCACACTTCCACTTTGTCTTCCACTTTAAGAGTTAGTTTCCTCTTAATTCGCTTGTTGGGTGGTGCTTTCTGGCACTCCGAACAAGACTTCACCCACCGGCGTACATCTCCGGTTATTCCTGGCCAGCAATAATGGCCGGATATTTGCTGCAAGGTCTCTCTGACACCCATATGTCGATTCTCGCCTATGATGTGTCCACTCTGAAGAATGTGAGGACGGTGGGTCTCTGGAACCACCCACTGCTCATGCAGGTTATCTCCCCTCCCAGCTCTCCGATAGAGTAGTTGATTCTTCAGAAAGTACTGTCCCCGTTCTGGTGGCTCAGCACTTCTTTGCAGCTTCCTGTAGCAAGGATGCAACGTAGTATCCTTCCTCTGGGCACTATGCAATTCTCCTATCCCTGAGTTGTCGCATAGTGTCTCTGCCTCTTTTTCCTTCCCTTGAGATCCACTGACTACTGTTCCCTTGTGGGTTGGCTGTTTGGGCATCCCCAAAAAGACATATTTCGTGCCAATGATCATTGGGAATAGGGAGTCAGCTAATACAGCCGCAGGAATAATGCCCGTGACGTACCTGGATTTAATCTCCACCTTGGCGATTGGCAGCGTCATGGTAACAGCACTCCTCATTGCCGGCTGTATTTCTATGGTCTCCCCTGTAAGTTGGTCTGGGCTTACCAAGCTGGCGTCCACCACCGCTTCCCCATCCAAACCTGTATCGTAGAGACAAGCAACCTGTTGGCCATTGACTTCAATCAGTTCAACCACAGGTGGTCTCTCTTGGTCCTGAGTGTCTTTCATCTCCTTGACCGTTTCCTTGCCTTCCTCTTTTAATTCCTCGAGGTTGGTTATGCAATTGGCGTCTTTTGCCTTGCATCTGCAGTCCACAGTATTATGTGTTATCGACTGGCAGTGAGTGTACCATGTTCCCTTCCTAGGTTTCCGTGTGTCCTTTTTGTTCCTTTCTCCTTCGCCGACCTCAGCCTTGTCTGTGATCACCGATGTAGGAATCACTTTGCATGCTGCGAAGTAAGAACGTTTAGGTTTCGATCTGCAGTCTTTGGTGTTGTGAGAGGCCGCCTTGCAAAATGAACACCACTTCTCAGACCACTGTCGTTTCGCTTGAGAATTCGAGGTGCTCTGGTTTCCTACCTTCACCTTCTCTGAACTCTCCTCTGTGTGCTTTATATAAGGTTCCCCTTTTTCTCCTTCCCAGTTTTTAGGTTTCTTTTTCTCTGGTTTCTCCTGACCTTTGGTTTGTGTACTTAGTTCCTCAGTTTCACCATGTACTTCCACGAATCGTTCTGCCAGCTTAGTCACAGCCTCCATCCGTTCCGCCCCTTGTTCTCCCAATAAGGTTCTGAGAGGTTTCGACATTTGCTTTCGCATCTGGTCGACCACCATCATCTCTTCGAGACTCTCAGAATCCCTCTTGAATTCTGCCAAGTCCATCCATTTCTGGAGATAGGATTTCAGCCTTAGACTGTAGGCGGCGAATAATTCTCCCGGCTCTCGTCTAGACGATCTAAACTTCTTCCGATACGTTTGTGCTGTGACTTCATAATGTTTCATCAAAGCGGCTTTCAATTCCTCATACTGATTTTCCTGTCCTGGTGGTAGGCGTGTGTAGACCTCGTAGCCCGAACCACGTAAAGACTGGGATACTTTAAGAGCCCATCTGGTTCTATCCAGTCCCATAGCGACTGCCATAGCCTCGAACAGATCCAAAAACTGGTATATCTTCTCTTTATTTTCATCAAAGACTGCCAAGGGAAACTTCATGGCATGGTAACCCTGTCCACTCATGTAGGTTGCCCCAGGTGAAGATGAACTTCCTTCTGCTGCATCTATTTCACCCTTAGTTTGTGTCTTGAGTTCTAACTCTTTCAAGCGGTATTCATGTTCCATTTCTTGTCTCCTGGCATTCTGTTCCATTTCCAGTTTCTTGGTCTCCTGGTCCATTTTCTTGGCCTCTTGTTCCATTTCCAGTTTCTTGGTCTCCTGGTCCATTTTCTTGGCCTCTTGTTCCATTTTCTTGGCCTCTTGTTCCATTTCCAGTTTCTTGATCTCCACCTCTATTCTTCTCACTTCCAACTCGGTCTTTCGCTCTTCTCGTTCCGCTTGACGAATCTCTCGCTCTCTTTCTTGTATGTAATCAGTTAAGTCTGAACCAGCCAACCCAATTTCTTCTCCGTTTGCCCTAAGTTCTGCTGTAGTTAGTTTGGGAGTTGCCATAGTTACAGCAGATAAGTCAGCACGTTGAGTAAAGACACCTCAAGGCAGTAAAGAAGTACTCACTATACAATTATATTCCAGTTAGACCCTATATCATTAATCTATGTCTATCTAATATTATAAATCTACAACACCACACAGTACATCACAACCACTCTCTCATCCACAAGAGGAGATATAGGATAAAGACTTATGTAGACGTGTGACCGTGTGACTAGGTATGTAATGTGTCTTACCACCTATCCACATTCACTCTGTCTGGAACTTTCCCACTGTAAAGTCACCAGCATTCATGAAATGTTTCTACCATAAATGTAATGGCACCATATATCCAATGGACGTCCTTCCATTAAAAGTCATCAATGTATACTTCTATTTATTCCAATCAGTATGTCCCAACATGTAGGTACTCCGCTATGCCTGTGCCAATATGCAAGTACCCCTTTATGCATATGCCCTGTTATGCCCAGGTCATATGGGTATTTTTCCTACCCCGCTCGCTCCACCAATTATGTCCCCTGTTATTCCCGAGAGGAGATTGGAATCAACAAGCACATCTTTAAACTTAGTATCTGTTGGGATTATTGACTGACTTTTGTCTACACTCCTCTCTTCTGTCTTCCATTCCATATATCTATTTCTTTCTCTCTCTCTATTATTCCCTCAACACATACTCCGACAACAGTTCCTTTCAACGATAAGATAAAAGATTTATTAATAAAAACTATGTCTGGTGTATGTATGGATATTGTCTATGTTGTTGGTATGTTCTTCTAGTGTGGTTGCCAGTTATGAACTCTGAATGTCTATCAGCGTTGTTGTTTCTCGCCCTTTCATTCTTCAAGATCACAGGACAGCACATCAAACAGGACAGAGCTCACCCGGGATGATCCGTATGCTTGAATCTGATGGTAAATCCGTGATTGAATGCAAAAAACAAAAACTGTTCACCACTGAGTCAAGGTACCGTAATAAAAGTCCCGTAAGTTTATGAATGCACCTGAATCTGTTTCATGACGATAAGTATCCATCATCGAAAAACCACCACATCGTCACAGTTCTTCTTATAGTCTTTTAGTAATAGCACTGTTCTTACTTGTCTATTCTTTCTTCATTATACATATAAGATGTATGTAGTTTTAAGTATCCCTGCTTGCCACAGTTTAACCTCTTTTCCTTTTTAAGGGTTTTAGTGGTATGTTCGTTTGAGCATACAGTGTTCTGTATTTGAATTGATTATTTCTTCATCTTAAAACCTGCTCATATTCTGTTTGGTCCCATGTAAGGATGTTAGTTACTCAAGGGTATTCCTCTTCATCTCTTCTCTGCTTTCACTAGGAGATTGGAACCTGGAGAAGTATAACAAATCCAGTGATAAGGGTCTGCCACTTACTACTACTTATGCAAGTGTCCTTCTCCAGCCATAATGACAAGGCTTCCGAAGTGAACACCCGCATAAGACATATGAATTCACCAAAGTCTAAACTATCTACTAATAGAAAGCAATGGTAAATGCTATTCCTTCACATCTATATTCCTATGCTAAACTATATCTAATATCTTTATACCTTATTTAGGCATCTATGTTCCTGGAATCGAAAAAACACTTAGCGAATACCACACTATTATCCCCTCTTTCCATCATTAGGGACGTGTATTTCTATTCCCACTCAAGAACATATCTCCTTCAGGTCAGTTTGGAACACACACTAAACTTACACAAAGAATTGACCCTCTTTATATCGGTCATTTTTGCCGCATAGTCCTTGACATTGCTGGACACCTCACATCCAGACTGCATTATCATTGTTAGTGGAAAATTACAGCTCGGGACCGTTTCACATCCATACTGCAATATGCTTGTCCAATAATACTGTCGGCCTTTGTCCCAAACCAATCTTTCCACTCGACCCTTTTACCTGCGCGGTTAGCCGGCCCCTTCTCCTGTCTTGACCTATAAACACATGCGCCTGGTCTCTCCTTTGTTAACCCTTCTCCTACCTGGGTAGTCGGTGTATGCAGTCGTCCATCTGGGAATCATTAACTCTTCAGTATTTCACGACAAACACCTCGGAATGGGGTGGATCCCTACCCTAGCAAGCATGTCACTCCGGTGTTCACACCAATAAGTAAATCAATGTCTTAGGCCACTGGACCAAGTTTCGGCTTCACTAAGGTAAACCTTTGTAGGTACACACCACTCAAGCATGATAATATACAAGGTGTCCCATGACGACCCAGCCGGGCCGGAAGCATAACAAACAGGCCATGGTGACTGGTAACAGAGATCACTTCTATCAACTTTGAAATTCACTACCTTGCAATCATCAAGGTTCTCACTGAGTTTGAATTCCACCAGTGCTTCACTGGCTAGAATCAACAGACGTTTCAGTCTTGGATCCTACCGGGATCTGTTGACACTCGTCGGACTCTCTGCGGTGGTCATAGCATAGACCTACCGACTTATTCTGTACTCAGACTTTTCAATCGTTGAACTCGGCAGATTCCGATGACCGCTCCCAGTAATGCCTCAACCATCATCTTGATCGGCACTGGAATTAGCCGGTCCCTTAGAGCTCATGGTTAAACTCTGGAATCTCCTTAGGTATAGCAATAACAAATCCTGAAACACGGAGGGGTTGGTGTGAGTACTCAACTACAACAAGAACTAACTGCATCTCCACCATTACACCTGCCTCTCAGTTATACATAATACAATAAAGATATATGTATGAGATCATCACATCATAGATCCACTCTTAACTATACTGTATAGGCATGATGATGTAAGAGAAAGCAATAGTACACCTGTGCATAGTCAAGTCACTCGTCTGGGCTACAGATAGCCCCCTAGCACCAGAGTCGACTGTATGACTCTGTCAAAGTATCCTTGGCCTGGTGCTAGTCCACTCCTGTTTCATCTTCCATCATCAATCAATAAATACACCTACTTCCCTTTTCAGTGTAGTGATTACTTTATCTAGGAGGTGCCCAGCCGGATATATCCTCCTTCCACACATACTCACCAATTAACCAATCCTTTCACCCATGGCTTGATCAACTACACACCTTAATAACTATATGTCCATAATAAATTATACTCCTTATAATTCATTACTATAGTATTAACTAAGGATAACTCATGAATTGTTAAACTTAAATAACAAACTCATATCACAGCCATCGCTCTGTCCTGGGATCCCTGTCCCAGAACCTGAGTTGCCTTTTATTAACTGACCTTCCATTCAGGTCGGTCATCTCTGTGTCGGTCGAGCACAGCTTTGGTGGCCATCCACCAATACACTTTCCCACAGCTACTGTGGGTCCCGTGCATCTTGTCCCGTGACGGCTTAGGTCACGGCATCCAATGTAGCAAAGACTCCAGCCTCTCCTCTACCAAAACTCCAGTTCCTCATTTTGGGGGGGTTCATTCCCCTAACATACTACTCCGACTTCACGGCAGTACCTCTAATACTCCATGAACAGAGTCAGGTTTCTGGAAGAGTAGAATAATAGAGACAGACCCAGTTCGGTTCCTATCTTGGATCTACCTAGACGCAACGGCCTCGAATTACAGAGCGCCGCATTGCTCTCGGTCGGGTATGTTCAACCATCGGATAAGGACGATCGCTTTGGGTCGGACCTGCAACCTAACGGGTCGGGCGGACCGGCCTACTTCCTAGTCGGTTGACTAGACATACGCAAGATTGAACACGCACGGTCACTCTAGCGGACGGACATGTACACAAGCAGTGACAATAGGTCTCATAACTACTTCCTATCAACTGTTATCCAATAAATGTAACACCATCCTTCGTACGTGGAATAACACTGGTACCATTACACCGCAAATACTTACCTGCTGATCTTTCCCATGAATCACACCTTGATTCCAAGAATAATCCCCACAACTGATCTAACATCTAAGTTACAATCCTAATCTAACGAAGCAAATCATACATCTATAATAATAACAAGCCCTAACTTATCATTATTAACAGCATCTAGCATTTCTAGGTAATGAATGACAAACAACCTGCCTTGCGTGTGTAATTACTAAACCAAACAAGTAACTGCTACACACTTGGTAAAGTACCGGAATCTTCCTTGCACAAAGCAGAGATAATAGCCTACATATCACTAACCATGCAAATCCTTTGTAAACTAACAGTTTATAATTCTATCAATCTACAAACAAAGGTTTTCCACCAGTACTAGAAAGAACACACGTTCCGGCCTATTGTGTATACACACTCCCAGCTGTTCTGCATTGCTGGCCCCGTCTGTCAACACATTACCTAGCCGATCGATAATCGCTAATTAAAATTGCAGACGGCCGGCTGTAAATTTATGCGCTTCGCGAAGACGATCTCGGTCGGCAAATAATTCTCTCTCGGGAAGGTAGGCGCGGTATAAGGACAACAGTTAAACAATAGACAAAGTATTCAACTGATCTGTGACTCAGAAATCACAATCTTGACTGCTGATGTCCCGCTCTGGCTGCGAACACTGACATCAAATTTCAGCAGCACATTTCTGCGATCTGTCTACACTGAGGTCTGACTGGCGACTGATCACGACCAACTAAGTGCGTCGTCACAATGCCTTCACGGGCCGAGTGAATTCCATGAGCCACGGAGAAGTCCTGAGTCACGGATTGTTCCACAATCCCGTGTTCCATGAGGCAATTGTGAGTCTAGCGTGATCTTGACCACGTACGCACTTACTGGGGGTCATTCTAGAATTCTCTAGAAATAACCAGAATAGTGACGTCACGCACTACTTTCGACGGGAAACCCCCTTTTTATTGTTACAAATTCCAGGGAGACTAACCCATCGCCATCCCATCAAAGGGATATAACACAGAGACCAGACTACCTGCAGTCGTTTCGTCACATTATAGGCTCGACATGTGAGTAGCATGCTGCTCGACGAAAGTGGAAGGGCACATGTCTGGAGAGGTGAGCATGGCCGAATTGATAAGAACGCTAGGGCTTCAACTTCCGGTGTACTGATGCCGAGGTAACGGGTTCAACCCTTACACCGATCAATTGGACTCAGATGTTGACTTCTTGTCCTTGACTTGAGAACGTAAATTACAAGCACCTCAGAAGTCGTAGTGGGTTCATATGATGGCGAGGGACTCTGAAAACTGGGAAAGCTAATCTACACTTAAACATCAGTCCAGTGCAATAGAAGAAGTAGCGCGTGCATGGACTACGTTTGAGTTCAAAGCAAGCTTACGCACACTCTAAAATAATGAAACAAGCACGCAAACACATTGCTTATTTACGCTGGTTCCAGATAAGAATTATACGAAGATAAGAATTGATTGATTGATTGATTGATTTGATTTAGGAATCGACATCACAGCATTCGGGGCATTCCCATGAGTGCTCCGTCCCCATCCTCAGCAGCCAGCGAAGAGTTCCAACACTAATAGTACCAGTAGCAATCTGATTATAAGTCTGTCTTTCCTCTGAGCGTTGAGAGTCGGCCAGATCCCTTCGTCACTCCTCGTTGTCTCATTCTTGCCAGACCATGGTAATCCATTTGCTCCTCCGAGGTGTGCACGTGCTCCCACAAGGTCGCAACCACGTCTGCTTTGTCATGTATCAATACTCCACCAAGTTCTGCAGAGCCAGCCAATCTGTCCGCCTGTTCATTTCCCAGCACACCGGCATGCCCCGGAGAAAAGATCTAGGCGATGCTTGTCACCCGTGACCTCCGAAGCGAAGCAAGCCACTCCGCACGAAACCTGCCCGTCCTCACCCTCGTCAGCATGCTTTCTGAGTCAGTTACAATCACGATGTGTGTGTGTGTGTGTGTGTCGTATTCTCCATCCAGCGGAGAGCCGCAGTGACTGCCTCCACCTCCATTCATAAGCTGGATGTTGTGGTATCATATGCCAGGCTCTCCTGCACCAAACATCGACCATTAGCTTTGGCTATGAACCCCCAGCCACTTCTCTTGACACCGAACCATCTGTGTAGATAATCAGTGAGCATTGTCCTGAATTAGTTGCTGGATTTCCACTTCCGTGGCCCCTGCTGGCCACTCCCTGCACTCCCGGCTTAATGTGATTATAACTCTGGACAAGTCTGACAGCTTCGCTGGCACTCTGACCCACTCCTCTCCACGCCTAATGTTCTCCAAGGGGCACACCTGTCTGATCGTATCCTCCGCCTGAGCCATCCATGATTTCCCTCTTATCAGTCGCTGACCCTTAACTGCGTCCAGCGCCTCATGCAGTGGGTGGTCTGTGTCTGCAGCTACTCTGAGGTATGCCTTCGCCTGCATTACTTTGAGCCTACCAGCAACAGTTGGCAGACCAAGGATGTAACGCATACACATTACTGGGGTGTCTCTAGTGCATCCCAGAATGACCCGCATAGCTTCGTTCTGTATGCGGTCTAACTTCACCAGCTGACTCGCTGAGACAGTGAGCAGACCTAATCCATAATCAATTACTGAGAGGATCAAGTGCTGGTATAGTGTGAAAAGCATTCTCTGCTCTATGTCCATTGCAGCCATAGTTTTAAGTGCATTGAGTCCCTTTTGAGATCTTGTCACGACCGTCTCCACATGGTCCTTGAAGGATAGGCTCCTGTCAAATGTGATCCCCAGATACTTCAGTTTGTTCTCTCTGCTGACATTTCTACCATCTATCGCGAGGCTTGGGACATCAGCTCTTACAATCCTGTTGTCCAGAGAGCACCACAAAAGAGCCTCCTTTTCCGGGTGGATGACAGCACTCATTTCTGTGCACCAGTCAGTCACTTTATCTACTATCTACGAAGATAAGAAGAACATTATTAGCTTATTCTACTGTGTGCTAAATAATACCACATAAATACCATTTGCGAATGATCACCTTCGTTTCACACGGTTACCCTTCCGCATAAGTGATCAGTGTCCTCCCAAGATCACATTAGGGGCATTATACACAATGCAGCATCTGTTAGAATACATTACGCAGGATCACGTGTGTTGTAAATGTTCTTGTTAGATTTTCTACTTTTGACATTTTACTACAACTGTCTCTTATTCAACCTACCCTGTGGCAAGGGGTAACAAACGCAATTCTCAGTGGTGGGCGATTTGGTAGCAGACCGCAATGCACTGGTGTGCTTACAATGGTATGACCGTTGGTAGTTCAGAAAGCAATGACAAACAACTGAACGCAAACTTGCCAAGAAATCACAAACATGCAAAACAATGATGGGGTTAACGTCCTGTAAAAGATATGCAACTTTTTAAAGTGTCCTATTCATCTTATTCTTTACGATTTCCAACTGCCGATAGACTTTAACTGAGCAACATGAAGACGGATAATCTTAATTCATGACCCTTATAGGAGATGACTTCAGTTATCAGTTATCAGTTGGGGTATCTTCATTGACCTCCGGAAATGTCCATAGGTGCTCAGATCCTCTCCCCCCCCCCCCCCCCCAGCATATGCGCCAACATCCGGTGGCTAATAGTGCCAGTTCTGTGTTGGTTGACGAGGCGCTTTGTTTTCCCGATGTACCTCTCGCGTCTGGCTGTGCCGATTCTTACTCCCAGGTCTTTCATCCTGGACAGCGATGTGGAATCACTGACGTCAAAGTCCTCTGTTCTCGCCATATCTTTAAGGACTTTAATAACATCGGCACGATCCATGGGCTGGCCATCTACAGGGGGTGCAGAGCCAGCCAGTTTGTCAGCTCGTTCATTTCCCTCGACTCCCGCATGTCCCGGGACGAAGATGAAGGTGACTTTACGGACAACAGACTTCCGCAGGGATTCAGTCCACTGTCTACGTACAGCTCCAGCTTCGACCTTCTGAATCATGCTCATTGAATCACTTAGTACATACACGTTGGTATAATGCTGTGATTCCAGCCATATGAAAGCCTGTGTAACTGCCATCACCCCCATCGTCATGCTGCTCGTGGTCATAGAGTGGGCACCACTGGATTCTTGAACGGTTCGGCCCGCTGAACGGGATGTAAATGCCCACGCACTTCTCTGCTGCTTTACAACAGAACCATCTGTATAGATGAGTACTTCGGGGCTATCTGAGTGTTCATAGATGAGCGCGTTAACCTCTGCATTGACAGCGGCAGGGTTCTGCTCTCTGCACCGTCTGTCGAGTGTGATAATGCAGGAGAAAGTGCACTTAAAAGCTGGAGGTACCGGCACCCATTCCTTGCCGGAGTTGATACTGGTAAGACTGCAGACCTGTCTAACGACATCTTCCGCCCGACCCATCCATGATTTGCCCTTCTTTAGCCTGTCACCCTTTTCTCTGGATATAGCGTCATGCAGAGGGTGCTGCTCATCTGCACTTATTTTTAAGTATGCACGAGCTCTCCAGATCTTGATCCTGTGTTCCATTGTCGGGAAGTCAAGGAGTTATCTCATTGCTACACAGCTGGTGTCTCTCGTGCAGCCCAAAATGATGCGCATGGCTTTGTTTTGTACCTTTTCAAGTCTTCCAATCTGTGTAGGGCTGACAGTGAGGATGGCCAGGGCATACTCGATGCGTGAAAGCACAAGTCCTTGGAATAGAAGTATTAGCAGTCTTTGCTCGATATTGGCAGTCGCCATGACTCTCATTGCTGACAAACCTTTTCGAGCCTTCGTTATGACATAATCGACATGATCTCTGAAGGACAGGCTACGATCAAGCCTCACGCCAAGATATGTCATTGACTGGGTTCTACTCAAACTGCTCCCATCCATTCTTACTGCCGGCAGGTCTGTTTTCACAATATGGTTGTTTAGTGAGAACCATGTAACCGTTGCCTTTGCAGGATTGACAAGGGCATCGCCATCAGCACACCATGCGGAAATTCAATCTAGTTCGCTCTGCATATCAGTGGCAACCGCCTGTCTATCTCGGCCCTGTCGATACACGAGTCCTACCCCTCCCGTCCAACTGTTGTTCAGTGATCGGCACCGTATACACGTTGAATAGTACTGGTGACAGTGGTGAACCCTGCGGCAATCCTGGACATATCGTTATCGGCTCAGAAGACCAACTCCCGCATCTTAGCACCACCTTCATTTGGAGCAGAACTGCAGCTATCCATCGTACAAGGTGAGGGTGCACTTTCAGTCTGAGGAGGGTTTGCATCAAGTGCTCGAAAGATACTCTGTTATAGGCGTCCTCTAAGTCTATGGCGGAATGAGAGATGAAGGAGATGACTTATCCAGCTTCACCAGATATTCTTCTCTCCAGTCTGCTAGTAGCCGGCTTCGTGGCTTAGAGGTTATGACTTTTCTCCGTAATCTCGTATACTCTCGTCGGTAACGTGATGACGGTGAGAATCAGCAGTGGTTCGAATCGCATCGGTAACTTACGGGGCATGTGAGCCGGACGCTCAGAAAGCAATGGCAAACTACTGAGCGTAATCTTGCCAAGAAATCAACATACAGCTGAAAGATGCTGGTGTTGACAGCGATGTCCTGTAAAGGATATGCAAAAAAAAAAAAAAAAAAAAAAAAAAGTCTGCTAGTATTTCTTCGGTTTCCCAGATTCTGTTAAATCATCTGTGAAGTAGTTTATCTGAGGTGTTTAATATTGGCTTTAATAGCTTATGTTGGGATATTATCTGGACCAGTAGCATTCCCACTCTACATAAGTGTAATAGCTTTTCTTTAAATTTTCTCTAACAGTTGATAGTCAGTTTTATCTTTGCATGCTGGATAGTTCGTGGGTCATTGGAGATTGATTCATTCAGTCCACTTAGTTGATTTTATTTTCCTACTCGTTTCATTGTGGTGCCGTAAGCGTCTCTGGGATTTCCTGTGTATTCTATGGAAGCATTCATGTGGTGATGCAATTGTGACTTCACTGGTGTTAGATCTGTGAATTTATCTTTTAACTTATTGATTGGGAGTCACATAATTTTTGCTTATTCATCATCCATGCCAGTGTGTATATGATTTCTGGTGAATGATTATGGATTGTGTGAAAAGAGGTGACATACTGAGATAAGTATTATATGATCAATCAATGCCCTTGCTTACTGCCAAAACAAAAGTCCTCGTCTACCAAGCCTGTGTCCTTAGTACTCTTCTTTATGGCAGTGAAACCTGGACAACTTACTCACGCCAAGAGAAACGTTTAAACAGCTTTCATATGCGGTGTCTGCGAAGAATACTTGGTATTAAGGGGCAAGACAAAATCACAAATACTGAAGTATTGGAAAGATCAGGTTGTGTGACGGTGTATTCCATGCTCAGTCTTCGTAGACTTAGATGGATAGGACACGTTAGGAGGATGGATGATGGTAGAATACCAAAGGACATCTTTTTTGGTGAATTACAGATGGGTAGGAGATCTCAGGGTCGGCCTCTACTACGATACAAAGATGTGTGTAAGCGGGACATGATTGATACAGGCATTGATAATGCACAATGGGAACACGTCGCCGCTGAACGTGTTGCATGGAGGGCAACTATCAGAAATGGAATAAAGATAAAGGAGAAAATGATTGCAGATAAAACACACACAGAGCGTGAGAGACGTAAGATGGTGCAAAATGGTGGAAATGACCATGTTTTCACATGCACCTACTGTGGGCAAACATTTGCAGCAAGAATTGGCCTTACCAGCCACACTCGCCACCGCCATGGATCGTAGTTATTAAGCCTTTTTTAAGCACAGTGTACCAAACTATCGTCTGTCAAGACGGAAAGGTGCCAATGAATGATCAATCAATCAATCACCTGATAGTATGCAATTTGATGCATACTGCCATGTCTGTCAGAGGAGAAGATGATAGTGGTAACCCATACACTAAATGATAATTTAGTGTGCTTCGACGCTTGACACCACTCTGAATTCCATATCACGAATGTTACTATTATATGGCTTAGTTTCCTGAAATTGTGTTTGATGTATGATGATGATGAATCCTATAGATCAGTGGTTCTCAACCTTTTTTGGCCCGTGCCCCCCTTAACCATATTTTCAGAAAGTCATTCCCCCCCCCCCCCCCCCCACCCTTTCATATTTCCTATCTAAAAAAAAAAAAAAAACCTACACAGTATACTTAAAAATGGAAGTGTTGTGTGACAACACCGGCCTGGTTCTCGGTGGTTGCCCATATATTTTATTGGGTTCTAAATTAACCTCTGTCTACCCTTTACATCAATTGTCCCCAGGACGGTTCACGGATGACACTACCCATATGACGCCTGTGGACACAAGAAGACACCTAACTGACAATGATAGAACAACCTTATAAAAGGCAAATCTAGAATCTTTGTTGGAGATTCTGATTTGAACACACAGACGAACAAACCAACAGACAGACATACAGCAATGAACAGTCAATTGGGTGAGAGTAGTCTGCTTGACATTCTCATCATCCCACATAGGTACGTCAGTGTAGTATCGAGTGTCAGTGTGTAGACCCAGGTGGTAAGACACATTCACCTGATCCTGTATGATGCCTCCTGGAGCCTCGGAATTTGACCAAGTAAAGTTCAACAGATACTAGTTTCTTGGCTTTTAACACAATCGAAAGTCACTGCACACAGGTCCACAGCACACAGCGACGGACCAAAGGCAAACACGTTCTCAGGAATTAGCAATGTGTCAACAGCACAGAGGCCACTGCAAATAGGCAGCCACGCTCAGGATACAGTCCCGGATACAGCACACAACAAAGGGCACTCGCCCACATGGATATCAAAGAGATTTCTGTAAGCAAGAACAAGCCAGGTGTACCCATCCATCACACCTTTGCACAATACACACTATATCAACATGTATCCACACTAACATCTCAATTATTGTGGTCAGTTCCTCCGGCTCAGACCACAGTAGTATTATGTCTGACTTTCCAGACATGTCTCACCGACGGGTTAAGTTACAACTCCTGGTAATCTCAACGTAAGTCAGTAGCTTTCCAGTTACAAGTCTCATACATAATTGATAGTAGATATGATGAGGGTCGCAGAAATCCATACCTCCTATGAAAATTCATCAAGTGTTATGGCCTGGACTATCCTTCCTAATCACCATTTTGTCCCATCAGGAAAGTAGATAAGCATATCAGGATACCTCAGGTAAGTACTCCATTACACCTCCAAGGTTAATGGAAGAGACTCAAGCTACATTGATAACTAACCTGAAATACTGAATTAAAGACCAGACAAACAACAGAAGAGTTTGGTGTTCTTGTGTTTGTCAATTTTCACCCTTCTGCATCAGATAACTGGATTTCTGTTGTGTGTGGGTGTATGAATATATAGACACTCATCACCTGAATAAATTCCTTTGGCTGTCTAGGAATTGTGTCGACTCAAACATCCCATACAATCTGGTTCCGATGAAAGTATAGAGACAATAGAAAGATAGACCCGCATGACAAAGTATTCCCTTCTCAGTAATGGAACTGTAGAGTCACACAAAACCGATGAAATATCCACGCGATACGTGAGTGGATGTTTCCCCACCTCTATACTGGCCCACGGTTCAATCCCTAGTAGGTGTGAAGATATCTTTCCCCCTTCTGACTAAGCCCAGTTAAATAACAACAGGCCCATAGGTCGATAATAACTTCCCAGCTTATAGCCTCCTACATATTTGGGTTTCACCGTAATGAGAAACGCAAGTGGTTCTTGCTCGTCACATGAGTGCTTGACAAGTACTGGTTTCAACCACGCCACCAGATGATGATTGAAACATAACCAATGTCAACATATTCATTAAGGGAATCAGATTAAAGCTCTGTTCAGGAGAAAGTTCTCTGTCTGAACAATAATTCCCTAAATTACTCCATTATTGAGATAGGGCATCGAATGCATTGTTAATTTGCTTCAACCAGACTGATCCACTAAGCTGGGCTCGCACAATACATTCCGCCACGTTCGCTGCACTGGCCTTAGCTTAATCTAGGTCATAGTACACACAAAGGCTTACTACACAGTTAGAATGCCTGGTCGAGACCCAACTACCAGCGCAACTGGCCGACCTGGTCAAGAATTGACCCACAACTAAAATACAACTTTAGTTAAGCGACGCCAAGTATACAAGTGTTTTACCTTTAAAGCTTAGGAACAACTATGCAACAGACATCGACCCGGCAGGTTCATCAAGCTCTGGGCTGTAGGTTCCCTCTGGAGCCCCAAAAGATATATCATGATACAGCCGGTCAAATACACGGTCCCTCGTCTCAAGGACAACAATGCCACCACTGCAGATCAATCTCTACAAGAGCTGCACAGATTACAGCTGGCTGACACGGCCGTGAAAGGATAGCTACAACAACACCATTAGCTGAGGAACATTCTCCGGCTCCCTGTGATGTCAGTTACGCAGCTGTCCATAGGAGCGGCCTCCTTTCTTGATGACTGTCTACCGAATGGCTTCTTCGTGTCAGGTCTGGAAGAACACACTCCCGGACCTGCCGAAAACTTCCGAGCATTACCTCACGAAAGTGAAGGCAACCCAGCATTCCCCGAGTTTTAGCAGAGTGTGCGAATTACAACAGAACAGATCTACACACACTCAAAGAGTTGAGTTATGATTCTCGGGACCCCCGTGAAGTTCATGACAATCCTGATTCATAACATTTCTAGGACCCAGAAGACGGCCCCAACTCTTTTACTCTGAAATCCCCCTCTCACTCGCCATAAAATGTGGCCTAGCCACCGAGACGGGGTGGGGCAGAGTTGGTACTGTGTTGTCCCGTCTGAGACGCACTTGCGTTTCGCGACAGGAAGGTAAATTTAATAGCATATACTAACACAAGTCTTGACAACCACATAAAACATGATTTGTGGGTCTACTTATTTTATAAAATGAATTTTAGAAAGATGAGACGTACATAACTGTAAAGTATGAAGGGAAAAACAATATCAAGTAATCGGTTCTTGTATTACCACGATCTTGAAATGGTCTTCATCCCCCCCCTCCCCTGGAAACCCCAAATTTCCCCTGGGGGGGGGGGGAATATTCCCCACCGGTTGAGAACCACTGCTTTAGATGAATAAGGTAAAGGCATATACCTACGTGTTGAAGAGAGGGAGGATGCGTCTTCTCAAAGCATTTGATTGGGAAAAACCCACCTGAATGTTATAAAGGAGATGATGCTATAATGTACTTATATTGTTTATAAGTAAATACGCACTGCACTTAGGAATGAATTAAGACCCTTAATGTGTGAGGTCTTGTCTTTTAGAAGGAAGGATATCTAGGGAAAATAATTATGTACAAAGGGGAATGGTGAACATGGTTTCAAATTCCGAATCGGTCAAGGTATTACTCAACCTGGAGACCATGGGTGACAGGCATGGGAAAAGATGACACTGCTTATCTGAAAGTCTAAATCTTGAGCGCCCTGTAATGGAGGATTTGATGGAGAAGAACCAATTATGGGGTTTAAAACTTTTGGGGGATACTAAACCCCTCTTTCCCCCTTGTTTATTTTTCCCTGGGGTAAAAATTTCTTTTATTTATTTTCCTTTTTTTTCTAAGGAGGTTTTTACCTTCTTCCATTTCTTATGTTCATATAGATATAATTACAAGCACCTCAGAAGTCGAGGTGGGTTCACCTGATTTGTCATCAAAAAAGAGTTATGGGGGGACGTTCTAAACTTTAAAGCTGTTAATGAAAGGATTAGTAACTTGCGAATAAAAGGTAAATGGAAAAATATAACGATGATTAATGTACATGCACCTACTGAAGAGAAAGAAGATGATATTGAAGAAGACATTTATAATGATCTGTAGGATGTCATAGAAGAAACCCCCAAACAGGATATCCTGATTGTGCTGGGAGACTTCAATGCAAAAATAGGTAGAGAGCAAACTTATCAAAAAGTTGCCCGTATGGAAAGCCTACATACAACTTCAAATGATAATGGATGGAGAGTCATCAACCTAGCAGAAGCCAAAGGACTGCAGATCAGCAGTACCAGACTGCAAAGAAAGTGTATACATAAACAAACTTGGAAATCATGTGACAAGAGAACCTATAATCAAATAGATCACATTTTAATTAACAACAAAAACGCATCAAACATACAACAAGTTAGAAGTTATAGAGTAGCTGAGTGCCACAGCGACCACTTCCTCGTTGGAGCAAAATTTAAAATAAAACTTAAGAGAGCATTCTATGCTAAACTACAAAGGTTTCACCCAACATATAACAGAGAAAAACTATAAGAAAGTGTCGTAATACGTGTCGTCCCTGGGGTGAGGGGAATCAACACCCACATTCTTTTAACTCCATATCATTATCTTGAGGATCTCCTGGATCGCAGTCCACAAAACTCCATCAGTCTTTGGATCTCTCTCTCTCTCTCTCTCTCTCTCTCTCTCTCTCTCTCTCTCTCTCTCTCTCTCTCTCTCTCTCTCTCTCTCTCTCTTTCTTTCTCTCCTACCACTGGACAATGCCCCCTCTCATTCATTTCCAAAACATACAACACAACTCTAGCTTCTAAAGAAAATGACAAATTAATTTAATAAAGAAAAGTGTCAGGTATGTGCAAAGTGTATGTGTAGGATGTCTGTCGTATAATCTAGAATGTATGCAGAATCAGACCGAACAGCTCAGGATCAAGTCTGCTTTCCTCACAGTATCGGCCACACAACAGCACCATAGATCAAGTACAGAAGGACCTCACCAAACGATACGTCTCTCCGGCCAGGTGTCGACTTCCTCCAGTGGCTCTTGGATAGTCCAGATGCCTGGTCACCAATAGTGGATATAGTCCAATACTGACCATGAATCTGACACTCACAGTGTAACTAATATGTCACTAAAAGTTCTGTGATCTGATAACCCTTGAACGGTAAAATAAATGTTTACTTTCACGTTGAAACAAAATGTTAGTAGTTAATTTCACACCGGAATTCACCAATTGGAAAACACAATGTTAATTTTTAATGTCTCTATATAACTACTATTGTTCCTGTTACTGGTGGTATTGAAGTATCTTCACTCTACTATGATGAGAACTACAACTGAGGAACTTCAGCTTTCCTCTATCACTTTGAGGTTCTCCCAACTTATCCGACAGCGTGATAGATGTGTATGCTTTCTTCTTCCTTTTTTTTAAATGTTGCAAATCCCTTGCAGGACGTTGCAGTTAACACCAGCATTTTCAGCTGATGTTAATGTACTAGGCAAGATTACGCTCAGTAGTTTGCCATTGCTTTCTGAGCTACCGCCTCACATACCCCGTAAGTTACCAACGTGGCGAGAACCGCTACCGATTCTTGCGCAGGTTACGTTCCTCACGTGGATAAACGGGATTACGGAGGCAGACTCCTCCCACTTTAATTAGTTCAGCTGGTATCTCATCACTTCCTAGTGATTTATCATTCTTCAGGTTCTTTATTGCCCTTGCAATTTCATCTAATGAGGGTTCAAGTTCTGTCTCTGCTGTCATTGGTTCATGTATATCATTCATATCCTCACATTCATTCATATCATACATTCCACTGCAGTATTCCTGCCATCTTTCCAGAATTTGTCTAGATTATGTTAAGGTATTTCCAAACTTGTCACAGATAACATTTAATTTAGGTTAAACATTTGTTGTCAATCATTTAATTTCTTTGAACTTTTCGTAATCTCGTCCATTTTTTATGATATTGCTCTATTTTAATACACCAATCTTGTATATATTGGTTTTTGTCCTTTCTTGGGTTCTTTCTTATTTCCCGTGTTAAAAATGTATACGTCATCCTACTGTTATTGGTTTCTCCTTTCTTTTTTTTTCAGTTCCCTTCGTTGTTTTATTAATTCTAAAGTGCATGGTGTAATCCATGGCTTATGTTGCTTAGTCCTGGTCGGAATTAATCTTTGGCTGCTGTTATCAAGATATCTATATTTGTGTACTGCTAGTTCATCATGTGTCATTTCCTCTTGTACAGACATCAAGGCCCCAAAACGATTCCTAACTTCTACGTTGTATGCATCTGGTATTTTTGTGAGATCATAACGAAGTGGCCTTGGTCCTCGGGTAAGCTTTTTGAGTTTTAATTTCAGATCTGCTTCTAATAACTGATGATCTGTATCACAGTCTGCACTTCGTAGGGTTTTTGCAGATGTTATGCTTGATCTCCATATTCTTTGTATTAAAATATAATCTATCTGATTTTTGGTAATACTGTCCGGGGACTTCCATGTGAAGATCTTCTTAGGTGTTGTTTAAAAAGTGTGTTGGCTATCATTAACTAATTTTCTGTGCAAAATTCAATTAATTTGACACCTGCATTATTTCTATTTCCCAATCCAAACTTTCCTAAAACGTGTCTCTCATTTTCAGCTCTTCCTGTACCTCCTTTAGCATTAAAATCTCCCATTATTATTGTTATATCATTATGACCAATCTTATTTAATGTGTCTTGCAGTGTGCTGTAAACATCTTAAATTTCATCCTCATTTGCTGTTGAAGTAGATGCATATATCTGTATGAGAGTTGTGTGTGTGTTTTTTGTGTGGACGTCTATGAAGTCTTATAGTGAGGATTCTGTCACTAGTTGGATTATATCCCATTAAAGCTTTTGCAGTTGCTTTATCTAAACAAAATGCCTCTCCGCTCTGGCCTCCAACGTCTCTACCAGAAAATATGAAAAGACTTCCATTTTCATTTGTAAAATGTCCCTTACCTCTCCAGCGATGTTCACTAATTCCTAAAATTTGAATATATAACCTCTCAATCTCATTACATATTACTTTAAGCTTTCCATCATAGAGACTTCTCACATTCCACGTTCCTATTCTCACTCTCCTTTTTAGTCTGACACAGGGGATTTCCTTGGTAACACAGTCAGCATTAACTCCGTCATCACGATTACTAGTACTGGTCCCTGTGTCACATTCTTCCCCAGTGTTGTCTGATCTGCCTGGCCTGGGGTCTCGCCACCAGATCTCTTTCTTATTATGTTTTCTTTCATGGTTGTTATGGTTTCTTGGCAAGTCTTGCAGAAGGTAGTTTGTCATTGCTTTCCTTCAAGGCAGTGACTGTACTAGTCGGTGGCCGTAGCCATTGTCTCCACTAATGAGATCATCTGCCTATCGCCGCAGAGTGCAGACCATAACCAACAACAATCTGTCGGCTGCTCTCACACTCCATCCATTATATAAAAGTGCTGAAAATTAATTGAACATGACGTGGAAGATCGCAATTTGTAAAGAGCCATGATCACCCAGGCCAGCCGGCAAGGCACTGGATGATGATGATAATTTGGCATCTAAAGCATTATCCATGGTAATGCTTTCACTCATTTTTTCCAAGGACTTCTATGCATGATTCGTTCGAAATACCCTAATTTACATAGGCCAGTCGACACTGGGTATCCTTATTTACATAGACCAGTCGACACTGGATACCCTGATATACATAGACCAGTCGACACTGGGTATCTTTATATACATAGACACGTCGACACTGGTATCCTTATATACATAGACGAGTCGACACTGGGTATCCTTATATACATAGACCAGTCGACACTGGGTATCCTTATATACATAGACCAGTCGACACTGGGTATCCTTATATACATAGACCAGTCGACACTGGGTATCCTTATATACATAGACCAGTCGACACTGGGTATCCTTATATACATAGACCAGTCGACACTGGGTATCCTTATATACATAGACCAGTCGACACTGGGTATCCTTATATACATAGACCAGTCGACACTGGGTATCCTTATATACATAGACCAGTCGACACCGGGTATCCTTATATACATAGACCAGTCGACTCTGGGTATCCTTATATACATAGACAAGTGGACACTGGGTATCCTTATATACATAGACAAGTGGACACTGGGTATCCTTATATACATAGACCAGTCGACTCTGGGTATCCTTATATACATAGACACGTCGACACTGGTATCCTTATATACATAGACACGTCGACACTGGGTATCCTTATATACATAGACCAGTCGACACTGGGTATCCTTATATACATAGACCAGTCGACACTGGGTTTCCTTATATACATAGACCAGTCGACACTGGGTATCCTTATATACATAGACCAGTCGACTCTGGGTATCCTTATATACATAGACCCGTCGACACTGGGTATCCTTATATACATAGACCAGTCGACACTGGGTATCCTTATATACATAGACCAGTCGACACTGGGTATCCTTATATACATAGACCAGTCGACACTGGGTATCCTTATATACATAGACAAGTGGACACTGGGTATCCTTATATACATAAACACGTCGACACTGGGTATCCTTATATACATAGACACGTCGACACTGGGTATCCTTATATACATAAACCACTCAACACGGGGTATCCTTATATACATAGACCAGTCGACACTGGGTATCCTTATATACATAGACAAGTGGACACTGGGTATCCTTATATACATAGACCAGTCGACACTGGGTATCCTTATATACATAAACCACTCGACACTGGGTATCCTTATATACATAGACAAGTGGACACTGGGTATCCTTATATACATAGACCAGTCGACACTGGGTATCCTTATATACATAAACCACTCGACACGGGGTATCCTTATATACATAGACCAGTCGACACTGGGTATCCTTATATACATAGACCAGTCGGCACTGGGTATCCTTATATACATAGACCCGTCCAATTCCATTTCCAATTTTCAAAACAAAAATTCTAAATTCGGTCTCGTTCAACCTGCCTCTTCAGCTGTGGTTATTGTTGAGGTCTGTGGTTTTTGTGAGTTCATTCGCCCTAATTCTTGTCTTGTGCGCTCTTACGAGTGAGTCCTATCTCGGACTGGTTATGTTGATTTGTGTCTGTGACGTCAGCTGGGGGGGTTTGTGGCGGCTGTCCTTTGTGCCCGTCTCCTCTGGTGGTTTCTTTTGTTAGTGGCAGTTTCTGGCTCTTCTGGTTGCAGTCCTTATGAGGACTTTTTACTTTGTCTTTTTACCTCCTTTCTTGTATATAGCCCGTAGTAGCGTTTCGATGGTTTAATTTTCTTGCGTGTGCCTTTGTTCTCTTTCGAGTTTGAGTTTTTGTTTTCTTTCGATTTATTCCTCTGTGGTCATCCATGGGACCATCTCTCCTTCATCTATATAGTATGGCCATGGGTGTACGTCATCTGTGTTTAGGTCTGGGCATTCTTTATAGAAATGGTGGGGTATTTGTTTTCCCTTGTGTTTCTTGTACTTCTTTTCTTTTTCTGCCATGCGCCTTCTGTATTCCTTGCACCTGAGTTCATGGTCCCTGTTCATCTCTGCGATTTCTTAATCGGTACATATTGGCGGTATCGGGGCGTGCTCTCTGCCGTCGTCATGGTGCTCATCTCGGTATTCTTAGGATGAATGGCGGGATATCGGCATCCCTTTGTCTGTTTCGGGCGTCGTGGTTGGGCTGCTGACTTTCGTTTGCGATTCAGGCTCGGTCTCTTGGTTTCCAACTTGCGGTTTCTTTGTAATTTCTTGTACGACCTCTGTTATTTTGTTTCGGAGAAATTCCATTTGAGCTTTCTGTAGTTCTCGCTCTGATTTAATTGTTTGTAGGATTTCTTCGTTCTCATTCTTAATCAGTGCCATATGTTCCACTTCTTGCTTGATGTTTTGCTGGGTCTTCTTCATTTCCGCCAGTAGTTTTTCGTTGTCGCTGGTCGGAGTCGGCGTCAGTGGTGCCTTGACTTGTCTCTTCAACTCGTCTATCTGTTTTTGAAGTTGATCTCTGTCAGCTTGTGATATACCCGTGGCTGTCTCACACCTCCGCATTGCTTCGTTGTAAGGTGTCTTTGTGTTGATGGCGAGTTTAATATGTCTCTGTGTCGTTGCAGGTACGGACAGTCCAAGTGAATGATGATCACTGGGTATCCTTATATACATAGACCAGTTGACACTGGATGGGCGATGTTGTCAGTACCACACCAGCCACCTAATCTTCCCAAGATATTTCCACGAAAGAAGGAAGAAACAAGAAGAAGATGATGATAGGAATGAGGATGTTGGCAGTGATGATGAGAATGACGACGCTAATTCCAAGCGAAAAACAGGAAGAAGTTGATGATGATAATGTTGATTATGATGATAATGATCATGATGATGATTCTGATGACGATTATGACATTAATGATGATGATGATGATGATGATGATGATGATGATGATGATGATGATGATGATGATGATGATGATGATGAGGCTTATTCCAAGTGAACGAAAAGAAGAAGATGATGATGATGATGATGATGATGATGATGATGATGGTGATGATGATGATATTGATGATAATAAGGTTTATTCGAAGTTAACGAAAAGAAGCAGATGAGGATGATGATGATAAAAAAGAAGAAGACAAGGACCAGGTTAATTATGACGACGAAGACGACGAGGAACAACAACACTATCATTATACAGATGATGTCGGCGACTATGATGCCTTTGATAATGCTGATGATGATTACCAGCAGTTGAACGAGGGAGAGGAACAGTTGCTTGCCCAGCATACGAAGCTAAATATGCGGAAGGCAACTCAACGATATGAATGCACGAGCAACCAATGCGTTTCCATATATGAAAATTACATCAAAATACACAAACAGACGTGAGGACTAAAACTGACCCTTGGCCAGTGTGAGAAACAAGATTCCTCTTTCTCTGTGATTGTTGGCCCCTTTTCAAGGGAAGATTTCCACCCACGGCCGGGGGAAATTAGATCAGTCTGATTTCCTAGCACGACTAGACTCTTAGAATCATTCCCAGCATTAAATAGGAATTCTGTCGATTTTAGGACGTGTGTCTGTTTGAGAGATTGTGTAGCAAAATGTCCGGGGCTTGCATCTACTTTTCTACCTAATTGTCTCGCTAGCGTTTATATGTCTGCGTGTTTGACTGTGGGTATGTCTGGCTATTTGTGTTTCTGTCTGATTGTTTGTGTGTAAGCATGCCTGCCTGTTTGTGTGTATGTACGTGCGCCTGTTTGTCTGTGTGAATATCTGCATATTTGTGTGTGCATGTCTGCCAGTTTGTCTGTGTGTATGTCTGATTGTTTGATTGTGTATATATCTGATGGTTTGTCTGTCCGTGTTTGCCTATCTGTTGTGTGCATATGCCTATATGATTGTCTGTGTGTAGGTCTGTCTGTTTATGTGTATGTATGTATGTTCGCCTGCGTGACTCTGCCTGTGTGTATGTGTCTGCCTGCATGGTTGTCTGTGTGTATGTCTACGTGTGTCTGTGTGCGTGCGTGCGTGTGTGTGTGTGTGTGTGTGTGTATGTATGTATGTATGTATGCATGTATGTATGCATGTATGTATGTATGTAGGTAGGTAGGTAGGTAGATATGTATGTATGTATGTATGTATGTATGTATGTATGTATGTGTGTGTATGTATGTGTGTATATGTATGTATGTGTGTGTGTGTGTGTATGTGTGTGTGTGTGTGTGTGTGTGTGTGTGTGTGTGTGTGTGCCCACACATGTGCAAGCAAGTTAGCGTTTAAAGTGAGATGCTCCCCTCAGCCACCGTGCTATGGCCGACAACAAAACGTTCCCAGAATTAACATTCCTGTGGCCTGGGAAATCAAGATCTCTGTGTACGATGCTTTCGGGAGATCTTCACCACCGCGCCTGTCAGCTGGAATCTATAGGCTTAATTTCCGGTCCAGCCTTCACCATCTTCTGTAGGACATGTTTGTGTTGGCGACTCCAACGGCCACGTGGCGTGATCGCCACCGACATCTGATTTTGGGGCCACGGTATTATTTCTTTTCTTATTTATTCTTGTCTACATTTCGTTTCCAAGTAATTTTCTTTCTTTTACTTCTCACATGTGTGTGTACACTTTAAGAACAGATCGTGTACAGGGCACTGTTCTCAAAGAAAAGCTATATTGCAGAGAATCGTGAGGAAATATCGGAAGGTGTTTTTATCTCTCTCTTTTTTTTTTTAAGCCGGTGCGTTTAGGAAGATGTTCTGGGGAATACAATGCAGCTAAATCTTGGCCGGCATTGGAAACTTCGCGTCATTCTAAGTAAACAATAGGCTTGTTGATTGCTTCTTTTCTAACAGATGCCTGTGAGTGTGTGTGTTTCCATTCTACAAGAGTATATGAAGTAAGCGAGACAAAATTAAAATTGAAAAAAGAAAGCTTTCAAAATTAATACAGCATCCTGGAGAGCCCGTCAATCTTGAAAATTCTCATCATTTCTCTTCTGCAATGGTGGCATTAATCTCTTCTTATCTCCCCATTCCTAATCGGCCAATCTGGGCAAACGAGAACCCAGCCTAATTAAAGAGATACAGCGCGAGCGATGCTGGAGGATTTCAAGCAGGAAAATACTTCCTGGGCGTTCTCGGGAATATCTTGGGACGTTTTCAATTGTCCATGATCATGCCTGCCCAATATATCACTCGGCCAGGAACCGAGTGGACACATAACGCGGGCGCTGTAGCCATTATGAGGTGGATTTATTTTCCCAGATTTTTTGGGCACTTCTTTTCGTTGTGCCAAAAAAAAATTATTGGCAAGGAAGCGATATCCACAATAAACATGGCTGTTCATTAATGTTCTAGTTTCGTTCTTGTCATGTTGCTGAGAAAACTTACTGTAAAGAGACCCCCAAAAAATACATAAATTGATAGCCTTATTTTTGGTGAGGATATTAGAAGTTTCTCTGTGAACTTTGCATAGGCATGTTTGAAAAGTGAACTAGCGCTTTCATTACACGTAACTTCTCGTGTAGCGTGTATTTCAGCATGTCAATCTGTGTGGCTGTTCGCGTGACTGGATAAACTCATTTGCATCCCGCGTGACAAAGACTGAGTGTATGTGACTGTAATCTGTGTCTGTGTGCGTATGACTGTGACTGTGCGGGTGTGACTGTGGGTGTTTGACTGTGATTGTGTGGGTGTGACTGTGTGTGTTTGACTGTGTGCATGTGACTGTGATTGTGTGGGTGTGACTGTGTGTGTTTGACTATGTGCGTGTGACTGTGTCGTGTGACAGTTGTGCGTGTGACTGTGTCGTGTGACTGTGTCTTGTGACTGTGTGCGTGTGTGACTGTGTGTGCGTGTGACTGTGTGTGTGTGACTGTGTTTGTGTGCGTATGACTGTGTGTCTGTGCGTGTGATTGTGTGTCTGTGCATGTGACTGTGTGCGTATGTGTGTGACTGTGCGTGTGACTGTGTGTGTGCGTGTGACTGTGTGTGTGATTGTGTGTGTATGTGTGACTGTGTGTGTACGTGTGACTGTGTATGTACGTGTGACTGTATGTGTGATTGTGTGTGTACGTGTGACTGTGTGTGTACGTGTGACTGTGTGTGTACTTGTGACTGTGTGTGTATGTGTGATTGTGTGTGTGTACGTGTGTCTGTGTGTACGTGTGACTGTGTGTATGTGTGATTGTGTGTGTAAGTGTGACTGTGTGTACGTGTGATTGTGTGTACGTGTGATTGTGTGTACATGTGACTGTGTGTGTACTTGTGACTGTGTGTGTACGTGTGACTGTGTGTACGTGTGATTGTGTGTACGTGTGATTGTGTGTGTACGTGTGATTGTGTGTGTACGTGTGACTGTGTGTGTACGTGTGACTGTGTGTGTACGTGTGACTGTGTGTACGTGTGATTGTGTGTGATTGTGTGTGTACGTGTGACTGTGTGTGTACGTGTGACTGTGTGTGTACGTGTGACTGTGTGTGTACGTGTGATTTTGTGTGTACGTGTGATTGTGTGTGTACGTGTGACTGTCTGTGTACGTGTGACTGTGTGTGTACGTGTGACTGTGTGTGTACGTGTGACTGTGTGTGTACGTGTGATTGTGTGTGTACGTGTGACTGTGTGTGTGCGTGTGACTGTGTGTACGTGTGATTGTGTGTGTACGTGTGATTGTGTGTACATGTGACTGTGTGTGTACTTGTGACTGTGTGTGTACGTGTGACTGTGTGTACGTGTGATTGTGTGTACGTGTGATTGTGTGTGTACGTGTGATTGTGTGTGTACGTGTGACTGTGTGTTTACGTGTGACTGTGTGTGTACGTGTGACTATGTGTACGTGTGATTGTGTGTGATTGTGTGTGTACGTGTGACTGTGTGTGTACGTGTGACTGTGTGTGTACATGTGACTGTGTGTGTACGTGTGATTTTGTGTGTACGTGTGATTGTGTGTGTACGTGTGACTGTCTGTGTACGTGTGACTGTGTGTGTACGTGTGACTGTGTGTGTACGTGTGACTGTGTGTGTACGTGTGATTGTGTGTGTACGTGTGACTGTGTGTGTACGTGTGACTGTGTGTACGTGTGATTGTGTGTGTACAAGATCAAACATGTCACCAATACTAAAGATCAAACATGTCACCAATACTAAAGAACAAACATGTATCAATAACTACTAAGAAAGCACTTTACAACACAATCTTGTTACCAACTCTATGTTACCAATGCCAAACCTGGACAATGACAGAAAAAGAGAAAAGAAAAATCACAACAACAGAAATGAGATTCCTGAGAAGAATACTCAATGTATCAAGACGAGATAAGATCAAAAATGAAGAAATCAGGACTAAAGTGGGGGTTATAGCAGCGCTAGATTTTATTAGAAGGCAGCAAGTTAAATGGTTTGGCCATGCAAGTAGGTTACCAACTAACAGTATACCACAACAAGCAATGATGTACAGACCAGATAGAAGCAGGGGAAGAGGCCCGACCACGTAAACGATAGACAGAGAGAATAACACAGTCCAAGGGAATAACGATACATGAAGCCCATAAGCGGGCACTCTCTCGCTGTTTATGTCACTAAGCCTGTCCTTCAGAGATCATGTCGATTATGTCATAACGAAGGCTCGAAAAGGTTTGTCAGCAATGAGAGTCATGGCGACTGCCAATATCGAGCAAAGACTGCTAATACTTCTGTTCCAAGGACTTGTGCTTTCACGCATCGAGTATGCCCTGGCCATCCTCACTGTCAGCCCTACACAGATTGGAAGACTTGAAAAGGTACAAAACGAAGCCATGCGCATCATTTTGGGCTGCACGAGAGACACCAGCTGTGTAGCAATGAGATACCTCCTTGACTTCCCGACAATGGAACACAGGATCAAGATCTGGAGAGCTCGTGCATACTTAAAAATAAGTGCAGATGAGCAGCACCCTCTGCATGACGCTATATTCAGAGAAAAGGGTGATAGGCTAAAGAGGGGCAAGTCATGAATGGGTCGGGCGGAAGATGTCGTCAGACAGGTCTGCAGTCTTACCAGTATCAACCCCGGCAAGGAACGGGTGCCGGTGCCTCCAGGTTTTAAGTGCACTTTCTCCTGCATTATCACACTCGACAGACGGTGCAGAGAGCAGAACCCTGCCGCTGTCAATGCAGAGGTTAACGCGCTCATCTATGAACACTCAGATAGCCCCGAAGTGCTCATCTATACAGATGGATCTGTTGTAAAGCAGCAAAGAAGTGCGTGGGCATTTACAGCCCGTTCAGCGGGCCGAACCGTTCAAGAATCCAGTGGTGCCCACTCTATGACCACGAGCAGCATGACGATGGAGGTTCTCACGATGTTCTTTATGATAGGTTGTGAGATGGTCGTTGTCTAGGTAACGATGCTCCTGGTGTGTCAATTGAGCTATCTAACTATCCCACAATGCAACTCACCCCCGTAATACACATCCATCAGTCAGTAAACAAGATTGAGTTGGCGCACATAATCCTTTAATACAGAAAGAACACGGACAAACGGAACACAACTCTATATCCAGAAACAATATATTCCATAGAATATAAATATCTTCCTCACAATATCAACACGCACACATCACTGTCTTCTCACAGCCTGCTGAATCTCCAATTCACAAGACAAGTAATCCAGCTCCTATCCACAGCTGGACCTCACACAATACACCCACACAATGGGTCTAGTCTCCACTAACTATCCAACCCACTCTGGGGTTTAGGCCTGCCTTCACCACTGCAAAAGAACTGACCCACAGTCAGTCTAAGCTCCCACGTATTAGCCCTAACGATCCACTCGACGCTAAAACATCAACTCCCTTGAAGTCCCTTGACTTCACATGAACCGAACCTCAGTCGGTCTCAGCTTCCACTGACTAGCCAAAGTTTTCCACTGTCTTTTTTCCCTGCTGTGTAGCCTCTCCCTGGGCTCCCAACAACATTACACCCCAGCCTAAAACTGTCTTTCTCCCCATTCACTCTGGGGTCTTCCACTCACACCCGCCCCATTATTTCTCAGGGTTGATTGTTTTTCTCGTAGCCAGGTCACTCACCTTACTGTCAATGACCCAGGCATATGTCAGAGGTGATAGCAGTTACACAGCCTTGCTTTATAACACCGTGTGTGTACTAAGTGATTCAATGAGCATGATTCAGAAGGTCGAGGCTGGATCTGTAAGTAGACAGTGGACTGAGTCGCTGCGGAAGTCTGTTGTCCGTAAAGTCACCTTCATCTTCGTCCCGGGACATGCGGGAGTCGAGGGAAATGAACGAGCTGATAAACTGGCTGGCTCTGCACCCCCTGTAGATGGCCAGCCCATGGATCGTGCCGATGTTATTAACGTCCTCAAAGATATGGCGAGAACAGAGGGCTTTGACGTCAGTGATTCCACGTCGCTGTCCAGGATGAAAGACTTGGGAGTAAGAATCGGCACAGCCAGACGCAAGAGGTACATCGGGAAAACAAAGCGCCTCGTCAACCAACACAGAACTGGCACTATTAGCCACCGGACGCTGATGCATATGCTGGGGGGAGGATCTGAGCACCTATGGACATGTCCGGAGTGCAATGAAGATACCCCAACTGATAACTGATAACTGATAACTTCATTTCGATACTGCACGGTAGGAACATGATGAGATGAGATTAGACCATTAAACCGTAAGTTTAGGAGCAATTGTTCTTATTTATTCGGGCATGCTAAATGTTCTTCTTTGCGTTCATCCGGAGTGATTTTTTCAGATGTGATTGCGGTGTGTCTGGTTAGGCACCCTCGGGTCGAAACCCTCAGGCCAACACATCCGACTTTTAGCGTGCATTTTTGACCAGGTTAGCAATCCTGGGAGACTCTCACTTTTGTGGTACCGTCCACATCTCAGCTGGTCTAGTTGGAACAGTCGAAGACTACACGGTCATCCCTCAAGTGAAGGCAGGGACAGTCCATAGCATTTTCCGCCATCCTGGGTGGCTTCCATAATTGCAGAGCCGGCACATAACGCTCTGGTGCTGGGTTTACCGAGGGAATCGTCACGTCCTGCTCATGGCTGTTTTAATTCCTCACTTCAATATATTGGGCATTTCGCTCGCCCTGGACCGTTCCTGCACAAACCAGTCAGCTCTGCGGTTGGTTTCCACTAAGCGAGTTTTCGGACATGTGCTTGTCCCTGTACCCATCAGAGCTGTTCCAGGCACGGCGGACATTCGGAAAACTACCTAGTCAGAGCTGTTCCGAACAAGAGCGGCATTCGGAAACTAGGTAGTCAGAGCTGTTCCTAGCACGGGAGACATTCGGACGAGACATTTCACTCGGACGTAAATGCGTAGTGTCAATTTTTAGTTTGCCACCCGTAGGACGACACTTCCGACTTCCGGCGGGCATTTTTTTAGTGAGGTTAGCCTTCCTCTGGTTTCGAGACACGTTAGACTGTTGTAATGTCACCCACATCTCAGCTGGTCAAGATAGAACGATCAACGATATCGTGGTCTGCCCTCAAGGGAAGGCAGGGGCAGACCATGGGCATTATCTCGCTATCCAAGGAGGCTTCCATAATTGCAGAGCCGGCACATATTGCTCTGAGACTGGGCTCACCCAAGGAGTTTCCACGTCCTGCTCATGGCTGCTTTAGTTCCTCACTTCCATGTGTTGGGCATCCCACTTGCCACTGATCGCTCAATCACACACCAGGAGCGGTCAGACTGCGAGTGAAATCCACTCGGTAAGCTTTTGCTTGTGACTTCAGACCACGCAATAGGTTCGCTCGCCGTGCGTTCCATTTTGCGTTGATGAGACATTATTCCACTTTTGTCTACACTCTCTATGAGTTAGATACAGACAGTTTCCGTAACCCTTCGACTGGGGCACTTTTCTGACTTTTTTGTACTCGCTCACGAGGTAGGCTACATGTGCTGCCGGCTCAGCACCTTACCTTCGTGCAGCAGTGAACGGGAAACGGCCAGGCCCCTTCATCCGGGAAACTCTCATATCCCCCAGCTGGGAGCCTTCGAACATGTATCAGACCTGAGCATGTAGCTTGCTCAGTATCATGTTTCTATTTTCCGGTAGACGGGTATCAGCCTGGCTCTAAGATCCGAGGGTTTGTGGCTTAGAGGCGTTCAGCCACAGCCCTCGACAGGGAGCCTTAAGAGTTTTGTCCGGACCAAGAAATTCTGCCTTTGTGCACCTCATTTAAATTTTGACTGCTATCCTCAGTCTATGCCTGCAGAGCAGCAGGTTGTGTCTCTCTTAGTCTGGTCCCTATCCCATAAGCTGTCCGATATGTAATTTTTCACCCATCGGCAAGCAAATGGGGTCTATGGGACACGCAAGCTCCCCCACCACGTCAAGGTGGAGACACATCGGGGGAGATGCTAAATGTTAAACCAACTATTCTCATTCTGTAAGTCTAACTTGCAATTATTCCTCGTGTATTGGTTTTCAAACTGCGACATTAATTTTATTTAAATGATGTCTCAATGTTGTAGCACTGATGTTATCATTATTATTCATTTACATTTTATATTACGCGTTAACCTAGCCGTTACCCTCTTTGCACAAAAATCACATTCAAATTAATAACCTGTGTGGGTGAAACCGTGGTCAGACGCTACTTGTGGCTGACTCAGTCACATGATCATTAATCTGAGCCAGTTATGGACCCTAATATAACTTCACCTTGAGGTTGAACAGGGTATGGGTAATGGTATTATCGAAATCTAAAATCACGTGTTCAATAGAAGTTAGTTGCATATCCTTTACAGGACGTCGCAGTCAACCTCAGCATGCTTGTTTTTTTGTTTTTTTTTGCTGTTCGTGATTTCTTGGCAAGTTTACATTCAGTAGTTTGCCGTTGCTTTCTGAACGACATTTGCCCATCCATCCATCATGTGCCATGCCGGTAAGCGTGGGCGGTCATGTTCTGCAATCTCACTCGATCACCAGAGTCGTGGATCAGCTCCGTGTTCCTGCCTCGACTATGCCACGTGGCCAAGCCATTCAGGTATTTACTTCTCGGTCTTCCCTTTGGTCTCTTCCCTTCAATCTTACCAGTTGTCACCAAGTTCTCCACATCATTTCTTCTCATATCATGCCCAAAAATTGTGAGTGTCTACCTATAATGACTCTAATCAGTTTACGATCTTCATTTGTTACTTGAAGAACTTGTTCATTGGTTTTTCTGTCTGTACATGGTATTTTTTGCATTTTCCTCAGAAACCACATTTCCATAGCCATCAGATGTTTTTCAGCTTGACTGCTCATTGTCCACGCTTCACATCCATACAAAAGTATAGGTTCTATGTAGCACTTCAACACTCTTGATCTCGTTTCTTTATATATCATTTTATTGGTTAGTGTGTTTTTCATCTTGCAAAAGGCTACCTTCGCAATGGCAATTCTTGTTCTAATCTCTTCAGGTCATCTCCCATCATATGTTATGACTGTTCCGAGATAACTGTACCGATTAACTTGCCTAAGAATATGCACATTTACTCGTATATCACATTGTGGTATTTCCTTCTTCCCAGTGACGACCATGATTTTTGTCTGCTTACTATTCAGTTCTAACCCTAGTTGCTTACTGTGTGCAACAACCGCATCTACTAAATGTTGCAGGTCCTGTTCATTGTCTGCAATCAAGGCAGTATCATCTGCATATCTAATGTTATTGATGTATCTTCCCCCAATGTTGATTCCTTCCATATCTTCTATATTTCTGAAAATATTTTCACTGTACAGGGAAAAAACATCTGGAGACATCACACATCCATGTCTCACACCTCTTTTAATAGATTGGTATTTACCTACATCTTTATCAATTCTGTTGGCAGCTTGTTGTTTCCAATATATGTTTTTTACAAGTCTAAGGTCTATTCCGTCAATTTTTAGATCTTGAAGCATCCTTATCATGTCGACATGTCTCACTTAACCGAAAGCCTTTGTGTAGTCAATAAAGCAAAGATACGGATCTTTGTTTAATTCTATAGAACGTTCAATTACAGTTCTCAGTACATACACAGCATTTACTTTCAGCACAGCACTTGCTTTCTACAAATCCACATTGTTCTTCTCCTATTTCCGGTTGTAATTTCTTCCTAACTCTTTGCATGATAATTCTTAGGAAAATCTTCGTGACGTGGCTCATTATACTAACTGTATGATGTTGATCACATTCAAAGACTCCTGATTTCTTTGGGTTTGCAATAAATATAGAATTACATAATTCAGGCGGTATATCTCCAGTAGCATATATTGCGCTCAGCAGTCTGGTGACTTGGTCTATTCTATATTCTTCTAAGGCATTGATCATTTCTATTGCGATGTTATCTGTACCCAGGGTCTTGCCAGTTTTCATATGGTTAAGAGCATTCTGAACTTATATCTTTAAAATTTATTGTCCTTCATTATTATTCCGATGATCATATTGTTCTTCTCTTGTATCATCATAAAGGTCTTTCACATAATCTGACAACGCATGTAAAATCTGATCTTCGCCCACACTATTTCCACACACACACAAAATGAACGCAAGGCGGTCTGCTGCTAAATCGCTAGCAGCTGTGTATCGAACGCGAGTGTGTGGGATTATGAACTGCATCCATTATTCCCTTCACCGCGGCGCCGGCATGAATAGAAGAATAGAAGACTGAAAGACTATTCATCACAAATACATTCCTGAGACAGAAACTAAGAAGAACTAGGACGGAGGTGCAGTGATAATGAAGAATAGTCAACAAAACAATGGTCCCCTCATCATGTCTTGATGAGTATTTAGGTATATGGTGTTAGCTCCACGTGTCCATAGACCAGTTGGCACTCACTTGGTGATGTGAGCAATATCACCCATCTTCTATTCCTATCTATTCCTATTTCTCCTTCTCCTCCTCCTCCTCCTCCTTCTTCTTCTTCTTCTTCTTCTTCTTCTTCTTCTTCTTCTTCTTCTTCTTCTTCTTCTTCTTCTTGGTGTGTGAGGATATGTGTGTGGGTGGGGAAATGTGTGTGGGTGGGGAAATGTGTGTGGGTGGGGGATCAGTGGGTGGGTGGGTGGCGGCATGTATGTTTGCCTGGGTCTGTGTGAGTGCGTGGAGGTATGTGTGGGTGGGTGGGGGAGGTTTGGTACGTGGGGGATGTGTTGGTGGCTGCGGGATGTGAGGGTAGATGGGGGATGTGTCTCACAACATTGCAATATGCACGCACTGTTTATGTTTACAACTTTCATTTGATAATGTTTTTTTTTTTTTTTTTCTCATGTGAATGTATCATGCGTAATATGCATTGTTTATGTTTACAAAATCCATTTGACAATGTTTTTTTCCCCTATGTTAATGTAACATGCACATTTGATGAATGAAAGATGAGTGATTGAAAGGGCAGAATGTAAGACCAATGCGTGCCCAATGTGCCCAATTTGTTACCTTTTTAAAATAAAGTTTATTCGTTGTTCGTTCGTTCAAGAAAAATCTTGGGAGAAAGCAGATACACTGAAAATTAAACATAAATATTTATCTTCAGACTGCACCTATCCGAAAGTTCAACTAAAAAAAGATGAAATATACAGACCAAAAAAAGAATATTTGGTCTCGAAATCACTCTCTCAAAAGGCCCTTAAATGAGACATCCAGTTCTCTCTCCCCCAGACTCTTTGAATTCTGGTCATGTTGCTTAGATAGACATTGTGGAACCTATGCTGCTTCTTTTAATTTCCGCCAATTTCTATAACTTTGTATCCCCTTTCATATTATTGGTCTTCTGGGGGAGATTTCTTCAAGTGAGTATTGATAAGAGCAGTTCATTGCTTGCAACGGTTGATTTTTATCATGAAGACATTTCAACTAGGTATAAATATGCTTTGTTACATTTATCCATCTAACCGTCCGTCCGTCCGTCCGTCTGTTTGTCTATCTGTCTATAAATCTATCTATCTATCTATCCATCCATCCATCCATCCATTCATCCATCCATCCATCCATCTATCTATCTATCTATCTATCTATCTATCTATCTATCTACCTAACTGTCTGTCTGTATGTCTATCTCTCTGTCTGCCTATCTGCGTGCCTGCCTGTCTGTCTGTCTGTCTGTCTGTCTGTCCCTCTCTGTATATCTGTCTATCCATCTGTTTGTCTATCTATCTATCTATCTATCTATCTATCTATCTATCTATCTATCTATCTATCTATCTATCTGTCTGTATGTCTGTCTGTCGGTCGGTCGGTCGGTCTGTCTGTCTGTCTGTCTGTCTGCTTGCCTGTCTGCTTACCTGTCTGCCTGTGTCAGTCTGTCTACCTGTCCGTCTGTCTGCCTGTCTGTCTGTCTCTCCGTCGGTTGGTCGGTCCACCCATGCATGCATGCATCCATCCATCCATCCACCGGAACTGGCTCAACATATCTCATCTCTCTTTCTCATATACATAACGATATAACTTGCACACAATATTCTTCATTTTGTGAAATATTGCTTTGGCAGTACCAAGAATGTCCTGGGAAGTAAAGTCGACTGCGTGATACCACATCACCCGCATCACCCACCCGGGGTCTATTGATTTATAAAAATATGGGTCAAGTACCGTAAGCCCGATGCACCTTAATAAGACGGGAAAATGGTCCTTTACTTTATTTTTTTTTTTTTTATATTAACCTTCGGGGAAGATAATATAGGGTGTATTTTTAATGATTCTGCGGTTTTTGAAAATATTGTCTTTCCAAGTCTTGTATTCGTCCTCTGTGGAGTTCATTCAACATAATAGGTAAATAGAAAACTTGGAACGGCAATATTTTCAAAAATTGTCCTGTCATTAAAAATACTCCCTGTATAACTTAGGCTATGTCAGGGGCACACAACCTTTTCATGTTTCAGTATTCCTTTACGTTCTTGACAGTTAAGTACGTGGTGGCTGAACCTACTCATCGCCCATGAACTCGGTGTATTTATGTAACATTGTGTTATGTAACTTTGTTTTATGTAATATTGTGTTTTTGTAACAGTGTGTTTATGTGTTTAATGAGTGAAGAAATAATCCACATTCGATATGTACTATTGTGTTAATGTAACATTGAATCAGTGACGTACTAGTCCATATTCGATAAGTAACATTGTGTATGTAACATTGAATCAGTGAAGAAATAGTCCACATTCGATATGCAACATTGTGTTTATGTAACATTGAATCAGTGACTAACTAGTCCACTTCCGATATGTAGCATTCTTTATGTGATATTGTGTTTATGTAACATTTAATCAGTGAAGAAATAGTCCACATTCGATATGCAACATTGTGTTTATGTTACATTGAATCAGTGACTAACTAGTCCACTTCCGATAGGTAGCATTCTTTATGTGATATTGTGTTTATGTAACATTTAATCAGTGAAGAAATAGTCCACATTCGATATGCAACATTGTGTTTATGTTACATTGAATCAGTGACTAACTAGTCCACTTCCGATATGTAGCATTCTTTATGTGATATTGTGTTTATGTAACATTTAATCAGTGAAGAAATAGTCCACATTCGATATGCAACATTGTGTTTATGTAACATTGAATCAGTGACTAACTAGTCCACTTCCGATATGTAGCATTCTTTATGTGATATTGTGTTTATGTAACACTAGCTGACACGGCCCGGCTTCGCCCAGACTCTGGTGGGGAGCATCTCATTTAATTCATATAAGTAGTCATATAAGCTCCCGTTCCCGACTGTCTGTCTGTCTGTCTGTCTGTCTATCTATCTGTCTGTCTGTCTGTCTGTCTGACCCGGCCCAGCCCATGGTGGAGAGCATCTCATTTAAATCATATAAGTAGTCATATAAGATCCCGTTCCCGACTATCTGTATGTCTGTCTGTCTTGGGTAAATGGAGGAGGGAGGAGGAAGAGGGAGGTGGAGGAGGGAAGAGGAGGGAGGAGGAGGGAGGAGGAGACAGGAGGAATAGGAGGGAGGAGGAGGGATTAGGAAGAGGAGGGAGGAGTAGGGTGGAGGAGGAGGGGGAGGAGGAGGGAGGAGGAAGAGGGAGAAGGAGGGAGGAGGAGATCGCAGGAGGAGGAGGAGGAGGAGAGGGAGGAGGAGGAGGGAGAGGGAGGAGGAGGGAGGAGGAGGAGAGAGTAGGCGGAGGGAGGAGGCAGAGGGAGCAGGAAGAGGGAGGAAGAGGGAGGAGGAGGAGCGAGGGAGGAGGAAGAGGGAGAAGGAGGAGGGAGGAGAAGGAGGGAAGAGGATGAGAGGGAGGAGGAGGAAGAGGGAGGAGGAGGAATGTGAAGGGAGGAGGAGGGAGGAGGAGGAGGAGGATAGAGGAGGAGGAGGGATGAGGAGGAAGAGGGAGGAGGAGGAATGTGAAGGGAGGAGGAGGGAGGAGGTAGAGAGAGGAGGAGGAGGGAGGAGGAGAATGGAGGAGGAGGGATAAGGAGGAGAGGGAGGAGGAGGGAGGAGGAGGGAGGAAGAAGGAGGAGGGAGGAAGACGGATGAGGGGGAGGAGGGAGGGGTAGGAGGGGGAGGAGGAGAAGGGAGGAGAAGGGAGGAGGAGGAGGGAGCAGGAGGAAGGAGGAGGGAGGAGGAATGAGGAGGAAGAGAGAGGAGGGAGGAGGAAGAGAGAGGAGGGAGGAGGAGGGAGGAAGAGATAGGCGGAGAGAGGAGGAGGAGGGAGGAGGAGGAGTAGGGATGAATAGGAGGGAGGAGAAGGGAGGAGGAGGGATTAAGAGAAAGAGGGGGGAAAGGGGAGAAGGAGGAGGGAGGAGGAGGGAGGAGGGAGGATGAGGAGGAGGGAGGAGGAGGAGGGAGGATGGTGAAGGAGGAGGAGGAGGAGGGAGGAGGGTGAAGGAGGAGGAGGAGGGGGAGGAGGGAGGGGGAGGAGGAGGGAGAAGGAGGAGGAGGGAGGAGGAGAACGTAGGTGGGGGAGGATGAGGAGGGAGAGGGAGGAGGAGGAGAGAGGAGGAGGGAGGAGGTGGAGGGAGGAGGTGGAGGGAGAAGGAGGAGGGAGGAAGAGGTAGAAGGAGGAGGGAGAAGGAGGGAGGAGGAGACAGGAGGAATAGGAGGGAGGAGGAGGGATTAGGAAGAGGAGGGAGGAGTAGGGTTGAGGAGGAGGGGGAGGAGGAGGGAGGAGGAAGAGGGAGAAGGAGGGAGGAGGAGGAGGAGGAGGAGGAGAAGGGAGTAGGAGGAGGGAGAGGGAGGAGGAGGGAGGAGGAGGAGAGAGAGGGAGGAGGCGGAGGGAGCAGGAAGAGGGAGGAGGGAGGAGAAGGAGGAGGGAGGAGGAAGGAGGAGTAGAGAGTGGGAGGAGGGAGGAGGCGGAGGGAGGAAGAGGGAGGAGGAAGAGGGAGGAGAAGGGAGGAGGAGGGAGGAGGTAGTAGGATGATTGATTGCCATCCCACCAGGTTAATATGTTATCGCGGACCTCAGAGAGAAGTGTCTATGTAGAAGACCATTTCCTGGACGTACGTATTTTGGGAGGGGGAGGAGGGAGGAGGGAGGAGGAGGAAGAAGAAAAAAAAACTACGACAGTTGGCATCTCTGGAATGAAAGGAAGGCGTGTAGAAAATTTCATCTCAATCGGATGGGCCGTTCGCGAGCGTATAAAGGACATACGGAGATACATAAATACATACAGAGATACGCTCCTTTTTTATATATAAGATTTAATCAGTGAAGAAATAGTCCACATTCGATATGCAACATTGTGTTTATGTTACATTGAATCAGTGACTAACTAGTCCACTTCCGATATGTAGCATTCTTTATGTGATATTGTGTTTATGTAACATTTAATCAGTGAAGAAATAGTCCACATTCGATATGCAACATTGTGTTTATGTTACATTGAATCAGTGACTAACTAGTCCACTTCCGATATGTAGCATTCTTTATGTGATATTGTGTTTATGTAACATTTAATCAGTGAAGAAATAGTCCCCATTCGAGATGTAACATTGTGGTTATGTAACATTGAATCAGTGACAAAACAATCCCCATTCGATATGTAATATTGCGTTTATGTAACGTTGAATAAGTGAGGAAATAGTCCATATTCTTCTTCTTCTGCGTTCATCCGGAGTTTTTTTTTTTTTTTTTTTTTTTTTTTGCGGATGTGATCCATATTCGATATGTAACATTGTGATTATGTAACAATGAATCAATGAAGAAATAGTCCCTATTCGATAAAAAAAAAACATTGCGTATATGTAACTGAATCAGTGAAGAAATGGTCCACATTCGATATGTAACATCGTGTTTATGTAACACTGAATCAGTAAAATAAAATAGTCCACATTCGATATGTAACCGTGTGTTTATGTAACATTGAGTCAGTGAAGAAAAAGTCTACATTCGATTCCAGTTATTTTCATCGTGTACAGCTCTAGACGCTGACAGAGGTAGAGAACAACATCTTGAAATGAGAGAATTGAAGCATATAAAAACATGAGTACATGTAACGACAAGAGACGGGTTCAGATGCAATGATATCATGAAGCAGATGGAAACAGCACACGTGTTAGACTATTGTCATCATCATCAGATAAGAATTGCGGTAACTGTTCACAAGGTAACACAGTTACCATAGTCGTGGATCAAATGTCTGTTGATGTCCTCATTAAGCCAACATCACCACGTCATCCGGGTTTTTATCTCTTTGTCTTCCATTTTTTCTTTTCCCGTCTATTTTGCCTGTTGTCACTAAATGCTCAAGTTTATTTCTCCTTATAATTTCTTATTTCTCTAATCAATTTACTATTTCTATTTACTTTTTGTAGAACTGTCTTATTCGAGTTTATATCCACCCATTCTATCTTTGCTCTTTTCTCAGACAGCACATCTCCAATGTAATTAGATGTTTCAGATCTTGTCTGTTTATTGTCCGTGCTAACAATAACCAAAAAAATAACAAACAACAAAAACTCATCTAAAAGCAGACCCCTTGACATAAGTAAAGAGCTGCAAGTACTTATAAAGTATGATATCTTCAAATGGCAAATCAGAAGACGAGATTAGAAACAGATGCAATAAAGAACAAACTCATCGGACACATGGCACCAGTACTAAAGAACAAACATGCATCAGTAGATACTAAAAAAGCAGTCTACAACACAATCTTCCTACCAGGCCTATGCTACCAATGACAAACCTGGACAATGATAGAAAAGGAGAAAATAACAATTACAACAGTGAACTGAGATCCCTGAGAAGAATATCCAATGTATCAAGAAGAGATAAAATCAGAAATGAAGAAATTAGGACTAAAGTGGGAAGGGGGTGGGGCATTTATCATCGCTAGCTTTCATTAGAAAACAAGTGAAACCGTTCGGTCATATAACTAGGCTACCAACAGTATAGCACATCAAGCTATGATTACAGACCAAATGGAACCAGAAGAAGAAGCCGACCATGTAAACAATAGACAGAGGGAATAACATATTCCATTGGGATCTCGATATATAAAGCCCTTAAACGAGCACTCTCCACAACTTTCCACATTCGTGAGGGTTTGTCATGCACGAGTCGCAACGTTATCTATGCGATCATCTGCACACGTTGTGACATGAGATATATTGGAGAAATAGGTCTACGTCTTGCTGGCAGATTTAGACAGCACCTATCTGATATCAATAGTGGTGCCCAGAAACCGATATCCACACACTTTAACAGTTCTTACCACTGTGGCGTGGCAGACATACAGGTCACGGCATTCAAATCATGCGCATCTCACGAACGTGATCATAAGACGTTGGAAAACCACCGCATCTTCCAGTTGGGTTCACTCTCACCTCACGGCCTCAATGTCCAACATAGTTTCATCTAATTTCCAACCACCACCCTCCCCCCTTTCCATCCCCGAAGTTGTATAGCCCACTAGAAAAACGTGGTAGCATATCCTTTACAAGACGTAGCAATCTACCCCAACATTACTTTTGC
>OY992890.1:80152163-80384566 GCA_963921405.1 Cepaea hortensis
CTAGGGGCTAAGTCCACTGAAAACCCACCTTGGCGAGAGACATTTCGCGAATGGCTCCGAAGTTGAATGTGAAGCAAAAACGTGGTTCAGAAAACATAAGTCACACAAGTCACACAGTTCTTTTGGGTGGTAGGTAAATTAAAACAGGGCACGCAGTTTTATGAAGCCGGTTTGGGAAGACTGATAAAACGATGGGATAAGTGCATCAATGTTGGTGGAAATTATGTTGAGAAATAAAGGGACAATGTATGTATACAAATAAACTGGTTTCAAGTTGTTATCATAGTTAGTTATTTTTCTAGTCATTTGTGACTTACTTTTTAACTTACCCGCGTACATTAGTCTGATACGGTTCGTTTACACATAATCTAATGCAAGGGACGTAACCCTTAAGACCAACAACCGAGCGAGGAAAACATAATTACCTCCAATTTGAAGAATAATTGTTCTTACTACGACAGAACACAAATTCGGAACACAAAGGCCGTTGCGGCGACTATCCTTCATCAGCAAGTAAATACACAAAACACAACATATAACTGGGAAGACACTCCAGTGACTACAAGGTATTATTATTGAATGAGAACAATGAAAAGAAAGGGGTGGAAAAAATGAACAAAATGTGATACTTTTCTCAGAATTTCCGGCTGGGATTGTTCTTACTTAGAATTTGACAGTTACTGATACTGCTCGGTGGATATCTTGATTCCGTGTCTAGTAAACGTTATGACCGCGCCTGTCAGTGGGGGTTAGTGTGCGCATTAAATTCTCCAACAAAACGGGTCGGGGTTCGGAATCAGCCGCTGACCATTTGGGAGGAGATCGATTTGCGTTGATTTCGAGAGTTGGTCGTTCGGAAAGTAACAGCAAACTACACAATTTTCTAGCAAATCACACACAGACAATGAATACTGGGGTTGATTGCAATATCTGGTGAAACGTATCTTATTATTGTCTACGTCTACGCCTTTGCTGTGTTTTCTGTGGTCTTTATCAATATTACTACTACTACTACTACTACTACTACTACTACTACTACTACTACTACTACTACTACTACTACTACTACTACTACTACTACTACTACTACTACTACTACTATTACTACTACTACTACTACTACTACTACTACTACTACTACTACTACTACTACTACTACTATTACTACTACTACTACTACTACTACTACTACTACTACTACTACTACTACTACTACTACTACTACTACTACTACTCGGCGAAAGAAAAATCACACATTGATATAGGCAAACGTTTCGATTACAATCTTCTTCCATGAACAAGAATAACAACAACAAAGCTAGCAGTAATTTAATAGACAACGTTGTTTCCAGGACTCTGTTTCTGTATATATCGAAATACAGCTAAGTATTCTTATTTGTTTATTTGTTTTTGCCTTTTTCGTTCGTTGATAACGACTTTGCTTGCAAGTCTCACCTGTTTCTCTGTGCGTTTCATTTCGTATAATTTCCAAGTCATATTTTTTGTTTATTCGGATGACCCTACTACCAGCGCGATATTTTCAGAGAAACCACTAGTGGCCTACAGACGTGACCGTAACCTCAGGGATGTACTCGTCCACAATAGAGTACAGGGATTTCCACCTCCACCCTCACAATTAGGAACTAAGGCTTGCCTGAGATCTCGGTGCAAGACCTGCCCATATGTGATCCACACTCCAGTAGTGCGATTCCCCAAAGGCAATTTACGCATCACAGAAGAATTTTCCTGCACCAGTCGCAACATCATTTACGCCATAATATGCAAAAGGTGTGATATGAAGTACATTGGGGAGACGGGTCTCATGCTAGCCGACAGATTCCGCCAACATCTGATGGACATCAACACCAACGAGCGCAAGCCTGTCTCCACCCACTTCAATAGCGCCAACCATCAAGGTGCTTCCGATGTCCAGGTCACTGGCATCCAGTCTTGCTCCTCTGGTCCGCAACATCGCAAGAATACAGAAAACCGGCTCATATTCACTATGGGGTGCCTAACACCACACGGCCTCAACACCCAACATAGTTTCATCTAATCGTAGTCATTTCCCCTCCCCACTCGGTTGCTTCCACACCCTCCTGATATCACCCTTGTCCGGCCTCCAACTTATCCTCTACCCTGTCCCCTATGCCATGTGTGGCGTGTCGTAGGCTCTTTTCCAATCTCTCTCTCTGTCTCTCATTCTCCCTCAACAATCGTGCTTCTCTGTGCAAACTTATGCCATGTGTGGCGTGTCGTAGGCTCTTTTCCAATCTCTGTCTCTCTCTCATTCTCCCTCAACAATCGTGCTTCTCTGTGCCTACCTATGCCATGTGTGGCGTGTCGTAGGCTCTTTTCCAATCTCTCTCTCTGTCTCTCTCTCAATCTCTCTCTCTCTCTCATTCTCCCTCAACAATCGTGCTTCTCTGTGCCTACTTATGCCATGGGTGGAGTGTCATAGGCTGTTTTCCAATCTTCTCTCTCTCTTTCTCTCTTTCTCGGTCTCAATCTTTCTCTCTCTCTCTCTCTCTCTCTCTCTCTCTCTCATTCTCTCTCAACAATCGGGCTCCCCTGTGCCTACCTATGCCATGTGTGGCGTGTCGTAGGCTCTCTTCCAATCTCTCTCTCCCCCTCTCTCTCTCGTTCTCTCTCTCAATCTCTCTCTCTCACTCAATCTCAACGATTGTGCTTCCTTGCGCCTACCTATGCCATGTGTGGCGTGTCGCCCCTATGCCATGTGTGGCGTGTCGTAGGCTCTTTTCCAATCTCTCTCTGCCCCCTCTCTCTCTTTCTCTCTCGCAATCTCTCTCTCATTCAATCTCAACGATCGTGCTTCTCTGCGCCTACCTATGCCATGTGTGGCGTGTCGTAAGCTCTTTTCCAATCTCTGTCTCTCTCAATCTCTCTCTCTCTCTCATTCTCTCTCAACAATCGTGCTTCTCTGTACCTACATATAGTCATGTGTGGCGTGTCGTAGGCTCTTTTCCGATCTCGATCTCTCTCGATCTCTCTCTCTCTCTCGATCTCTCTCAATCTCTCTCTCGCTCATTCTCTCTCAACAATAGTGCTTCTCTGTGCCTACCTATGCCATGTGTGGCGTGTCGTAGGCTCTTTTCCAAACTCTCTCTCTCTCTCTCTTTCTCTCTCTCTCTCTCTCTCTCTCTCTCTCTCTCTCTCTCTCTCTTCCATCTTGCTTCTCGGTGTCTACCTATTCCAACTATATCGCTAGTGGTCTGATGTTACACAGCCTCAATAACACAACCACTGGGGGGGGGGGGGGTGGTTGATCCTCATATACGTTGTATAAAAATCAACCTTGCTGGCTCTATTTCATAGGGTACAGTATGAGTGAAGCCTCGTATATGTAGACCGATCGACCCCATACACATCCGGTGGCGTGCCGTAGGCACTTCTCCAATCTCTATCTCTTTTCCTCTCTCTCTCTCTCTCTCTCTCTCTCTCTCTCTCTCTCTCACTCTTCCATCTCACTTCTCTGTGCCTACATATTCCAACCATATTGCCGGTGGTCTGATTTCAACACAACCACTGGGTGATTTGATCCTCAAATACGTTGTATAACAATCAACCTTACTGCCCCGAATTCATAGGGAACAGTATCAGTGAAGCCTCGTATTTGTAGACCGACCGACCCCGCATACATCAGGGGCGTGTCGTAGGCACTTTTCCAATTTCTCTCTCTCTCTCTCTCTCTCTCTCTCTCTCTCTCTCTCTCTCTCTCTCTCTCTCTCTCTCTCTTCCATCTTGCTTCTCTGTGCCTACATGTTCCAACTATATTGCCGGTGGTCTGACTTTAACACAACCACTGAGTGATTTGATCCTCAAATACGTTGTATAACAATCAACCTTACTGCCCCGAATTCATAGGGAACAGTATGAGTGAAGCCTCGTATTTGTAGACCGACCGACCCCGCATACATCAGGGGCGTGTCGTAGGCACTTTTCCTCTCTCTCTCTCTCTCTCTCTCTCTCTCTCTCTCTCTCTCTCTCTCTCTCTCTCTCTCTCTCTCTCTCTCTCCATCAGGCTTCTCTGTACCCACATATTCCAACTATATTGCCGGTGGTCTGATTTTAACACAACCACTGGGAGATTTGATCCTCAAATTCGTGGTATAGCAATTAACCTTACTGCCTCTATTCCATAGAGAACAGTAGAAGTGAAGCCTCGCATTTGTAGACCTACCCACTCCGCATTCCTCATGCGGTATATCGCATGCAGTTTTCCTCTCTCTCTCTCTCTCTCTCTCTCTCTCTCTCTCTCTCTCTCTCTCTCTCTCTCTCTCTCTCCTTACATCTTGCTTCTCTGTGTCTACCTACTCACTTGTATTACCAGTGGGTGGATCTCACACAGCCCCATCAACTCGTACACTGGACGAGTGGCTCCTGAAGTGTGCTTTGTAACAATCAACCATACTGACTATTGCATAGGGTACAGTACGAGGGAAACGTCGTACGTGTAGACTGACGCGCCCCACATGCCTCATGTGGTATATCACAGGCACTTTCCTCTCTCTCTCTCTCTCTCTCTCTCTCTTTCTCTCTCCCTCTCTCTCTCCCTCTCTCTCTCACCCTCTCACTCTTTCACCCTCTCGCTCTCTCCCTCTCTCTCTCGCTCTCCCCTCTCTCGCTCTCTCTCCTCCTCTCTCACTCCCTCTCTCTCGCTCTCTCTCCCTCTCTCACTCCCTCTCGCGCTCTCTCTCCCTCTCTTGATCTCTCTCTTGCCCTCCCCCTCTCTCGCTCTCACCCACCCTCACTATCTCCCTCTCTCTCTCCCTCTCTCTCCCCCCTTTCTCCCTCCCTCTCTCCCCCTCTCTCTCCCTCTCTCTCTTCCTCTCCCCCTCTCTCTCTCTCCCTTTCTCTCTATCTCTCTCCCTCTCTCTCTCCCTCTCCCCTCTCTCTCTCCCCCTCTCTCTTCTCCCTCTCTCTCCCCCTCTCTCCCCCTTTCGCGCTCTCTCTCTCACTCTCTCTCTCCCTCTCTCTCTCTCCTCCTACATCTGGCTTCTCTGTGCATACCTTCTTCACGTGCATTGCCAGTGGTTGGATCTTACACAACCCCAACAACTCTAGGACTGGGCGAGGGGCTCCTGAAGCGCGTTGTATGACTAGCAACCATACTGACTATTTCGTAGGTTACAATATACCCCATGTGGTAGGTCGCAGGCACTTTTCCTCTCTCTGTCTCTCTCTGTCTCTCTCGGTCGGTCTCTCTCTCGCTCCTCTCTCTCTCTCTCTCTCTCTCTCTCTCTCTCTCTCTCTCTCTTCTTGCATGGACTGTACATATGTCCACATACACTAGCAGTTTGTCTGTTGAAATGTGTCTATGTATGTACACGTGTTCATACACACCAGTCCACCCAGACCAACAACACAATGGGGTCGTGGTCAATTTTACACGCCTCCTACCCCGCCCCCTTCTTTCTATGTGCTCACTGAACCGTAACATCCAGCACCGTTATACAAATACACCCGAGATTTCCGCATTCATTTACAGGTCCGTACGTGAGGTGAGTATGCAGTTTTTTTCTCTATAAAGTTTTTCTATTAAACATTTTCTTCGACTAACATTCTTTTCAATTAACATTTTGTCAGTTCTTATTTTCTCTTCATTGCTTCCATTTTTCCATACATTTGTTCCTCTCGTCCTGACATCACCTTCTAATGTAGTCACAGGAGATCTCCTTGACTATATGTTGTGTTTGTGAATGTGTTTGTTTGCTGATGAAGGCTAACCGCCGCAACGTTCTGTAAGTGTCGTAACTCTGTTATGTAAAGCTGCACTACATTGTGTCATTTTATATTGTTTAAACTTTCACAGCTTTACCGCAGTTCCACCAAATTTTATGCATATCTTATTTGCAGACGATGAATGCCCGTTTTACAGCGACGAGGACAGACTAAAACCCCATATTAATCATATAAGAAGCTGAGTTTCACATGCAGAAGATAACATATGAACATTAAACACATTTAAAAGGGGCGATAATCCATGTTAGCAAATTATCTAGTCCTCTAAATGTACTGATAAATAGTACACCTCTGAAGCAAATTAAAATTTTTAAATATTTAGAAAGTATGATCACAGAGGATGGCAGAATAGACTGAGATATCCAATTCAGGTGTCAAAAAGCAAGTACGCTAATCTTATATATCAACGATCACCCAAATAGGCTACCTATGTCCGCAAAACGTCATATGATAAATTGCATAATCACACAAGTACTATGCTACCAATGTCAAACTTGGACATTATCCAAATCACACTTGTGAGATAAGATGCTTGAGAAGTGCTGCATCTTAACTGTGTGCGGCCGAGTAAGGAATTATTCTATCTGACAGACAATGGGATCAACACCTTGTGCCTCATATATTGAAAGGCGGAAGCTCAAAATCCAAGTGATTCGTCTATCACCATCAGCTACCATCGCTAGTGCCACATCAAAGATATAAGTGAAAAAGAGAGCATCAGAGAACAAAAAATGGATAGACTACAATAAAGACTTTGCACAATCACACGGATTGACACTATAGAATGCCATTCATCTGACGCTGGAACGTCAATTAATCCTCCCTAAGCTGCTTAGCGGGAAAAAAAAGTAGAAGATGATATGCAGCCCCATGAGCCATGAACGGGGTACGAAGAAGGAACATGGCAAAGAAGTCTAACGCCGGCGCCTAGCGACGCGCAGGCGATAGAGGCAATGGCCAGGGAAGAAGCTGGCTTCCCACGGCCACATGTTCTAGGACTTGTGTGAGGACACGAAGCACCGGATGCTCGAAGCTCTCCTCGCCAAGGGAGGGGTGGCTTGAGAGCAGACATTTTTCGCAAGTATGGGTCAAACACAGAACAACGCAAGGACAACGCACAGATTGAGCTTCTCGAACGTACAGCTGGGGAAAGACCCGGAGTCATGACCTGGGCGGGGGCGCCCTTAGAGAATCAAGGAGGTAAAAGGCCAAAACATTATGTGAAAGGGGACCTCATCTGACGATCAGATACTTCCAGTTGTGTTTGCTCACTCCGAGGCAGTTTTTTTTTATCATCATCATCATCAGCGTGATCTCCCTTGGAAAACAAAAATGGCGGCGTCAATGAGAGTTGTGAATGTCAGAAACAAGTGTGCTAGTATTTCACTCAGATGTTTCTTGTCAAGGAACAGACAAATAGTTCTAAGTAGTTTTTCACATAATTCAAAGCCAAATGACAATCCGTCACAACCCGAGGAAGAAGAGGATTTTTTTGGACTTTCGGAAAACTTCAAATTACAGCAGATACGACATGGCACGACACGGACAGGCGAACAACGCACCCAAGAAAACAGTCAGAACAGCGAAGGTTTGACTAGTGGTTCAGAGTTAAATGATAGGGAAAATCGTTCACTGTCTGAGGCATACCGTCGCTTCTCTTTACAAGAAAGACGTACAGTTGCTCGGACATCGTTTAGTACAACATTTGGGTCCATTACGCTCGATAAAACCGTACTAAATAAACTACCAAATGATGCATGTACAGAAGATGTTGCCTTAAAAGCTCAAGAAATATTAAATAATTTAAACATTGGAAGTAATTCAGTTACAGCATCATCAACTAATAGCAAGGCAGAGAGGAAAAACAATAGTCGTTCTAAAGAATCTTTAAATCAAAACAATACAATAACAAGTCGAGCGCCAACACAAGCAAACCAGGATTCATTTAAGGCAACTTCTACTTCTAGGCACAGCAGAACCAGCACAAATTATTTTGATGAGGTATATTTTCCAGAACAATCATCTGAAGAAGATACAAACACATCTAGACAAACATCCACACCCAGATCTAGCCGTCGTATTCCAGACAGTGCTCGTGGGACCACTTCTAGTCATCATTCAGAGGCATATAATTCAGTATCGCGTACATCTGTGTCTGAAGTGAATGGCGTTTCAAAACCAGAAACATCCAAATATACTTCTCTTCATGTAGAGCAGCATGAAAGTCCAAACGCGCATTTGGCAAATGTTGTAGATGAGCAGTATTTTGGTGCTGTTTTAACATGCAGCAGTCGAACAGTTGAGCACAGACAGCCTGGTAGTAGCGACACAGAGGACCCTCTACTTGTGCAAGATAACTTCAGTAAAACATCTCCGCAAGTTCGGCACAAGAATAGAAGGGATGTTGAAAATAAAGAAATGTTGCTGAAAAAAGCTGTGGATTTTAATGAAATAGATCTCCAATATTTCGGGACTACACCACAGAATTTTAATGCACATGAAAGTGTTAATCAGCAAGAGACTGCGACACATCCATCATTCCATAATATTGTTGAAGATTACGTCAATCCTTTAAATTTAAAGCAGAGTGTTAAAGAATCATCACAAATAAATGACAAAGGTCGTAAAATGCACGCAAAGAATGTAGCAGGTATGAAAAATCCTGCAGCAGAAATGACATTAACAGCTGAAACATCTAATAAGCAAGAAGATGAAGACTGGGTCTATCATCCTCATATGAATGCAGAGCATTCGTCTGCTATTGTTAAAAATACAGAAAAGTATACACGTATCAACCAATCTGCTAAAATATCTCACCAGCCAGAGCTGGCCACAGATAGCAATGTAATCACCAACGAACAGTTTCTAAACAAGCGGAAAACAAAGACCATAAAGACAGGGACAGAAGCTGAGAAACCCGAGACTGCTTATGATGTTGCAGTGAAGATCAGGCAACAATTACAGCGGGGAATAGAAGCTGAAGAAATATCGAATCAAGTTAATAGTTCTTCACAGAGTAAGTGTTAACCTCTGTCTTAACTCTTTAAGATCATGAGGATTTTTTTTAGGATTTTTCTAATTTGTAATTTACTGTTAACAATTAAGAGTTGATTACTTCACTTGTTTTTAAGACCATGATGAAGCTATAAGTGGTAATATAGGGATATTTAAAACCATCTTAAAAGTCGCTTAAAAGTCGACAGGGTCGACTTCATTGCAACCGGGTAAGGTGCATCCCATAAGGCTCGGTCTCTTTCCGCAGCGCACAAAACATAGCACAAAGCACGAACTCCATAGCTCTACTCCACAGGAGTCTCTGAAAAATTTCACTCGTGAACCGAAGGACGCGGCCTGAAATCGAACCCACAACCTTCAGAGCCCGAGTCAAACGGCTTGACCACTTCACCACAGAGACTCCCGTTTAAATTTAAAACCATATTGATGATATAAGTGGTAATAGAGGGATTGTTTGTTTTTCGCTCGCTCACGCACTTTGAACTCAAAGCATAGTCCATACAAACTACCTCTAGTAGTACTTCTAGTTGCTGTGAAGTTGGAACTGCGACTAACTAACTAACTAACTACCTCTAGTAGTACTTCTAGTTGCTGTGAAGTTGGAACTGCGACTAACTAACTAACTAACTACCTCTAGTAGTACTTCTAGTTGCTGTGAAGTTGGAACTGCGACTAACTAACTAACTAACTACCTCTAGTAGTGCTTCTAGTTGCTGTGAAGTTGGAACTGCGACTAACTAACTAACTAACTACCTCTAGTAGTACTTCTAGTTGCTGTGAAGTTGGAACTGCGACTAACTAACTAACTAACTACCTCTAGTAGTACTTCTAGTTGCTGTGAAGTTGGAACTGCGACTAACTAACTACCTCTAGTAGTACTTCTAGTTGCTGTGAAGTTGGAACTGCGACTAACTAACTAACTAACTACCTCTAGTAGTACTTCTAGTTGCTGTGAAGTTGGAACTGCGACTAACTAACTAACTAACTACCTCTAGTAGTACTTCTAGTTGCTGTGAAGTTGGAACTGCGACTAACTAACTAACTACCTCTAGTAGTACTTCTAGTTGCTGTGTAGTTGGAACTGCGACTAACTAACTAACTAACTACCTCTAGTAGTACTTCTAGTTGCTGTGAAGTTGGAACTGCGACTAACTAACTAACTAACTACCTCTAGTAGTACTTCTAGTTGCTGTGAAGTTGGAACTGCGACTAACTAACTAACTAACTACCTCTAGTAGTACTTCTAGTTGCTGTGAAGTTGGAACTGCGACTAACTAACTAACTACCTCTAGTAGTACTTCTAGTTGCTGTGAAGTTGGAACTGCGACTAACTAACTAACTAACTACCTCTAGTAGTACTTCTAGTTGCTGTGAAGTTGGAACTGCGACTAACTAACTAACTAACTACCTCTAGTAGTACTTCTAGTTGCTGTGAAGTTGGAACTGCGACTAACTAACTAACTAACTACCTCTAGTAGTACTTCTAGTTGCTGTGCCTCTAGTAGTACTTCTAGTTGCTGTGAAGTTGGAACTGCGACTAACTAACTAACTAACTACCTCTAGTAGTACTTCTAGTTGCTGTGAAGTTGGAACTGCGACTAACTAACTAACTAACTACCTCTAGTAGTACTTCTAGTTGCTGTGAAGTTGGAACTGCGACTAACTAACTAACTAACTACCTCTAGTAGTACTTCTAGTTGCTGTGAAGTTGGAACTGCGACTAACTAACTAACTAACTACCTCTAGTAGTACTTCTAGTTGCTGTGAAGTTGGAACTGCGACTAACTAACTAACTAACTACCTCTAGTAGTACTTCTAGTTGCTGTGAAGTTGGAACTGCGACTAACTAACTAACTAACTACCTCTAGTAGTACTTCTAGTTGCTGTGAAGTTGGAACTGCGACTAACTAACTAACTAACTACCTCTAGTAGTACTTCTAGTTGCTGTGAAGTTGGAACTGCGACTAACTAACTAACTAACTACCTCTAGTAGTACTTCTAGTTGCTGTGAAGTTGGAACTGCGACTAACTAACTAACTAACTACCTCTAGTAGTACTTCTAGTTGCTGTGAAGTTGGAACTGCGACTAACTAACTAACTAACTACCTCTAGTAGTACTTCTAGTTGCTGTGAAGTTGGAACTGCGACTAACTAACTAACTAACTACCTCTAGTAGTACTTCTAGTTGCTGTGAAGTTGGAACTGCGACTAACTAACTAACTAACTACCTCTAGTAGTACTTCTAGTTGCTGTGAAGTTGGAACTGCGACTAACTAACTAACTAACTACCTCTAGTAGTACTTCTAGTTGCTGTGAAGTTGGAACTGCGACTAACTAACTAACTACCTCTAGTAGTACTTCTAGTTGCTGTGAAGTTGGAACTGCGACTAACTAACTAACTAACTACCTCTAGTAGTACTTCTAGTTGCTGTGAAGTTGGAACTGCGACTAACTAACTAACTAACTACCTCTAGTAGTACTTCTAGTTGCTGTGAAGTTGGAACTGTGACTAACTAACTAACTACCTCTAGTAGTACTTCTAGTTGCTGTGAAGTTGGAACTGCGACTAACTAACTAACTAACTACCTCTAGTAGTACTTCTAGTTGCTGTGTAGTTGGAACTGCGACTAACTAACTAACTAACTACCTCTAGTAGTACTTCTAGTTGCTGTGAAGTTGGAACTGCGACTAACTAACTAACTAACTACCTCTAGTAGTACTTCTAGTTGCTGTGAAGTTGGAACTGCGACTAACTAACTAACTACCTCTAGTAGTACTTCTAGTTGCTGTGAAGTTGGAACTGCGACTAACTAACTAACTAACTACCTCTAGTAGTACTTCTAGTTGCTGTGAAGTTGGAACTGCGACTAACTAACTAACTAACTACCTCTAGTAGTACTTCTAGTTGCTGTGAAGTTGGAACTGCGACTAACTAACTAACTAACTACCTCTAGTAGTACTTCTAGTTGCTGTGAAGTTGGAACTGCGACTAACTAACTAACTAACTACCTCTAGTAGTACTTCTAGTTGCTGTGAAGTTGGAACTGCGACTAACTAACTAACTAACTACCTCTAGTAGTACTTCTAGTTGCTGTGAAGTTGGAACTGCGACTAACTAACTAACTAACTACCTCTAGTAGTACTTCTAGTTGCTGTGAAGTTGGAACTGCGACTAACTAACTAACTAACTACCTCTAGTAGTACTTCTAGTTGCTGTGAAGTTGGAACTGCGACTAACTAACTAACTAACTACCTCTAGTAGTACTTCTAGTTGCTGTGAAGTTGGAACTGCGACTAACTAACTAACTAACTACCTCTAGTAGTACTTCTAGTTGCTGTGAAGTTGGAACTGCGACTAACTAACTAACTAACTACCTCTAGTAGTACTTCTAGTTGCTGTGAAGTTGGAACTGCGACTAACTAACTAACTAACTACCTCTAGTAGTACTTCTAGTTGCTGTGAAGTTGGAACTGCGACTAACTAACTAACTAACTACCTCTAGTAGTACTTCTAGTTGCTGTGAAGTTGGAACTGCGACTAACTAACTAACTACCTCTAGTAGTACTTCTAGTTGCTGTGAAGTTGGAACTGCGACTAACTAACTAACTAACTACCTCAAGTTATCTTCAGTTGCTGTGAAGTTGGAACTGCGACTAACTAACTAACTACCTCTAGTAGTACTTCTAGTTGCTGTGAAGTTGGAACTGCGACTAACTAACTAACTACCTCTAGTAGTACTTCTAGTTGCTGTGAAGTTGACTGCGACTACACTAACTAACTAACTCTAAAGTACCTTCTAGTGCTGTGAAGTTGGAACTGGATATTTAAAACCATATTTATGTTATAAGTGGGATTAGCACCTTGTGCCACTTACATTGAAAGGCAGAAAATCAAATGGTTCGATCCCGGGAAGGTTAATCCGGTCAACAAATGCCCGCAGAAGTCGGATGTGTCGGCCTAACGGCGCAAGAATGCAGCTCTGCTGTAAACACGCACAACGCAATCACGTCCGGAAAAAAAAACTCCGGGTGAATGCAGAAGAAGAAGAAGAAGAAATGGTTCGATCATCTTGTTACAATGCAACACTATCAGTTACCAGCACTGGTACTACACCACAGAAGATCTGATATGAGAGCAAGAGAATATCCAAAAAGAAAATGGATTGACATCAAAGACATTAAAAGTTACACTATCAATGTCATCCATTGGTGGCTTTTTATTATATGTAATGGTACAAATGACTATTTGATATATATTCACATATGTTGTTATCCAGGTGCTACTGAATTGTAATGTCTCCAGATCTTTTTTCCCTATACAGTGAAAATATTTTCAGAAATGTAGAAGACCTAAATGGAATCAGCATTGGAGGACGAAACATAAATAACATTAGATATGCAGATGATACAGTATTGATTGCAGACAATGCACAGGATCTGCAACAATTAGTAGACGCTGTGGTTGTACACAGTGAGCAGCTGGGGTTGGAATTAAATTGTAGGAAGACACAGGTTATGGTCGTCACTAGGAAGCACGAAGCACCACAATGTAATATACAAGTAAATGGGAATATTCTTCAACAAGTGAATCGGTTCAATTATCTCGGAACAGTCATAACATCTGATGGCAGATGCCTTGAAGAGATTAGAACAAGAATCGCCATTGCGAAAGTAGCCTTTAGCAAGATGAAAAACATTCTGACCAATAAAATGATGTCAATTGAAACGAGAAAAAGAGTTTTGAGGGGATACATAGAGCCTGTTCTTTTGTATGGATGTGAAACTTGGACAATGTGCAGTCAAGCTGAAAAGCATCTGATGGCTGCAGAAATGTGGTTTCTGAGGAAAATGCAAAGAATACCATGGACAGATAGAAAAACCAATGACCAAGTACTACAAGAGACAAATGAAAATCGTAGATTGATTAGAGAAATTAGACGTAGACAGTCAAAATTTGTTGGACATGTTATGAGAAGAAATGGACTGGAGAACTTAGTGACAGCTGGCAAGATCGAAGGGAACAGACCAAGAGGAAGACCGAGAGGAAAATACCTGGATGGCTTGGCCACATGGCATGGACGAGACAGGAACACTGAGCTGATCCACGACTCTGGTGATCGAGTGAAATGGCGAATCATGACCGCCCACGCTTTCCGGCATGGCACATGATTGATTGACTGAATTGTAGTCCCTTGACATCGGATGCCATTCCTTTGACGGTGTAGGGTTTTTTGTCCCTTGTATAAGTCAGGTTTTCTTTAGCAAGTCCACCGGCCCATAAAGAGAGCTGACATTCCTGTGAGAGTGTACATTTCCTGTAGCTTCTTTAGGGCAGGCTTTCTCTTCTTAGTCCATTGTCCCACAGAGGGAACAGGTATTTCTGTGACATTAGGTTTTCTGAAGCTTATTAAGACAGGTTTTCTCTTGCTGGTCCAATAACTTATAGAATGAACAAGCAATTGCTGGAAATTACCGCAGTAGGTTTTCCCTAGCCTTTGAAAGTGTATATCATTTGATGAATGGTGGTTGTTTCATACAAGTGTCTAAAATCTGCACAGTGGTGCAAGATAGGAGTTGGTTGGCCTGTCGTTTTTAAAACCCCAAAAATGTAACTATTTATTTTTTTCATCCTGTATCTTTTTGTGTAAGATATTTCGTCAAAGAAAGTTTGGTCAGTCGTTCCTTTTGCCCACCAAGACAATTCTTTTTTTTTTTTTTTTTAAATCTATAGTCTGACCTTTTGTTGTCAAGATATATAGTTTAAATGTTCTCTTGTATGATTTCAGCCACAGAAGATATCATGCAGACGGATTCCAACATTAAGCTGGACAGCAAAGGTTTCCGAGTGTTGGATAATCAGGTGCCAGATCTGGATAAAATGACTTCAGCAGATCTTGTCAGAATGCTCAAAAACAGAATTATCTTTAATAATGGTAAATATTGTCTGTGATTGCATTTATTTGCCTGTGTGTTACTGGGGAAGCAAAGAATAAACTCACTGTAATCTACCAAGCATGTCATAAGAGGAAACTAAGGTGTGTTGGCTTGGTCTATAGTGCATTCACAAATGTTTGCCGTCTTTCACGTTTAATTTATTTTAAAAGTATCTGTTGCATCATTACAAAATTTTTCTTGCCATCTCTTATTTACTCTCACCCAAGGAATATGTCTTTGATAGGTCCAAAGGCAACTGAAGTAATGGAAGAGTATGCCATTTCTTTAATGTTTTGGCAAAAATGTATTGAATTGATGCTGATAAACTTAGTTTAGTTTAGTAGATGGATCAACATCACGGCACACGGGTGCAACCCATAAGTGCTCTGTTCTCCTCCTAACTCAAACCTGAGTCTGGAGAAACTCAGCTCAGTGCACGAACTCCTTAGCACCGCCGAGGATCCTGAAATACTTTGGGTAGATTTTTAACTTGAAATTTTGCCCGGGCAGCGCCGTTAGGCTACTCTTTTTCGATTTCCAACTGCCAAGGGATTTTTTACGTGCGCAACAATACACACGGGCGTCCGATCTCACTACCCAGACACCAGGGGAAATTTATTACTAGAAGTCCACGAGAAAAAATCCCGGCATCACCGGGGCTTGAACCCGGGACCTCCAGCACTCGAGGTGGACACCATACCTCGAGACCACGCAGCCCCATCGCTGCTGATAAACTTGTTTTACAGTAATGCACATCAATTCTCTGAAACCTTCCGTTCCACTATGTGACGTGCTTCTTGTAAGGAAATTCCCGTGCACATTGGACAATATTCATTATTGAGTGATGTTTCCATGTGAAGATGTAAATCATTTAATAATATGCACTTCATCTCTGACCCGTAAATTATATACCGCATATAAACAAACATAAGATACTATCCGCAGTATTACTAAATAGACTGAAACCATATTCAGAAGACATATTAGGTGACTACCAGGCGGGTTTCAGACAAAACAGATCAACAATAGATCAGATATTTATCTTACGACAAATAGCCGAGAAAAATTGGGAATATAAAAGAGATCTCCATAACATTTTTGTGGATTTTAAAAAAGCTTATGATAGTGTCCATAGGAATAGTCTATGGAATGCTATGGAGGAATTTGGAATACCAAGGAAGTTAATCAACATGACCAGACTATGCAAGGAAGATACTTATAATATAGTAACATATAAAGGCAGGATATCAGATCCTTTCCAAATAACATCTGGCTTGAAACAAGGTGATGCACTATCACTGCTACTCTTCAATCTGGCTCTAGAAAAAGTTGTAAGGAAGATAAAGGAGGAATGTGATATTGGAGGAACATCCAAACTGCTTGGTTATGCAAATGATATAGATATTATAGGGGAAAATGAACAAAAGACATTGGAAATATTGGAAAAAGCCCAACAGATGGGGCTGGTTATCAACCAAGATAAGACAGAATATATGGTAATTTCAAGAGAAGGAATGGCTAAAAACTCTGGCCACATACAAATAGATAATATGACCATTAAAAGAACGGAAACATACAAATACCTGGGTACAATCTTCAACTGTTCCAACATCATAAGGGAAGAAATACAAATTAGAATCAATTCTGGAAATAAGATATACTATGCACTTCAACATCTACTAAAATCAAATGCACTATCTCGTAACACCAAAATCACAATATACAAAACACTGATCAGACCAATTGTGCTGTATGGATCTGAAACCTGCAGTACTACGAAAGGAGACGAAGCCTTGTTACAAACCTTTGAGAACAAAGTTTTAAGACGCATCTTTGGACCTATTAGGGATACACAAAGTGGAGAGTGGAAAAGAAGAAGTAACAAAGACATTTCTGATCTGTTTAAGTCCCCGCTAATCACTGGTATCATGAAGGCTAATAGACTACAATGGCTGGGGCATATAGAAAGAATGGAAGACAATAGGGAAACAAAACTCGCTTACACTCAGGAAATAAATGACCGTAGACCCCGAGGTCGACCAAGAAGACGGTGGAGAGATAATATATATACAGACCTACAAGCACTTGGAATCAATGACTGGCAAGAGAAGGTCAACCAGAGAGACGGATTGTATCTGCAGCAAAGAACCTCAATGGCTCGGAACGCTGAAGACAAAGAAGATATAAACAAACATTGAGACCTGCTGCACAATGTCCAGAACAAAAAATACTTTTGTTGGGTGTACATAATGAAAAGGTTATATGCTAAATCTCATCATTTTCCCTCAGTTGGGTACTGAGTTATGGATTTTTATACGGGGGCACACATTTGTGAACGCACCATAGCCACCTTATCCTATCGAAAATGTTAGCTGCAAAATCCAGCTTGTCAAGACTAAGTCTTGGTTGGTGGTTGTGAATACTCTGGAAGACTAGGTTGTAGCTTTTTAAAGTTCGATGCTGTGGCTCTGTCATCTAAACACTGAAAAAGGCCTGCATCTATGGATGAGGTTGGTGTAGAGACATTTCTTCTGACCCAGTTCCAAAGTATTATCTCCATTGGGACTTTATATCAAGGAGCTCCTTCCCTTCTCCTGGCCAAGAAACCAGACGGGTGCAAGATTGGTACTGAACATCAAATCTGTAGAGATCAAATGGTTCGGTCATCTCATTAGAATGCAATACCATCAGTTACCTGCGGTGGTGCTACACCAAAGATCTGATATGACAGCAAGAGGGTGTCCAAGAAGAAAATGGATTGGCGACATAAAAGACGTTTTACAGTCACACAGAATGACACTATCAAATGTCACCCTTAGGGCTGGAACGTCAACTATTCCTCCCCTTCACGCTTGATGATGAAAAATTTTAAACTGGCTACCACTGTGATTTCTGCAGTGTGCGCCTAACGAGATGCAGCAAAATATGCCTGGCAATAAGCTGTGCTACCTCTTGTTTGTGTCCTCATTGTGTGTAACTAGGTCATGATTCATCACTGCACCTGCAGACTGGCTGGGATTAGACCTGGACTGGTAAAGTGCCCTCCACATGCTCTAAGTGTTTGGTTGTCTGCAGACTCTAGGCCAGTGTTCAGAGAAAGAGCACGTCGATGGCAGGGCTTAGGACCTACGCTTCATTGGGGAATCAAAGACAGTAGAAGTATGTTTGTTAACTTTTAAAGGATGGAAGAAAAGTATTCGGGGTTGGTATTTTTCTATGAGAAGAAATGACTTGGAGAACTTGGTGACAACTGGCAAGTGTAACAGTAATGGAGTACTGGGGTATTATTAGGATCTAGTGGGAAACAGATACAGCACGATTGAGCATTGAGACTGAAAGCGGGGAGAGATGCTCAATCGTGACGTATTGGGTTGGCAAGGGTAGTTAACATCAGGCCTTTGACTAGAGAAGAAGCTAACTTGTCATCATGTAGAAATAAACAGTATTTGTATTAAACCAACACGTCTTGTGAGTTCCTGCTCTGTTACAGGACTCGAAATGTTGCCTAAGACCCAGGATTCGAACCTGATATAGTCCAGTCGGTATAAAAACAACGCGAAGTAATGCCGTATAACATCGCGAAGAAGATGTTCCATGCTCCGGTCCTATAAGTCACCAGAAACAATTTCGGCACGTTGTGGAACAACTAGTGAACGTAATAAGGCGCAGTGAAAAGATGGCCAGTAAATTGTAAATTTCAGTTATCTGTGAATACTGAGGCCAAAAGCCCGCCCAGGGGTGGTCCTCTGTAAGTCTTTTTCAAGACTTGAGATAACAAATAAATTAGCGTCAAGAGGCTTGGTATAACCGTCACTTTTTAGTGTTCACAACTCAAGAGGCTTGTCATAGCCGCCGTTTTGCAGTTTTGTACCTCAAGAGGCTTACCATGGCCGGTGCCTGAATTTTATCGTTTTCAAGGGGCTTACCATAGCCGTTGCTTGGAATTATCACTTCCAAAGGGCTTACCATAGCCTGAATTTTGCCATTTCCAAGAGCTTGGTCCGGGCCGCCACCTGCGGTGACGTTTGTTTCAACGGGCTGCCATACATCGTTGTTTCGGGGAGCTGACCAAGACTGCCCTGTGATCGTGTCTGATCGATTTGAAACTTGCTGTCGGAAAATGATGCTCTTTGATCATTCAAAAACTGGGACACCCATGCTCTAGACTTCACAGAACTTTGGAAAAAGGGGGCAATCCAAAAACCCAGTCGTCTGATCGTTGAGTCAGGTGAGAAAGAACATTTTAATAAAATAATCAAGTTCAGCCTCAAGGTTAATAGGTTTCATTCTGAACGCTAACAACTGAAAAAAAAGACAGCAAATAAATAAGGCATCTCGGGGCTCTGCTACAGTTGAGAGCCGCTCGCTATCTCAAGACATTGATGAAGTGCCCCACCCGGGGTGAAGTCAGAAGCCAGAAGACTGGTCGGGACCCTACCATGGGTTGAAATTTATCCAGGCATCCCAAGAGACGAAGTTACCTGGGAGGAGACAGACTAACTGAACTCCGCTACCTGAACTCCGCAACTGAATTTCGGCTGACGCAGAATCCTAGTGTTTGAGTAACCTGAGAAGAGCGTAATCTGACGGCGAGTCTAGGAAAATACCTCGTGCTGGGATCGAGAAACAGAAGTACGTAAATTTATAAACCTGGTAACTGATTGAACTATTCTTAAGAAATAAGTGATTTGATTTGTGTTTCTTAAATTAGGAAATTACGATTGTGAAGTTGTTTGCTTGCTCTGTTTAAGTACATTTCAGCATAACAGATTCATCACGGCACAGTAGAGAATTATTCCAGCTGAGTTTTTTTTTCCAGCTATCAAGAAGCATAAAGAGTAAAAATGCACCTGAGCAGAGACTTAGGACGCGTGACTGCATGGTTAGGAGAGTTAAAGGTGGCAGTCAGCGAGGTGGAATGTTTCGTACACTGGTTACAGAGAAAAACAAATAATGAGATGAAAAGGAACAACAAGAATAGCCGAGGACAGCCACTACTTAATGAAAATAGAGGGCAGTATAGAAACATTTACCTTAATCCAAAGATGACTAGGGTTAGGAGCTGGTATAATGATCAGGGATACAGAAATGGACATGAGAGAGACTGTTCTAGGAGTTGGCCATCCTATACTGTAAGCGCTAGAAAAAGACGTGACGAATGGTTTGAAAAAAGACAAAGACAGTATCTAAACTCAGGTGTAAGAGACAGAGTAGAACAGGTAAATAAAATACAAACTAGTCCTAAAATGGTTGCGAATGTGACTAGTGGACAGGTAAAGAAAACGATGGTATTAGTGGAAAAAATAAACCGAGAGACACAGACGCAGGCAGGTAATACGATAGAAAATAGTACACAGACTCAGGTAGATATTGTAGAGAAAAATACCCAAGTGCAACCAACTAAGAAAATAGTAAGGGGAACGCAGACCATTAAGACGGTGGAAATTGCGAAAACACCTCAGGTGAAATTAGAAAAAGGAGTCAAGGTTGAAGTTAGGAAAGATAGACAGACGAAAACCAAGGATGAAAAGAAGCCAAAGAGGAGAGGTATTGAAAAAGGAAATAGCAGCATGATAGTTAATAGAGGTACTGACATCTCAACTTCCTCAACTATAGACAGGAAACTAATTCCCAAATGGTGTAGGAATATTAGCTGTCAGAGTTCAAGTTACGGAGAAGAAGATATTCCTACCGCTGCATATTATAGTGACACTGAAACAGATATTAATAATGATGATTCGGAGAATGAGGGAATTGCACTACGAGAAGATCCTGAATTGAAGAGTGATGTTCCCTCATACGATGTAGTTCCTGGTAGACAAATGGACGGAACTTTAGAACTAGAAAATACCAGTTTATATGACAAGAAAATAGGGAAGGTTAAGGGACGAATACCGAGAAAGAGAAAGAAAGTCAGACGTTCTAAAGATGACTATGGGAATAGGGTCGAGGTGTCAGCAGTAAACTATTGTGAAACTGATGAAGGAAGTATTATTAGTGTGTCATCTGAAGACGAGATGGGAAGGTACAAACGATATGTAAGGTATATAGGAAACAGTGAGCAGACCGACGCAAATAAAGGAAATAAGAAGAATAGTAATAGACAGATAGCGGGAATTTACTCCTCGACAACAGAAGATAACATAAGAAAACTCAGAGAATTAAGACCTGAGTACTTTAACAGGTTGACAACAGATAGTGAAGATGACATAGTAAGAGAAAGACGTACTAATGTACTGACAGACAATGAATTATTTAACTTGGACACACTCTATAACGGTTAAAGTTACTTGGGTGAGGAAGGAAAATGGAATAGTTTTGGCTTATAAGAAAAATTGCGATTTTCATATAGATATATGAGCTGTCTAAAATAGGCAGATGAATTTTGTTTGGTGTAGCATCGCATGGTACAGGGTAGGCGATGATGTTGTTGATATTTTACGTGGATACGAAATACAGGATATCTGGTTTTTGATTCCGGTGTAGGGAGAGTAAACTAGATAAAATAAGTTTGTCCGGAAGGGATAGGTACAGAGAGTTAGTCACGTTGAGTGATGTATAAATGGTGTGCACAGAATTAGTAGAGGATGAAGGTTCGTACTAGAAATGGTTCGACTCAGAGCTGTGACGTGATGTCTGAGATAGTTTTGCTTGTTGGTTTGAGAAGAAAGAATAGTATGGTTGACAGGTGAATCGAGAGGGTCTGGTGAGGAGATATAGGTTGAGGAGGAATTGAGTATCCTGTGTGTAAAATAGCCAGTTGAACGTGAGAATATTAAGAGTAAAAGACTGTAGAAGTGGATGCTTGAAAAATACGAGTTACGTCGTGCTTGTGGGGAAAGAAGTCTGAGAAAGTTGTTGGGTGCAGAAGTATAGAATGATAGTTACGAGATTAGTGACCGGTTGGAATGAAGTTTGTTTGAGAGATAGTTGATAGTGCTATAAATGAGATATAAGAAAGCAATGAATTGAGAAAGTCCTGTGGAATAATTCGTCTGGTTGTGCGTTGTTCAACGTGAGTATAACTGTAGTCAGACAGCTGTTCGTCGTGTTGAAGGAAGTAGGAGAGAGGTGTGGTGACGTCGCCTAACTGAAATACATAGATAAAATGTAAGAGTGGCGTTGATATGTCTTGTGTCGATGTGTGTAGAGGAGATCAATACGCTTAGGTGGTGGTGAGTGATTGCTGGGATGTTGAGGTGGCGTCTAAAGTGTTTTGTTGTAGTAATAGTATGGAGACGTTAGGTTGTCGCGATGCGAGAGTAGTCGTGAGATAAGAGCGAGGTTGTGTATCATTGTCCGTATGGATATCTGAAGAGTGGTTGTTAAGTGACGTTGATAAAACGTGGAACATAGAGTATACGAAAATTGAGAGATAGAAAGAACGTGATTGGAGGATTGTGATGTCTTTTCGTTAGAATGTCTGACGTTAAAAGGAAATTATGGAAGTTGTATAACGGAAACAGAATTAACATTCTGAATGATGTTTCATAAAACTTGTTTAGTATTCTTGACAGGGAAATGTCGAAGCAAGAGTGCCCAATACTGAGAAACGAGAAAAGTGAGGTCTGCTGTCAGTTGTAAGTGGCGTGGCTTGCAGTTCTGAAAGAATCCCAATAAATGGGAAGAAAGTTGAAAGATACAAAGGTAAACAAGCTTAGTTAAATGAATGTTGGAGAACGTGTTCCGAGGAAGGTGACCGGTTTGATTGTCGTCACGATGTAAGAGTACTAGAAGAGACTTGAGGATAGCTTAGAGTAGTGCAGAAGGATGAAATATTAATTGCGTAGGGTAGACGAGAAAATTAGAAGTAGAGTTAGTTGCTTTGGTGAGAGGTCTATAGTAAATAGACAAGTTCTTTTGATGGGAGTAGCATGGTGGAGATACTGTAGTTAACAGTAATGATTAAGAAGTGGTAGTGATGTTTTGTATAAAGCCAAGGGAAACAATAGCTGTGCCGAGCCACAGGTTATTAATAAGTGGATGATGGCTGGTACATGGAGTTGATATTGGAATAATCGCCACATTAGTAATGGATAAAATGAGTTGACCTGTAGTTTACAGTGCTTGTTTAAGATGATGTTCCAGATGTTATGATATGTTAGGACCTAGTTTTGTAAAAGATAGAAAATTGTGAGGGGAGAGAATCAATGATAGTACGGTCTTTGTTGATTACTGGTTTTTTTTGTGGGGAGAACAAATATTGTTCTAAATTAAAGAAGTTAGTCTGTAGTTAACAGATATACATACGTAGCAGTGAAGTGTTTTGTTTTCTCGGTTATAAAAATACTGGAATGATTTGTATAAATAGATATGTGTTACGTTAGGTCGTATGGGAGGCCAAGGTTGATGGGCCTCTGTATGTAGTAATTTGAAGGGAGTTGTATTTTTTTGAAAACCTTCTCTTTAGAGAGAAGACAATTGTTTTATGGACTCTGAGTGTTGATGCCTCATGTATAAAATGTTTTTTTTTGCTTGATTTGGTCCTGTAAAATGATTGTTATTATTTTAGAATAGGATTATTGTGTTTGTAGACTTTTACGTACAAACTATTGGTCCGTAAAAGAGACCAGTAGTATTAACTAAAAATAGGTTAGGATGTATGTTGTATTATTTTAATATATATTTTTCTTTGAATGAGTTCATACCTTTAATTAATATGTGGGGAAACATAAATGATGTAAAAAGTTTGGGGGGTATGATGTTCTGTTTTGATTTCATTTCACTTAACTTATGATTTAAGTGAATTGTCTTGTATGTTTGAAAATACATGTTGGAAATTAGTTAGGTTAAGTTTAATCTACATGGTTTTGTCTAGAATAAAAACAATACATAGGGCTTTATTTTAATCCTTCGTTCAGAATGTAGTAATAAACTACTGGGGACTAGAAGAGAGACATTTGTTTAGGATCCTTCGTTCAGAAAATAGTAATAAACTACTGGGGACTAGAAGAGAGACATTTATTTAGGATCCTTCGTTCAGAAAATAGTAATAAACTACTGTGGAATAGTAGAGAGACACATCATCCTGGTGAATAATGTGTTCATGGGTATATTATATTGCTGTGATAATCAGCATAATGAGGTTGAAATGGTTATGAAGTAGTGGAAACATATCCCCGGTATATGGATGGTTATGGGAAAGTTTAGAGTTACACTAAAGTCAGCGTTGATTGGAAATATATGGATTAGAAGCCATATGAGGGAAGAAAAGATTAATATAGCAGTGGGGTAAATGAGGAGAAAGTTTTAAACATGGTTTACATGGGGTCAGAAGAACCATGATGTACACAGGATTGCGGGGTTATAGAAAAAGAAGAGGGTAACGGGTTACCCCAGACAAAAACATGAATTGAATCCATGTTTAAATCTGAAGAGTGATTAGACACTGTGGATAACAGTACAATAATAAAGGGGTGTAAGTGTGTAGTCGAGACATAATGACATGGGGTGTTTGAGAGTCCGTAATATATGGACTGGGATAAAGTTAAAGGCAGGGGTAGTATAAGGTTGCTGTTGATAACGGCATAAGTGGAGGTTTTAGTAGATATGCCCATAAGAAATGGACATTAAGAGAGAATTTTTGAGTGAGGTATAGGAGAAGATTAGTTATGTGAGGTGATGTGTATAATGTTGGAAGAGGTCTTAAAGGAAAATAGATTTTTTTAATTGTGTCCTCGGGATATTGTTTTGTGGTTGACATTACAATGAGAGGTTGAAGTAAGGTTCAGAGACATAAAAGTAGTAGTGTCTGTAATATATAGACAATTGGATGTGAATAATGTTTTTGATGCTGTAGATAGCAGCGTAAACGTTTACCATAATGAGTGGTAAAGGTGTGTGATTTAGGTGAGTGTGGTTTTAGACTTTATTACATAAAGTCTCAAATGACATAGGAGGGTAAAGGAGTATGGTTTGGTAAAGGGGGTGTGTGATGTAGCTGAGTGTGGTCTTTGTGTGGAAGAGTTCTACTGCTTCTTTTAAATACCGGTGGCCACCGATTCTTTGTCTTCCTATCGTGTGAAAGTAATTTCAGGTTAGTTGAAAGTGGGGGATTAGTAGAGTTGGTGATAAAAATAAGGAGTTGGTGTTAGCGTTTGAAATTTTAAGCAGATTGCTTATGAAGAGAAGAAGGAGTATTTAAGAAGACGTGTTATGATGTTATGATATGTTGTATAAAGTTGAGATTTAAAGGTTATATGTAAATATGTTATGTTTGTTTGAAGGGCCAGAAACGAAGAAGAAGTGGGTTGATATATAGCAGGGGAAAGAGTTAAAGAAATAGAATATTTACTTAAGATGGAGTTGGTTTGGGGAAGATTAGAGGAACTGCGAGAAGTAAAGAAAAAGAGGGAATAGAGTAAGGGGATTAGGAGTAAAGATTTTTCCTTTATAAGGAAAATTCTTTAATAAACATGGGGAGGTGTAACAGTAATGGAGTACTGGGGTATTATTAGGATCTAGTGGGAAACAGATACAGCACGATTGAGCATTGAGACTGAAAGCGGGGAGAGATGCTCAATCGTGACGTATTGGGTTGGCAAGGGTAGTTAACATCAGGCCTTTGACTAGAGAAGACGCTAACTTGTCATCATGTAGAAATAAACAGTATTTGTATTAAACCAACACGTCTTGTGAGTTCCTGCTCTGTTACACAAGATCAAAGGGAAGATACCAAGGAGAAGACTGAGAAGTAAATACCAGGATGGCTTGGCCACGTGGCCTGGTCGAGACAGGAACATAGAGCTGATCCACGACTCTGATGATCGAGTGAGATGGCACAACATGACCGCCCACGCTTATCGGCATGGCACATGATGGATGGATGGATGGATTTTTCTAAGTTTTCTTAACAGGCACCCAGTATTTAGTTTAGTTTAGTCAACGGATCTACATCATGGCACACAGTTGTAACCCATAAGTGCTCCGTTCTACTCCTAACTCAAGCCTGAGTCTTGAGAATCTCAGCTCAGTGCATAAACTCTGTAGCACCGACGAGGATCCTGAAATACTTTGGGTAGATTTTTAACTCAAAATTTTTCCCTATCAGCACCATTAGGCTACTCTTTCGATTTCCAACTGCCAAGGGATTTTTTACGTGCACAACACGTGTGTGTGCATCCCATCTCACTACCCAGAGACCAGGGGAAATTTTGTTACAAGTCCACGTGACCAAATCCCGGTCCTCACCGGGGAATGAACCCGGGACCTCCACCACTCGAGGCGGACACCATACCTCAAAACCACTCAGCCCCCAGTATTTATAGTCAATAGCTGTAGCTGGACATGTTGCCCTCATTAAATGAATCAAAGTTCAAAGGTAAAGACCCCACCATAGCTGCATTGGACATATGGTGCTAGATCCATATTTGTATAGAACAGAACAGTTCCGGTCCCCAACATGGCGGATAGGCGATTGAATGGTTAAGGCCTCTGGAGTGTTTACGCTTTTGACAATGGTTTGTATTCGCATTTTCCTCATGTTGGACTGGTAGTGCGTGGTTCCATCACCCTGCTACTGAGTGCGTGGCATGACACTGTGAGCTGTGAATTTTGTGTGGAATGCTTTTACATCTGTTCACGGTTGTTTGTAGCGTGAACTGAATGTTCGGAATGATGGCGACCGGCTGTTGCTGAATTGACTGGTTTGCCTTTTCAGTTCATGAGTGCATTTTCCAGGAGACTCCTGGGAGTCATCACTGGAGCTACGGAGTTCTTGCTTTGCGTGGCGCTTTCGGCGGGTCGCCCTGCGAAAAGAGACCACGCCATATGGGATAACACCCTGGTCATTGAAGTCGTTCTAGTGACTGCCGCTTCCATCGACGATGAACTGTATTTTTCATGGAGGACTTCTGTGTTGGCATTCTGGTGGCGGCATTATGCACAGTGTACCTATGCGGGCTTTTGGCTTGCAGAGACTCCTGTCTCTTCCACTTTTCACATTGGGCCGCGAGGAGCATTTTATGTGATATTCACTGGCACAGGAATGGAGCACAATGGGGAAGACCCGTTGCCTGAAGTTGGAACCACGACTAACTAAGTAATTAAACTTGTATAGAACAGTCTACACTCTGTGGTTTACTTCCGAAGACATTTCCTGATAACCTTTTAAGGCTGGGAGCCCAGATCAGATTTTGATGTGGATTCAAACTCTTGCGCACCAAGAGGCAAGTGTCTAGATACTGCACTACTGCGACTAACTCATTAAATGAGTGCTGGGTAATTTTGGGAATTTGTTTGGGAAGGAGACGTCACCCCACCTTGGTATTCTCTGACCTAGAATATGTGAAGGCTGAACATTTCAGACTCCTGCAAGAGTTCCTGACATGGGATTTGTTTTACAGCAGTATTTGCTATAGGATTATCTTTATGGATGGTGGCCATAGAAGTGAACTCACTGGGGGGAGGTGTGTATATGTGTGTGTGTGTGGGGGGGGGGGGGGTAAACAACTCGCTTCCCAGATCAATGAGCTCTCAAAATGATAGCGCTGTTGGAGTATCTATCCCCGACTGAGTATGCTCAGGAAAATAGAGATGGGTTGGATCCGACGATGGTGGTTGGTGTCTCTGGGGTAGTCACGGCTGGCAAAGATTAGTTTTATTTTTGTGTCCAGGGAAACTAGCAGGCTGACAGGCTTGCAGGTAAGGCTACTGTGGAGGGTGGACAAGCCTTGGCCCAGGCTGATATACTGAATGCCTCATGAGAAGTAAGACTTGCGAGAACCAAGTGATGCCTGAATTTACAACCATGATCAGACTGCAAGAACTGCAAGTTAAAATAGGTGTTGCCAGACAAGAATACTATGCAGGAAGCCAAAGAAGATGAATAAACCAACAGAGAACTTATGTCGTTAGCCGCTACACGCTGCAGGATTTACTGAGGAGGGGTTCCTAGCACTTATGGGCTGGATTGTTCGATGTGCAATGAGGATGATCTGTTGACTAACTAACCCTGAGTCATCTAGGTAATTGGTCGCTCAAAGGGACAAGGTTGAGGTGAACAGGAATGTCATTGGGGTGAGTGCATTCACACACACACATGTATGTACATATGTTGTATCAGTTAATGTTGATCGTTATTTACATGCAGACCAGCACAACACGTACAGATTGTTGACTGCAAAACATTTCATATTTACAGATGACTTTCTGGCAATAGACAAGCCGTATGGTCTGCCTTGTTTTAGTAAGTGACCTGTTGTTTGTGGTTTGTGGGGCCTCTTGTTTCCTATTGTTGAATGCTGGGTATACATGCTCATGCCGCATGGATTTGTTTTATAAACACGTATACATTCCATGTCTCATAGAGAAGAAAGGCAGAATGTTAGACGGGCCTGTGTGCCCAATTCTTAGCCCTTTGAAAATAAAGATTTTTGTTCGTTCTCTCTCTCTCTCTCTCTCTCTCTCTCTCTCTCTCTCTCTCTCTCTCTCTCTCTCTCTCTCTCTCTCTCTCTCTCTCTCTCAAATGCAAGCTTGCATGTGTGGGTATGTAAGTGTTCATTATCTTCATGAAGGAGTCTATTTATATGCTTGTATTTATGTATGAATGAGGGTATGAGTGTGTGTGATAGAGAGAGGGGATTTATTGTGAATTGGTGAGGGTGTGTGTATGTGTATTATTGAGTGGGTGTATAACTGATGCATGTGGGCATGTATGTGTGTGTGTTTATGCATGTGTGTGTGTGTCTGTCTGCCAGCTAGCGTGCCTGTTTCATAACATGGTAATATGCATTGCTGCCATGGAACAAAACAGGTTTGATATAGCACTTCAGTATCTTTTCTGGCTTTCAACAAAAGTGGCTTATTACATAAGATGCTTTTCATCTTCTGAAATGCAGCTTTTGCTTGGCCTTCTCTGCTCTTCATCTCTGCAGCACATCTTCTATCTGATGCTATGATTGCCGTCAAATATTAGAAGTACATAATCTGTATGTCACCAGTGCAGCTCTCACCTGCGTGTGGCTGGCATCCTAATAAAGCAAGAAATAGTAACTGTAACTGATCATACATGTCATAACAGGCAACTAAAGAGGTTCCTCCACCTGTTTGTCTTCTTCTGTCTCTCTTTCCACAAATATTTCCAGTTGTAACGTTATGTTCTATTTATTAGTCTTCTCATAATGTGGCCAAAACATGCTGACTGCCGCTTTCAGATCTTTATGATAAGTTGTCATTGTGTTGTAGCCTCTTTCAAGATATTTAGATTATTCATCGTGGCTGTCCAAGGAATTTTCAGCAATCATGTAAAACCACATCTCTGAAGTTTCTAGGGATTTTGTTTGCTTGTTTACTAATTGCCCAGAAATCACAGCCATATGTTAAAAGATATGTCTTGAACATTAACTGTACTCAGTAATTTCTACACATCTTCCCGTCATTTTTACCCTTTTCATTCTTGAAATGTCATTGTGCAAATGTTCAGATTACTTAGTCATTTTCACCTGTTCATTCTTGATGTATCATTGTGCAGATATTCAGAAATGCTGAACAGTTAGCCTACATGTAATGCCATGCAGTGTTCTTCGTTGGTTTACCTTTTAAGTTAGTCATTTATATTTAACATGTACATGTCATTCCATTTGTTTGTCTTGCATTTGCTTTATTATTATATACAGAATGTGTAAACTCTTGAAACTTTCTACCAGGTCAGGTTAACGACAGAGTGAGTGTGACAGCAGGACTTCTGCCAGCATTTGCAGAACATTTACCAAGAAGTTATAAGGCCAGTGAGCTGCATCTTGTACAAGGCTTAGACAGAGATGTATCAGGAGCTATCATTCTTGCAAAGTAATTATGGAGAGATAGAGAGAGAGAGAGGAGGGGGAACACAGACGAAGAAGAGAGAGACAGAGAGAGGAGGGGGGAACTCAGGAGAGAGAGAGAGACTCAGAGGAGGGGGGGGGGGGTGCGGCGGCACCTCAGAGAGAGATTGAAAGAGGGGAGTGGCTCAGAGAGAGATGAGGAAACAGAGAAAAGGGGGGTGGGATATTCAAAGAGAAAGAGAAGTGGCCTGTTTAATTTGTTCATTCTCATTCCAAGATTCACTGTCATACAGCAGAATCGGTTTGATATAACAAGAAATCACCACTTAAATACTTAAAGCCTGCCTGTGTAAGAAACTTAATCTGCTTGGCTCTAATCCTAATCAGTCCTATTTATGCTGTGCCGATTATTAACACTTTGCTGACCAGCAATCCGGAGCATTATTGTCTCCCATTACCAAGGGTGTTTGTGGATTTTTAAAGAATATTACTTGTTTTTTAATTAAATTCATTAAAAATGTAAAAACGAACGTAGAGTTTTGACATTTTCAGAGCACCATTATGTATGGTTGCTACACATGAAAAAATATGTTTTGTGCAAATTTGTCACATGATCATGGTGGCCATCTTGAATTTGTTAGGCTATTTATAGAAAAGTTAGAAGATGTTTTAAAACCATCATCTTTTTATAGTTTTTAGTGAATTTGTTCAATGTCAAAGCTATAAAATGTTAGGGACATGGTTGGCAATGAATAAAATAAGCTAAGTAGGAACACTTATTTAACGATTGACAAAAAATTTCAAATTTATAAACCAACCAAATAAAAAAGAATAAAGCGAACAAATTATTTAAAATTTCTACAGAGTATTATGGTTATTTCCTCAGTGTGTTGTGTTTGTGGCATGATAATTTGTGAATGCTTACCTCTAGGTGAAGTCTGAGCTGCCTCCTTCATTAATTGGGGTTGAAGTTGTAGCTGTAGACCTCTGCAAGAGTCTTTGTCTGGAACATTGATAATCCTCAAACATGTGGTATAACTTGAAACATGGTGTCAGGCATAGAGGTGTATTGCAATCTGGGCAGTACACGCAAGTCTGGCTTCTTTTACCTGCATCCTTACACACTTTACAGTCTGGTTTGTACCTTGGCTTTTCATATTTGTCAATAAAATGGCGCTCAGTAAGTCGTGATGTCGTGGCTTGTGGTCTTGAAGGTGTTGCATTGCGCCGAAGAACAGCAGGTCCAATAAGAGCAAGACTGACATCCTGCCTGAACATCTTTGCAGTGATCTTATTTGTAGAGTTGGCAGTGTAGCTTACATGCCTATGACCAGAGCAGTTTCAACTAAAAAAAAATATATAATGGCAGGTACCATTTATAGGATCTATGTGGGTCTTACACTCAGTTGGCCGAAGTGGTCGACACCGCCCATACTTTTGTTGTATTTTTCTGCAAGCACTGGCTTGTTTATTATTCTCCCCTCAGGAATTCCCCTTTTCTTGTCTTGTCCATAACTTGATTGGAGTGAACCGTAGATATAAAGTTCACTCTCTTTCCTGTGTATTGAGAGAGGAGATTTTCACCATACCTGTTGACTTCACACATGATCAGATCTATGGCAGTGTCCGGGAAAAAAATCTTTAAAAAATCAATGGGCATAAACCCAGTTGTGTCTGGCGTGACAACCTGTTGTTCTTTGTATGGAGGAAGATTGTCAAGCTCAATAAGTTCGTTCTGAAGAGCCTTTCTCCATTTCCAAACAGAATTTTCAGCTGTAGAAATGTTCTGGTCTCTTGTGCCATGCCCACTTCTTTCTTCAGAAGTACCTTCATCACCACTGTCATCAATTTCAATATCGTATTCGCTACTGTCAGTCACCATATCATTCACTTCTGCATTTCTACTTATCCAGGAAACATTGCTTTCAGCTTCAAATTCGCTGGCAGAGTCAGAATCCTCTATACTACGAGCCTGGTTTTCATCATCAGGCATGGTGAAAATGCTGAATAATCACTTGGGACCAAAATTAACGAAATTTCACTAAAAACACGCTAGTTACGGCTCCAAACAATTTTAACCATGGGCGCAGCCATATATGAACAAGGGAAACAACTGGATAAAGCTGGATTCAGTGGTTATCAGTAAGGCCGTCTGTTTGAAATCCGCATGTCGCTAATTCGACGATCGTCGAAGTTGGTCAGCAAAGTGTTAACCTACTTCCATCTTATTATGCCTCTCAGTATCAGTCTTTCACGCCCGACTGATATGTGAGCTTTGAAAAGGGAAGGTGGACTCTGTAATACAGTACCCATTAGAAAGATATTTCAGGACTGGGTCCGGAGAAACGTCTCTACACCAACCTTACTCTCAGAGATGCTGGCCCTCGTCAGAGGTGAGCCGAGGGTTTAGACTCTGACTGCTAGAGCTGAGCTGAGGGTTTAAACCCTGACTGCTAGAGCTGAGCCAAGGGTTTAAACTCTGACTGCTAGAGCTGAGCCGTGAGCTTAAACTCTGACTGCCTGAGGATTCATAAACAACCAGTCCGGAAGAACTGTTAAATGGTTTACCAATGTTTGTTTCCAGAAACCCTGAGGTGACACAGATACTTCGAGGCATGTATAAAGACAGCGAGTTGGTCACGCAGAAGTTCTGGGCAGTGACAAAAGGTGTCCCCAAGCCACTTGCAGGAATTATTGATATCCCTATTGGGGAGGCCAAAGTTGGCAATATCTACAAGGTACTTATACTTGTCTGTCTGTCAGTCGTGATTTGTCTGTGTCTTGGATGGATGGATAGATAGATAGATAGATAGACGGACGGACAGACAGACAGACATGTTTATAGTACAGTCACACTGTTGTCATTGTTGAATGATGGTTTTCTATAGATGGATGCATGCATGCATAGACAGATAGATAGATAGATAATGCTGTATATAGGTAGATAGATGCAAGCATGCATAGATAGACAGATAAGTCGTAGGTAGGTAGATACACAGATAGATACTTACAGATGTATGTACACATAATGTACGTACATACCTACGCAGGAAGGTGGATAATACAAACCACAGATAATCCCATAGGGGATACTGCCATAGACTGAAATACCATCTCATACTTGTCAGAGTCTTGCATAACACAAGACAAGTAGCTCGTTTTCTGGCAAGTGTGAAGTAATATCAAACTATCAAATCACACGAAGTGAATATCCGAAAGTATTATTCACACGTTTTATTGACGCGCCGCATTTATCATCGCACAAACATCGCGCACTGACAATCCATAACAATCATTATAGCATGAACAATATCACTACAATACATAATAATACATGCAAGCAATAAACATCTCACTTACAGTCAAACTATACAAGCGTTCGAACCAGTCTCCCACTGTCATACAGGCTAGCTCTCAAGGCAGATTCAAACTCAACTCGCATTCCCTTGCGACCTGTCCTTTCAACGATCTGAGCCCGTCTGCCAGTTCTGGCGTCCTACACGCTTACACGCACACGTCAGCTGGTGTCCCCTGCACGGTTCACGGGGTGAACTCAATTGCTGTGCGTGGCTACCTATCCGGGCGTCGGTAACGACGCCGCGTTCTCTCTGCCGTGTCTAACATTACTCAGGGTTGCGTGTTGTTATGGTGTCTGGCGTTGGTACAGACAACGCGTCGCAACCTCGGATGTGAGACCTTGACAACTTTGTGAGCTGAGGTATTCAGTTTCCTTCCAGAGGTCAGCGTGGCCAAATGGTTAAGAACGCACGTTGTTAAACATCCGGTGTGCTGATGCAGAGGTAAGGGATTCAACCCCTACGTCGGACAGTTGGACTAAAATGTTGACATGTCATCCTTGACTTAGGGACATAAATTACAAGTAAATCTGAAGTCAGAGTGGGTTCACCTGATGGCGAGGGACATTAGTAATAGGGAAAGCTAACCCACACGCAAAATTCAGTTCAGTGCTACTAGGACTACGCTTGAGTTCATAGCAAGCGAACGCCAAAAAAAAAAAAGCATTTCCTTCCTTGCCACATTTTCTGTTCCCAGCTGTAAAGAAAATCATGTGTGTTTTTATGATCTGATGTTTTGAAGCTGACTCTAAGACAAGACTCTGATTAGTTGATGACTTTTGCTGCTGTGTGTTAGACAGTGGCTTGTTTGTACTGTTTGTTAATTTTCATAGCTCATTATGTTGTGGTTTAATTTCTTATGCTACCTGTTAGATGGTTTTCATTTTGGCACTATCTGTTAGATGGTTTTGCGGCCGAGGTTTCTGAAAGAAGAGAAGCCCATTGGGCGTACCAGCAAAGCTTCTAGCGAGAAAGCCATCACAGAGTACAAAGTATTGAGCTCATACCTAAATGCAGCTCTTGTGGAATGCATTCTGCTCACAAGTAAGATTACAATGTGATTGTGATAATGTCAGTGTTGGTTCAGAGAAGTTGTGATGACGTCAGTATTGGTTGACAAAAGTTTTTGTGATAATGTCAGTGTTGGTTCAGAGAAGATGTGATGATGTCATTGTTGGTTCAGAGAGATTGTGATGATGTCAGTGTTGGTTTAGAGATGTTGTTGTGATGCTGTCAGTGATGGTTCACAGAAGTTGTTGTGATGATGTCAGCATTGGTTCACAGAAGTTGTTGTGATGATGTCAGTGTTGATTCAGAGATGTTGTTGTGATAATGTCAGTGTTGGTTCACAGAAGTTGTTGTGATGATGTCTGTGTTGGTTCACAGAAGTTGTTGTGATGATGTCAGTGTTGGTTCACAGAAGTTGTTGTGATGATGTCTGTGTTGGTTCACAGAAGTTGTTGTGATGATGTCTGCGTTGGTTCACAGAAGTTGTGATGATGTCACTGTTGGTTCACAGAAGTTGTTGTGATAATGTCAGTGTTGGTTCACAGAAGTTGTTGTGATGATGTCTGTGTTGGTTCACAGAAGTTGTGATGATGTCTGTGTTGGTTCACAGAAGTTGTGATGATGTCTGTGTTGGTTCACAGAAGTTGTGATGATGTCTGTGTTGGTTCACAGAAGTTGTTCTGATGATGTCTGTGTTGGTTCACAGAAGTTGTGATGATGTCAGTGTTGGTTCACAGAAGTTGTTGTGATAATGTCTGTGTTGGTTCACAGAAGTTGTTGTGATAATGTCAGTGTTGGTTCACAGAAGTTGTTGTGATGATGTCAGTGTTGGTTTAGAGATGTTGTTGTGATGCTGTCAGTGTTGGTTCACAGAAGTTGTTGTGATGATGTCAGCATTGGATCACAGAAGTTGTTGTGATGATGTCAGTGTTGATTCAGAGATGATGTTGTGATAATGTCAGTGTTGGTTCACAGAAGTTGTTGTGATGATGTCAGTGTTGGTTCACAGAAGTTGTTGTGATGATGTCTGTGTTGGTTCACAGAAGTTGTTGTGATGATGTCTGTGTTGGTTCACAGAAGTTGTGATGATGTCAGTGTTGGTTCACAGAAGTTGTGATAATGTCAGTGTTGGTTCACAGAAGTTGTTGTGATGATGTCTGTGTTGGTTCACAGAAGTTGTGATGATGTCTGTGTTGGTTCACAGAAGTTGTTGTGATGATGTCTGTGTTGGTTCACAGAAGTTGTTGTGATGATGTCAGTGTTGGTTCACAGAAGTTGTTGTGATGATGTCTGTGTTGGTTCACAGAAGTTGTTGTGATGATGTCTGCGTTGGTTCACAGAAGTTGTGATGATGTCACTGTTGGTTCACAGAAGTTGTTGTGATAATGTCAGTGTTGGTTCACAGAAGTTGTTGTGATGATGTCTGTGTTGGTTCACAGAAGTTGTTGTGATGATGTCTGTGTTGGTTCACAGAAGTTGTTGTGATGATGTCTGTGTTGGTTCACAGAAGTTGTGATGATGTCAGTGTTGGTTCACAGAAGTTGTTGTGATAATGTCTGTGTTGGTTCACAGAAGTTGTTGTGATAATGTCAGTGTTGGTTCACAGAAGTTGTTGTGATGATGTCAGTGTTGGTTCACAGAAGTTGTTGTGATGATGTCTGTGTTGGTTCACAGAAGTTGTTGTGATGATGTCTGTGTTGGTTCACAGAAGTTGTGATGATGTCAGTGTTGGTTCACAGAAGTTGTGATAATGTCAGTGTTGGTTCACAGAAGTTGTGATGATGTCTGTGTTGGTTCACAGAAGTTGTGATGATGTCTGTTGGTTCACAGAAGTTGTTGTAATGATGTCAGCATTGGTTCACAGAAGTTGTTGTGATGATGTCAGTGTTGATTCAGAGATGATGTTGTGATGCTGTCAGTGTTGGTTCACGGAAGTTGTTGTGATGATGTCAGCATTGGATCACAGAAGTTGTTGTGATGATGTCAGTGTTGATTCAGAGATGATGTTGTGATAATGTCAGTGTTGGTTCACAGAAGTTGTTGTGATGATGTCAGTGTTGGTTCACAGAAGTTGTTGTGATGATGTCTGTGTTGGTTCACAGAAGTTGTTGTGATGATGTCTGTGTTGGTTCACAGAAGTTGTGATGATGTCAGTGTTGGTTCACAGAAGTTGTTGTGATAATGTCAGTGTTGGTTCACAGAAGTTGTTGTGATGATGTCTGTGTTGGTTCACAGAAGAAGTTGTGATGATGTCTGTGTTGGTTCACAGAAGTTGTTGTGATGATGTCAGTGTTGGTTCACAGAAGTTGTTGTGATGATGTCTGTGTTGGTTCACAGAAGTTGTTGTGATGATGTCTGCGTTGGTTCACAGAAGTTGTGATGATGTCACTGTTGGTTCACAGAAGTTGTTGTGATAATGTCAGTGTTGGTTCACAGAAGTTGTTGTGATGATGTCTGTGTTGGTTCACAGAAGTTGTGATGATGTCTGTGTTGGTTCACAGAAGTTGTGATGATGTCTGTGTTGGTTCACAGAAGTTGTTGTGATGATGTCTGTGTTGGTTCACAGAAGTTGTGATGATGTCAGTGTTGGTTCACAGAAGTTGTTGTGATAATGTCTGTGTTGGTTCACAGAAGTTGTTGTGATAATGTCAGTGTTGGTTCACAGAAGTTGTTGTGATGATGTCAGTGTTGGTTTAGAGATGTTGTTGTGATGCTGTCAGTGTTGGTTCACAGAAGTTGTTGTGATGATGTCAGCATTGGTTCACAGAAGTTGTTGTGATGATGTCAGTGTTGATTCAGAGATGATGTTGTGATAATGTCAGTGTTGGTTCACAGAAGTTGTTGTGATGATGTCAGTGTTGGTTCACAGAAGTTGTTGTGATGATGTCTGTGTTGGTTCACAGAAGTTGTTGTGATGATGTCTGTGTTGGTTCACAGAAGTTGTGATGATGTCAGTGTTGGTTCACAGAAGTTGTTGTGATAATGTCAGTGTTGGTTCACAGAAGTTGTTGTGATGATGTCTGTGTTGGTTCACAGAAGTTGTGATGATGTCTGTTGGTTCACAGAAGTTGTTGTAATGATGTCTGTCTTGGTTCACAGAAGTTGTTGTGATGATGTCTGTGTTGGTTCACAGAAGTTGTTGTGATGATGTCAGTGTTGGTTCACAGAAGTTGTTGTGATAATGTCTGTGTTGGTTCACAGAAGTTGTTGTGATAATGTCAGTGTTGGTTCACAGAAGTTGTTGTGATGATGTCAGTGTTGGTTCACAGATGTTGTTGTGATGATGTCTGTGTTGGTTCAGAGATGGTGTGATAATGTCAGCATTGGTTCAGAGATGTTGTGATAATGTCAGTGTTGGTTCACAAAAGTTGTGATGATGTCTGTGTTGGCTCACAGAAGTTGTGATGATGATATCAGTGTTGGTTCACAGAAGTTGTGATGATGTCAGTGTTGGTTCACAGAAGTTGTTGTGATAATGTCAGCGTTGGTTCAGAGATGTTGTGATGATGTCAATGTTGATTCAGAGATGTTGTGATGATGTCAGTGTTGGTTCACAGAAGTTGTTGTGATAATGTCAGCATTGGTTCACAGAAGTTGTTGTGATGATGTCAGTGTTGGTTCACAGAAGTTGTGATAATGTCAGTATTGGTTCGCAGAAGTTGTTGTGATAATGTCAGTAATGGTTCGCAGAAGTTGTTGTGGTAATGTCAGTGTTGGTTCAGAGATGTTGTGATGATGTCAGTGTTGGTTCAGCGTGGTTGTAGCATGAGCATATTATCATCTTCAGGTAGCTTGCCAACCAATGTAGGTTTTCTTCCCTTCTTCTGCCCTTTATCCCCCATTGCCGGGAAGGTTAACCTGGTCAACAAACGCCCACAGAAGTTGGATGTGTCTGCCTAAAGGTGCAGTATCACAGCCCCACTGTAAACAGGCGCAACGCAATCACATCCAAAAAAAGACTCTGAAAGAATGCGGAAGAAGAAGAAGAAGAAGATCCCCCATTGGGACATGGGTCCTCAAGCAAACCACGCCAAGCCGTCCTTCATCTATCTCCTGCAGCTCCCAGTATTATTAATATCTCTCTGTAATTCTCTTCTCCATGTGTTTTTTTTTTTTTACATCTCCTGCTGTTTCATTTGCCTTGTGGGTTCCAGACATGAGTGTGTCTAGCTAGCGATATTGTCCTCGGGTTTTCTGTGTTTTGTATCTATCCAGAGCCAGTATCTTTTCCTCACCGCTTGTTTCACTGGAATTTGTATCTAGTTCTTTCCATGAGCTCTACATTGATGTTTCTGTCTTACCATTTAATTCCCACTATTCTGCGCAGACAGTAATTAGTGAATGATTGCAATTTATTAGTAATTCCTTTAGCTGTTCTCTATGCTTCTGAACCATACAGTAGTACTGCTTCCCACTCTAATATTGCTTCCCATGCCTCTTTGGATATGATTAGGGCCAACCCTTCACTTTGGATATAAAGGGCCAACCCTTCACTTTGGATATGATTAGAGCCACCCCTTCACTTTGGATATGAAGGGCCAACCCTTCACTTTGGATATGATTAGGGACAACCCTTCACTTTGGATATGATTAGGGCCACTCCTTCACTTTGGATATAAAGGGCCAACCCTTCACTTTGGATATGATTAAGGCCACCCCTTCACTTTGGATATAAAGGGCCAACCCTTCACTTTGGATATGATTAGAGCCACCCTATCACTTTGGATATGAAGGGCCAACCCTTCACTTTGGATATGATTAGGGACAACCCTTCACTTTGGATATGATTAGGGCCACTCCTTCACTTTGGATATAAAGGGCCAACCCTTCACTTTGGATATGATTAGAGCCACCCCTTCACTTTGGATATGAAGGGCCAACCCTTCACTTTGGATATGATTAGGGCCACTCCTTCACTTTGGATATGATTAGAGCCACCCCTTCACTTTGGATATGAAGGGCCAACCCTTCACTTTGGATATGATTAGGGCCACTCCTTCACTTTGGATATAAAGGGCCAACCCTTCACTTTGGATATGATTAGAGCCACCCCTTCACTTTGGATATGAAGGGCCAACCCTTCACTTTGGATATGATTAGGGCCACTCCTTCACTTTGGATATGATTAGGGACAACCCTTCACTTTGGATATGATTAGAGCCACCCCTTCACTTTGGATATGAAGGGCCAACCCTTCACTTTGGATATGATTAGGGCCACTCCTTCACTTTGGATATAAAGGGCCAACCCTTCACTTTGGATATGATTAGAGCCACCCCTTCACTTTGGATATGAAGGGCCAACCCTTCACTTTGGATATGATTAGGGCCACTCCTTCACTTTGGATATGATTAGGGACAACCCTTCACTTTGGATATGATTAGAGCCACCCCTTCACTTTGGATATGAAGGGCCAACCCTTCACTTTGGATATGATTAAGGCCACCCCTTCACTTGGGGGGAGGGGGAGATTTTCCACTGTTTCACCTGCGCCTAGATGCTGTGGGCCTCGCACTGAACTCGGGCGTAGTCCATACACACTACTTCCAGTAGTGCTGGACTTTAATTTTGCATGTGGGTTAGCTTTCCCTGTTATAAGTGTCCCTCGCCATCAGTTGAACCCACTCCGGCTTCAGAGGTACTTGTAATTTACGTCCCCAAGTCAAGGACGAGAAGTCAACATTTTAGTCCAGCTGACTGGTGTAAGGGTTGAACCCCTTACCTCAGCATTAGCACACCGGATGTTTAAGAATGGGCGTTCTTATCCATTTGGCCATGCTGACCTCTCGGTGCCTATTTCAGGCTGGGTCGATCCTGAAGCCAAAGTCAGCTTTTAAAATCCGCCTCGATGCGACACTAAACCCATGACCACTGGGTTAGCAGGCAAACTAGCTAGCTACCAGGCCACCGCGACTTCCAGAGTAATAACTACTGTAGTATACTTGCATGAGAAGCACTTGCACCGTGTTTATGCACTAAGTACAACATGAAAAAGCACTTTCTGTAATAGGAAGACTGAATTAAATAGTTCACTGTAAAGCACCAGTACCTGTCTAGTATATCACTGTTCTGTGTTTTAATGATAGCAACATTTAGGTACATTTATAAATGTACATTATCTATATCTATAAAAGAGACTATGTTTGTGGTTGGGGATGTGTTTGCTGCGCTCGCGAACGATCCATCCGATTGAGATGAAATTTTCTACACGTCTTCCTTTCATTCCTGTGCAACCGACTGTATTAGTTTCTTAGTGTAAAATCGGCTACTTACTTACTAAAGTTTGATTTTGTAATTACATGACTTAACATAAGAAATATTCTATAAAGGGACATAACTTTTAGTAGCATTGATATATCTTAGGTTAAGTCCCCTGGCTATAGATAGCTATATAAATACATAGATAGATAGATCTGACCCGATAGATAGAGAGGGTGGGATAGACGGAGTGAGAGACGGACGGGCAGGCAGATAGATAGACAGACAGACAGCCGGGTCGACAGACAGTCGGGAACGGGAACTTATATGACTACTTATATGAATTAAATTAGATGCTCCCCACCAGGGACTGGGTGAGGCCGGGTCAGACAGACAGATAGTCGGGAACGGGAGCTTATGACTACTTATATGAATTAAATGAGATGCTCACCACCAGGAGCTGGGCGAAGCCGGGCCGGGTCAGACAGACAGATATTCGGGAACGGGAGCTTATATGACTACTTAAATGAATTAAATGAGATGCTCCCCACCAGGAGCTGGGCGAAGCCGGGTCAGACAGACAAAAAAGCAGACAGACAGACAGATAGATAGATAGATAGATAGATAGATAGATAGATAGATCCCCGCAAGGGCCTGGGCGAAGCCGGGCCGGGTCAGCTAGTAAAGTATATATTTCAGTGCATGAGCAGAAATATTCTCTAAAAGTACCATCATTAACAACATGAACTCTTCAAAAGAAGTCAGACATAGATATTGATCATAGCAGTGCAGACGTTAAACAGTATTAAGAACTGTACCTCAGAAGTCAGAGTGGGTTCGCCTGATCGTGAGGGACACTTGTAATAGGGGAAGCTAATCCACATGATCCCCCTGGTCTAGGGGTTATATGATTTTCTCCGTAATCCCGTACACTCTCGTAAGTAATGTGATGTGCGCGAGAATCGGTACGGGTTCTCTCCGCGTCAGTAACTTACGGGGTATGTGAGCCGGCCGCTCAGAAATCAATGGCAAACTACTGAGCGTAATCTTGCCAAGAAATCAACAATCAGCTGAAAGATGCTGATGTTGACCGCGATGTCCTGTAAAGGATATGCGAAAACAAAAAAATCCACATGAAAAAATCAGTCCACTGCACTAGAAGTAGTAGTATGGGGTGTTGTACACATGTGGTGCTGTACAAATGTGATGTTGTACAGATGTGGTGTTTTACAAATGTGATGTTGTACAGATGTTGTATTTTAAAAATGTGACGTTCAAATGTGATGTTGTACAGATGTGATGTACTGGGTCACTTGCCTAACAAAATGATCCCCAACAATTCTTAAATAATTAACATGCTGTCAATGTTTGCAGATGTCAAGCATCAGATCAGGCTTCATCTGGCCAGTGGTCTGGGCACTCCAATTCTGGGTGACCACAAGTACTCCAACTTTTCCAAGCTGGCACCACAGGTACACTAAACTAGGCCATCATGCAGCCATTTCATTCATGAGTCGTGTTATTTTCAACTTGAGAAATACATTCACAAGTATTCTTTGCCATTTATAGAGAAAACACATGAAAAGGTAGAAATCTGAGAGTGCGGTAGACAACAGAAATATAAGCATGGAGTATAACGTAGAGGTGGCAAGTCTGAATCCTGTTGTGCTCGTAGCTTTCATTGTGAATGTTGTTTAGTGCAACCTCTGATTTCTACTTCTTCCATGTTTCTTCTGTCAGTGGTAATCACTGCCTGTTAATTTACTTCTCACGTTATTTTAAATGACCTCACGGGGTTTCATAGAGATGATATTTGAAACATGTAGGGAACCATAGAAGTGTAATAGTCATTATATGCTTACCATCACAGGGGCTTGTAAAAGAGAAGTAATTATTCTATTCACTTACATCACAGAGGCTTGTAAAAGTGAAGTAATTATTCCTTTCACTTACCATCACAGAGGCTTGTAAAAATTTAAAACAAAACAAAAAGTACAGGTGCACTTTACACAACTGAAGGCACATTGGGTACATTTGTGTAAACCAATTGGCACATGCTGTGGTCAGTATCATGGTTGTTGCCCTTCTTCCCTCATCTTTTGGTTCCCATTTATGTTGGCCTCTTCGTGGTCCGTGTTTATTCCAAGTTATAGTGTTCTGCCTTCTGCTGCCGTTTGTTAGTCTTGTCGTTGCTGCAAGGATTTCTTCTACATCTCTGATGTAGTTAGTCAAGTGTTCTGCTGGCAGTGCTAGGTCTGCGGTGTATTATTGCTGCTCTTCTATTGTGATTGCTATTTTTGAAATCCTTGTTGATTTCAGCTGTACATTTTGTTAAAAGGAATTGCTGTGAATCTCTTGCAGTCTCACATAATTAATGTGTGGCTGATGTCATCATATTGGAGATGAGTCAGTCCTGCCTTGGTTAACCAGGCTAGTGTCTAGTGTGCCTCACAGGGAGCTTCCTGGGGGTGGGGGGGGGGGGGGGGGGGACATAGTCTGACCTTGGCACATCCTCACCTCGATGCCCAGTGTAAAGATGAGGCAGACCCATGTTACTATGTGTTCAGATCATGTAGACCCATATTGTCACATGTTGAGATGAGGCTGGCCCATATTGTTCAGTGTTGAGATGAGGCTGGCCCATATTGTTCAGTGTTGAGATGAGACTGGCCCATATTGTCAAGTGTTGAGATGAGACTGGCCCATATTGTCCCATATTAAGATTGAGGCTGGCTCATATTGTCCAGTGTTGAGATAAGGCTGGCCTATATTTTCCCATGTTGAGATTAGGCTGGCCCATATTGTCTAGTGTTGAGATAGACTGGCCCATATTGTCCAGTGTTGAGATAGACTGGCCCATATTGTCCAGTGTTGAGATAGACTGGCCCATATTGTCCAGTTTTGAGATTAGGCTGGCCCATATTGTCTAGTGTTGTGATAGGCTGGCCCATATTGTCCAGTGTTTAGATAAGACAGACCCGTCTTGTCCAGTTTTGAGATGAGTCTGGCCCATATTGTCCCATGTTGAAGATGAGGCTGTCCCATATTGTCCAGTTTTGAGATGAGTCTGGCCCATATTGTCCCATGTTGAGATGAGGCTGTCTCATATTGTCCAGTGATTAGATGAGGCTAGTCCATATTGTCCCATGTTGAGATGAGGCTAGTCCATATTGTCCAGTGTTGAGATCTTGTCCAATGTTGAGATGAGGCAGTCATATATTTTCCTGATCAAATGGCAAATACACATCATCTATATACCTGATCAAATGGCAAATACACATCATCTATATAGTCTTCTCAGATAAGGTTCCTTGGCTAGTTGTGCACTTGAACAATCCTACAGCAGTTGGAAATTGTAAAAACTAGGCTGTTCGGCTACTGTCCTGGCAAATTTTAGGGAAAGAAAGCCTAGCCACGAGTAGATAGAGCTCTTTACCTTGGATGGAATATGTCCAGAGGAAGCGAACCCTGCACAAAGCATGCTGAAGTCGGACACACTGACCTTTGAAATACATGTATTGCACACAAATATCAATTAGGGAACCCTTCCAGGCCTTTAAGATATCATAGACACGCATGTGTTGTTTGGAGCTCACAGAAGCATAGGAAAGCAGCAGTAGACAACATAAACATTGAAATCTATTGTTCCGGCCGGTAAATATTGCTTTTATGTTATCTAGTGCATCCTCTAATCCTTGCTGCTTTCCTCTACTTCTGTAAGCGTCAATCAATACATGTGTGTTTATTTATGAACTGACCTTAGAAGTGCATAATTAGATGTGAGGCACTTCCCTCGAAAGAGGAATGATAAAGAAGAAGTTATTTTTAAGTATGTTGCTATGTTAGCAGTTAAGACTTGGCGAGTTCTATTCTTTCATACATGCTGGCCTTGCCTGATAGATGTTGTTCATTCTGTCTCAGAAACTGCACAGAGAAACACTGGAATTGTTAAAAATCAGACAGGCGTCTGTACGGCACCTGGCCATGCACCTTCACTGCCGCAGCATCATTTTGAAGGACTACAAGGGACGGATGATCTTCCTGACTACATATCCTCCATCCTATTTCAGAGACAACATGCGGAATTTGAGAGTCCCGAAAGTACATTAATGACTTCTGGCTTCACAAATCATCCTGTGTGCATATATATATGCAAGACATCTTCATATAAATGATATTCTGATGAACACAAAACATCTTCATGTAAGTGATATTCTGATGAACACAAAACATTTTCATATAAGTGATATGCCAATGAACACAAACCATTTTCATATAAATGATACACAGATGAACACAAAACATTTTCATATAAGTGATATACCAATGAACGCAAAACATTTTCATATTAGTGATACACCAATGAACACACTTTTTCATATTTTTCATATAAGTGATACACCAATGGACACAAAACATTTTCACAAATAGTATATGACAAAAATAAAACGTACATGGTGTAGGAAGTTAAATGTCACAAATGGTATATTGTCATCACATCCTGTGTATGTTAACCCTAGCAGCCATAGTCCAGAGTCTCACACAATCATGAGTCTAGTATCAGACCATGTTCTTGTTGCTCCTGTGCCATACGGCCGAGCCATCCACGTATTAATCATTTTTATTGTTGCACTGGCTAGCTTTGAACTCGAGCGTAGTCCATACACATACTACTACATCTAGTACACTGGACTGATCTTTGCGTGTGGGTTAGCTTTCCCTATTACCTGTGTCCCATGCATCAGGCTAACCCACTCTGACTTCTGAGGTACTTGTAAATTACGTCCAAATTAAGAACGAGAAGTCACTATTTTAGTCCAACTGTCCGGTGTGGGGGTTGAACCCGCTACCTCGGCATCAGCACACCGGATGTTTCAGAGCGTGCTCTTATCCATTCGGCCTTGCTGACCTCATGGAGATCTAATGTAAGGAGCAGAGAAGATCAGTTGTACGTGTACGCCTAAATATCATGAGAAATGTCAGAGATGACATAACCAGGGAGCAATATGATGCCCTAAATATTGGTGGTCATGACCATTAAATACCAGGGAACAAAAGAGTCCTATACTGCTACACATGTGAAATATAGATGATAAACCGACAAGTTGAGAAAGATCTAATGGTAGCAGAGATGTGGCTTGAAAGATCTACCATGTTTCCCAGAAAATAAGACCAGGTCTTATATTAATTTTAGCTCCAAAAAATGCACTACGACTTATTTTCTGGGGATGTCTTAAAAATTTTTTTTTTTTTTTTTTCAGATACACAAATCTGCATTTATTCATGTACAAAATTCTACATTTATTCAAATATGGTCATGTCATCTTCTTATTTATCATGAGTGATGTATTGAATTATGAACCACATCCGTTCATTATCAAATGCGCACCAGTGGCGTCTGTACTCCGACTGGCCATTCGGCAACAAGTCTCTCATTCTAGCTGACGATCTTAGCTCGGGCTTATTTTAGGGGTAGGTCTTATTTTCGGGGAAACAGTAATGGCAGCAGAGATGTGGTTTGAAAGATCTAGTGGCAGCAGACATTTGGCTGGAGAGATCTAATGGCAGCAGAGATGTGGTTTGAAAGATCTAGTGGCAGCAGAGATGTGACTTGAAAGATCTAATGGCATCAGAGATGTGGCTGGAAAGATGGCTTCTGAGGAAAATGTAAAGAATACTGTGGATGGACAGAAAAATGAATGAGGCGATTCTTAAGAAGCAGATGAAACCTGTAAATTGGTTAGAGAATTCAGACATAGACTCAACATTTTGTGGGCATGTTATGAGGAAAAATAAACTTGAAAACTGGCAGACATGATGGGAAAGGCGCATGGAGAAATCAGATAAATGCCTGGATGGCCTGCTCACATGGCATAATCGGGACAAGAACATAGACCTGGTCCAGGACTCCATTGATTGTGTGAGAGGGTGACCCACAGTCGACCATGCTTATTGCCATGGCCTATGATGATAGCTGTTAATTAGGGGGAAGGAAAAGTTGGCCGTGAATACCAGGAGCAGATCCCTTCTACTACCAAGAGAAAGGCACTCCTACCTCAACAATGTGTCACCAAGAGTATTTGTGCATACTCGCATTGGATCGCCGAAATGTCTCAAGAATTTGGTTTGTATGTGTTCACTTTCATTGCATGTGAATGCCTGCTGAAGTGCTCCAGTCTCCTACTGTAGATGAGACTGGGAGAATTACAGCACAGTGCACAAAGTCTGGTAGCAATGGTGACAGAGATTGCCTGTCAGTGTACTAGTTATGCTTTTGCTTTAAAATTGTCACGGCTGATAGTGGTGTCAATTAAAATCAAAGCTAGAAATGTGTGAATTATATATTAATATAATTAAAGCATCTGTAAATGTTTTAACTGATTAAAGAAACCTTTTGTTATTCCGAATTAGTTTGTTTGTCATTTATTCCTGTCCACAGACTTGTATTGTATATTATGTAATAGTCCTCAGATGGATTGATGAATAGACAGACATATACATAGAGAAAGCTCATGTAATTGATACATGCTGTTGTAGATTGTAAGATGTGGAGAAGCATGATTGCCCATGCCAGTCGGCCAGGCATGTGATGATGATGAAAGGACCCATGTGTGTTTCCGGGGGGACCATAAGGGAAGCAAAGATCAGTCACACTGTGGCCTACATGCATGTCATAAGAAACAACTAAGGAGGGTTGGCAGGACAATGGCTACCACGTCCCATAGAAAACTTTAGCTGCAAAAATCCAACCAGGCATGAACAAGTCTATAAAGGGCTTGAACTGCTTGAGGGCCTGTGCTCCATCAGTAAATGAAAGGCTGAAGAAGAAAGGATCTCAGCTTGATTCCCTCCTGGCATATTGTGGACTAAAAGGTTAAGTTGCATATCCTTTACAGGACGTCGTAGATAATAGAGATGTATAATTGTGAACATCTGTTGATTTGTGATTACGTCTGTATAATAGGGTAAATGAAAACTGATTCAGCGTTGGGTTAAGTATGTACATTTTACGTTGTGATTCTTCGCATGATAGTGGAGAGAATGAACATTGAATATTAATAGGTAATCTGAGTCTCTTAAGTAAAGTCTGATGTAGTCAAAGAGGTGAGGACGCATAGCCAACTAAGACAGTCCTTCTCTCAGTAAGGATGGAGAAGCTGAGAGACATAACCACGGTAATCGACATATATTATTATTCAAAATAAATACCAATCCCTAGCAAGAGTAGGTTTCTGTAGTCTCTGTGGCGAAGTGGTCAAGCCGTTTGACTCGTGCTCCGAAGGTTGTAGGTTCGATTCCGGGCAGTGTCCTTTGGTTTAGGAGTTAAATGTTTCGGAGAATTGTGGGTTGTCACTAAAAGCTACGGAGTTCGTGCTTTGTGCGACGCTTTCTGTGCTGTGGAAAGAGACCGAGCCATATGGGATAAACCCGGTGCAATGAAGTCGACCCTGTCGAATTTTAAGCGACTTTTTTTAGCAAGAGTAACAATGGGGGCTCACGATTGACAGCCACTAAAGACGCGCTATGGCACACTGGACTGATTTTTGCATGTGGATTAGCATTCCCTATTACCACTGTCCCTTCTGAGATACTTGTAATTTACATCCCTTAGTTAAGAACTCCGGCTCCGTGCCGAAGGAGTTATGGGCACAGCTCGTAATCCCGTATACCAGCGTTCAAAACAGCAGTGTCGATTTTTTATGAAATGGTATGGGTGCCAGCCGTTCAGAAAGCAATGGCAAACTACTGAAGTAAACTTGCCCAGGAATCACGAACAGCCAAAAAATGCCGGGGCTGACTGCTACGTCCTGTAAAGGACATGCTACTAACTTTTTTTTAAAGTCAAGAACGAGAAAGCATTTTAGGACCAGTGTAGGGATTGAACCTGCTACCTCGGCATCAGCACACCGGAAGTTTAAGAGCAAGAGCTCGTATCCATTCGGACTTGTTGACCTCCGGAAAAACCATCCAAGTACAACCAGGGGCAAGCACTCAAAAAGATAGGCAAAGGTCAACCCACTGGAGACATGGTCACAGAGGTGTCCAGTTGTCAGATTTCACGGATGCTAGACCCTGCCTTGTGAGGTGATGTGGCCATTTCCCTTAACACTTTCGCTACCAAACAAAAATTGGGTCCTGACCAAGCAGAAATTCATGGCAGAAAATTGGAAATAGGGGTGTGTTACAATAATGCTTTTACAATGGTAGCAGATCTATTGTATTACATATCAAATTAAAGAGGGTTGCACAAGGAACATGACAGTGTTAATAATTAATTGATAGGTTACAAATATTATGACAATAATGACAGGTTTAATAATAACAATTGAAATTAAAGAGGTAAAAATTATTTTTAAAACTGCATTTATATAAGGTGTTTTCTACACTCCTATACTGTTAATCATGTTTAATTTATTGAATAACCAAACACCACTTGTCTATATAAACTGTATTGCTCATTAAAATCACCCAAAAGGAAGCTTTGGTGCATATTCTGAACAATGTCTTTTTCACAAAAAATGGAAAAAAATGACAGAAAACTGTAAGTTGGGGTCTGTCACAATAATGTTATGAACATGGTTAAAATTGTAGCAGCAATATTGTATTATATATCAAATTAAAGGGGATTGCACAAGGAATATGTTGGTAATGGATTTATTGCTACAGGTTTTAAATATAATAAAATAATAATATAATTTGTAAAATAATTGGACAAAAAGAGGTAAAAATGATGAAAACATTACACTTATAAGGTGTTTTTTATACTCCTCTACTGCTAATCATGTTTAATTTACTGAATAATCAAACAAACACCACTTGTCTTCAACAATATAAACAGTATTGCTCATTAAAATCACCCAAAAGGAAGTTTTGGTCTTTTCCACACAAAATAAAAAATAATAATGGCAGAAAATTTGGAGTAGGGGTGTGTCACAATACTGTTATGAAGATGGTTAAAATTGTAGCAGAAATGTTGTATTATATATCAAAATAAAGGGGATTGCACAAGGAATATGTTGGTAGGGGAATTTTTTGCTGTAGGTTGTAAATATAATAAAAATAATATAACTTTTAAAATAATTTGTTAAAAAGAGGTAAAAATAATGTAAACATTGCACTTACCAAGGGGGCATTGTCATCCAATATCCTGATCACTGCTAATCCTGTTGAAATTACTGAACAAACAACACTTTTCTAAACTATAAACACAATTGCAATTGCTCCCAGTCAATCATCCGAAAAGAAATTATGCCGCAGATTCTGAATCATGTATTTTTCTTTTTTCAGACAAAAATTAGGAAAACACTTGGCAGATTTACATTTCATTACAATGAATATTTACACATGTCTGTTTGTTTTTATTTACTACTAGCTGACCCGGCCCGGCTTCGCCCAGTCCCTGGTGGGGAGCATCTCATTTAATTCATATAAGTAGTCATATAAGTTCTCGTTCCCGTTACCGACTGTCTGTCTTTCTGTCTGTCTGTCTGTCTGTCTGACCCGGCCCAGCATCGCCCAACTCCTGATGGCGAGCATCTCATTTAATTCATATAAGTAGTTATATAAGTTCCCGTTCCCGACTGTCTGTCTGTCTGTCCGTCCCTCTCTGTCTGTCTAATCATTTATTGGTTGCAGTTAGAACAATCTTAGATAAACGAAGACCAACTTACAAAAAGCATTAGAAAGAGCACTTGAAAGATCTTTACACCTTCCCCTACAATTAACTTGGGTAAATGGAGCGGCGGCAGCAGCATCAGCAGAAGAAGGAAAAGGAGGAGTAGGAGCTGGGAGGAGGAAGAGGGAGGAAGAGATGAGAGGAGGAGGAGTAGGGAGGAATAGGAGGGAGGAGGAAGGAGTAGGGAGGAATAGGAGGGAGGAGGAGGGATTAGGAGGAGGAGGAGGGAGGGGGAGGAGGAGAAGAACGCAGGGGGAGGAGGTGGAGGGAGGAGGAGGAGGGGGAGGACGTAGGAGGAGGAGGAAAGAAGAGGAGGGAGGAGGAGGAGGGATGTGGAGGGAGGAGGAGGAAGATGGAGGAGGAGGGAGGAGAAGGGATGAGGGGGAGGACGTAGAATTAGAAGGAGGGGGGAGTGGGAGGAGAAGGGAGGAGGAAGGAAGAGGAGTGATTAGGAGGGCGAGGAGGTAGGAGGAAGAGGGCATATGCCTGTAGACAACTGCAGCGAAAAGGTGGGTCTGTCTATCTATCTGACCCGGCGTGGCTTTGCCCAGCTCCTGGCGGGTAGCGTCTCATTAAATTCATACAACAAAAAAAGTAACTTAAAAGAATGTCCTTCCACACACCATCCATTATTTTTAATGAAAACTCTTTCTAATCACCTGCATGACTACAGTAACTTCTTAAGCATAAAAAGATGAGTTACAATGTTATGCATTGTGCATTATTTTTATGAAAACTTTGAAAATGCCTTAAAGATTGTATCATTATTTATTATAACTCATATGCCGGTACATAACTATAGACAGAGTTTATAAATCTTTGAAAACGATGCAACAATATGACTATAAGTTATATAGAAAAGTTATTAAAAGTTATGCACCTTGAAATAACTTTTACAGAGTTAAGTCCCCTTGCTGTATAGAAATTATAATGAAAAATGGAAAATTAAATAATATTCAGTAAGCAGCCGATTTCACACTAAAAAAATATCACAGTTGGCTGCGCTGGAATGAAAGGAAGAGGTGTAGAAAATTTCATCTCAATCGGATGGGCCGTTCGCGAACGCATAAAGGACATACAGACAGACGGAGATCGCTTTTTATATATAAGATATGTGGCAGTCTATTTGTGATAGGCTGCAAAGCAAACTTTGGCGCACAAGTGTGGTCTATTAGTGCAGCCAGAGCAAACAAAAGAGGATCTGTGTCGTTTAGTTCGAGTGCTGCAAAAAAACATTTGACACCGACAAATTCTATTAAATGCTTGGCTCCTGTCACTCTTTCGACATAATTTCCTGCAACAGACTTATGGAAATTCTTCGGCAGGCAGAGTGTCAAACTTTCAGGAATACTCTGAGCCGCTTCGCGATGAGCACTTTCAAGTAAACTTTGCTTGAAATCCTTCAATGACAGTTTTTTTTCCTCCTTTCTCTGTTTGGCATATGGAATGTAGGATGTGAGCATTGATCTGTGCAATTTCAAAGATCCAGTATTAGTTCTTCTTCCACCACTTAATGGTTTTCCTATCATGGATATTATAATATCCAACCATTTGGTCCATTCTGTCGCAGCCATTCATCGCCATGTTATATTCATGGACATTCATGGATCATCTTCGGCTTGCTTTGCGGTTTTCGCAATCCGCTCTCAACAGTTCCAACTACAGACTTAGTAGAGACAACAATGCATGGTTTTTTAGCTTTTTTTATCTCTCCATGCCACACACAATATTCTTTCTCCTTCAAGAAACCACTTCATCTCTTGATGCTGAAGTCGCAAATGCTTCAACTCTGGAGGGAAGCCTACTCGGTTGACATTCAGTGTCCCTGTATAATTGAAATTGTTGGAATGCAGATAATCAATCAGAGCTTTCGAAGTGTAGAATCTGTCAGCAAAGAAGTGATGGCCAGCTCCGAGAAAATTCAGTAGTGTGGCAAACACTTTCACTGCATGAGCAGTTGTGGGATCTAAATCACAGCCATTCAGGCTTCGTTGTCAGACACTCAGCTGTTGACGAACATTCACTGGTTTTTCTTTATCACCACGTGCTAAAACTTTAGACACAACTAAAACTTCTTTCTAAATATTCACTGATATCGGAATCACTATTGTTTAAAACAGTTTCAAACATTAACCTAGCTAGATCTGAAGTCATTCTACACAGACGCATACTGGTGGGCGTTTCCATTGTGAAAAACCAAAACAAACAACTTTAAAACTGAAAATATACAAAAATCCAATGTTAAGAAATGCTTCACGACACAACCATGATGTAGCTCTTTTCCGGTTGTGCGACTTTTCAGTTTACTGTAACTTAAAATTCCGAAATGGAGCAGAAATGTAACAAATAAACCACTGATCATTCTGTGTCGATAAAATTGCCACCAGAGTCGGTAGATTGCGGTGTTAGATCGGCCCTTGGTAGCGAAAGAGTTAAATAGATAATTTCATCCTCTTCTTCATTTGTCAGGGAAAGGATGCTGATTACATTGTATCCATTTACAGAAAAGCTGTCTTGTCTAATCAATTCAGGCAACACACCATCTTCGGCACAACACTGTTTCTGAGTGGTCTTCTTATGATTGCTACTCTTTCGTCAGACTGCACTGATACAGTATTTTTTCAGACTGGGCTGGCTTCCTTCAACTGCTACTCTTTCTCTGTCTGCACTTTCTTTGTCAGCATTTTTTTTCTTCAGACTTTTGCATACTGCTCTTACTGTGTCAGACTACAATACAGCATTGTTTAAGATTGGGCTGTCTTCTTTCAAATACTGCTCTTTCTTTGTCAGACTACAATACAGCATTGTTTCAAATACTGCTCTTTCTTTGTCATACTACAACACAGCATTGTTTCAGATTGGGCTGTCTTCTTTCAAATACTGCTCTTTCTTTGTCAGACTACAATACAGCATTGTTTCAGATTAGGCCATCTTCCTTCAATTGCTGCTCTACTTCAGTTGCTCCTGTACTGATGCAACTTTTTTCAGGTGCCACTTCTCTGGGTTGAAATGAAGTCTTTGTCACTTCTGGTTCACTTACCTGGCCTGGTAGTGAAACAATAAACTTACTTTGTTAACATTTTCTGTCCCATTTTTCTGTTCAACAGGACATCTGAGCTTGGACCATTATGAGTTTACAGTGCACTGCCACCATGGTCATAACTGGTGAGATTATATACCAATAAGAGGCACCAAAAGGCAGACCAAGCTGTGAGGAACATCTACACTTTAATGATAATACAAGGTGCTTATGGCAAAAAATTACACCAAAAAATGAACAAAGACACAAACAACAAACAAGGCACAGAGCCAGCCATCCTTTAAATACTTTAAAATAAGTAAAGGTATACAAAATCACGGTTTTATGAAGTGCCCAGTTTCCTTCCATGCCATCTTATTCTTTCAAACACAGCAAACCCAGAGAACTAACTTTTGACTGTGCTGAAGCAAGAGTGAGACTTTGTCACATCGAACAGATAACCCAAACCAGGTTATAATCAGAGTTATTGAGGTCTGTAAATATAAGAAGTCAAATAAAAAAAAGAATTTCATACGCTGTGTTATTTCCATGGAAAACTGGAAATGTTGGAATTTAATCAAACTAACCCAATTGTGCGTTGAAGAGTTCTTTATTTTCTGCTGCCTTTCCTCTCCCAAAGAAGCAAAGTCCCTCAACCTGGTCACTTCAGGCAGATAAGTTAAACCAGATTATACTGAAAGCCAGTAAGATCACTAAATAGGGGAGCCAATGCTATATATTTCTATGGAATTGTTGGAACCCAATCAAAATAACCCATAACCCAATTGTGGGTGGTAGAGGTCTCTTCACAAACTCATGTCAAGCCCTCTGTAGACTGCTTAATGATTGGAATGATTTGCAGCTGAGGTAGCCAGTCTTGGCTAGAATAGGACTAAAATGACACAATCTCTAATGTAGAACTTAGAGAACGAGATGGATTCTAGTGTGGAAGGGATGCTGGATAGGACACACAATGAGAGCACTTGGTAATAGAGTAACCAGAACATCCTGTCTCTGGAACCCACAAGGCAAACAAACAAGAGGGAGACAAAAAACACATGACCCAGGAAGATTAACCCGGTCAACAAATGCCTGCAGAAGTCGGATGTGTCGGCCTAACGGCGCAAGAACGCAGCTCTGCTGTAAACAGACACAATACAATCACGTCTGAAAAAATCTCAGGATGACCACAGAAGAAGAAGAAACACATGGAGAAGAGAAATAGAGATAGAGATGATTCATTTGAGGACATGGAGGGAACTGCAGAAGAGAAATAGAGACAGAGATGATTCATGTGACGACATGCAAGGGGCTGCAGAAGAGAAATAGAAACAGAGATGATTCATGTGACGACATGGAGGGAACTGCAGAAGAGAAATAGAGACAGAGATGATTCATGTGACGACATGGAGGGGGCTGCAGAAGAGAAATAGAGACAGAGATGATTCATGTGACGACATGGAGGGGGCTGCAGAAGAGAAATAGAGACAGAGATGATTCATGTGAGGACATGGAGGGAACTGCAGAAGATAGCAAATGAAGCGACATGGCTCCTGATTGAGACATGCACTGAAGAGAGATGAGTACTTAAGACATGATCCTGGTTGAGATATGTACTGGAGGGAGACCAGTACTTCAGACATGAAGAGACAGTTCCTGGTTGAGAGATGTACTGGATTGAGGCAAATACGTGGTACATATGAAGAGACAGTTCCTGGTTGAGTCATGTACTGGAGAGAGACATGGACTTGAGATATGAAGTGATACAGTTCCTGGTTGAGACATGTACTGGAGAGAGACATGGACTTGAGACATGAAGTGATACAGTTCCTGGTTGAGACATGTACTGGAGAGAGACATGAACTTGAGACATGAAGTGATACAGTTCCTGGTTGAGACATGTACTGGAGTCAGGCAAATACGTGGTACATATGAAGAGACAGTACCTGGTTGAGACATGTACTGGAGAGAGATATGAACTTGAGACATGAAGTGATACAGTTCCTGGTTGAGTCATGTACTGGAGAGAGACATGGACTTGAGACATGAAGTGATACAGTTCCTGGTTGAGACATGTACTGGAGTGAAGCAAATACTTGGTATATATGAAGAGACGGTTCCTTCTTAAGACACGTACTGGCTGGAGACAAGAACTTCAAACATGTGAAGAGACAGTTCCTTGATGCTGGAAGAAGCAACACGCAAGAGCAACACAATGTTACATGTGGTCAGACAATATGAAGACGATCTACAAGAATCCTGAAAGTACACCATGAAACATCAGACTAGAAAATGAAGACTCAATACAGTAAACCTTTATCATGGGGATGCCACTGGATGATGATGAAAATGTTAATGATGATATTAGCTAGGACATAAAAACCCTAACCCATGTAACTACTTCTTGCTTAGCAAGCTCAGTGTTTTAATCTGTATTCTCTTCTTCTTTGGGGCATCTTTTGCTTTCTCTTCATCTTTAGCTTTTTCAGCTGTGATATTTATAACTTCCGGCATATCTTTAGTGCTGTCTGCCTTAAGGCTGCTAGCATCTGTAAGGTCCATTGAACGAACTTGATCTGATAGCTCTGGTTGCTGTGACTCTACTCTCATTTCCCGGTCTGAATTCTGAGAAACTGCAACATTTGGGGCATGTCTGTTCTTGTTTGATGTGGGTACATTGCCGTTTTGAGGAGACACGGATTTGCTCTTTCGGGATCTCTTGGGTGTTTTCTCATCAGAAGTCTCCGCAGAGGGTGAAGATAATGAGCTGGTGGATGCTGATTCTGGAGATTTGCTACTATCAGTGTCATCATTTGAACCACTCTGGTGGAAAAAAAAATCATTTGGTAAAATCTTCATTAGGAAAATAATCTGAAAGAAAATTGTCACACTTATGTATGTGGTTGAAGATCTACATTAAAACAGTAAAAACGACATAAACTGAAAAAAAAAATAGTTCAAACATTTGTTAGAATAATAAAAAAGCTGAAAATAATTTCCCTGGAATTGAGGAAATGAATGAGAAAAAAAATGGGACGTGTGTGTGCATGTGTGTGCATGTGTGTGCGTGCGTGCGTGCGCGTGCGTGCGTGCATGCGTGCGTGTGTGTGTGTGTGTGTGTGCTTACCAGCCAAACCACGCAGGAAACTCATAATTATAACAGTTTTTCTTCCTGCACATTTTCATGTGTATGGGTTCACTAAACATTGTGTAAGAGATTTTTCCCATTTACTAAAACATCTTTTTCTCTTCCTCTGGGGTACCATTAGTATTGACACTCTTCACTGGCCGTTAAAGATGAGACGGAGCATGTATGGGAATGTCCCAAGTGCTGTGATGTTGGTTTTTGACTCAACTCTTCTTTTCTCCAACCTCCTCGTTAACATATCTGATGTAAGTTATACACAGACCTAATAAGGAGAACTCACCAGGGACCCAAGAATTAGTTCTTCTTATCAGAAATTCCTCTTATCCAGATTAAGAGGTAAAGTATATGGTAATACATTTACAATGTACAATACTTTTTATACTCTTGATAATTTGGCTGTGTCCAGTGTGTGCCGCGTGGTTACACACCCGCTTCACACACGTGATCCAGGACTTGTTTCCGGATCCGGTCAGGGATATGCACTACTGACGAGCTCAAACGAGAGTTAAACTCGAGTATAGTGCTTCCATATTGATGTGGATATGCTTTAGGTTCATGCCAGAGTGCGATCAGCCAACAAATCAATGTACAATACAATAATGAATTAGCATTGAAAATGACAGATGTATGACACAGAAAATATGTAAGTCACCAAAAGTGTTAATGTACAAAGTTGGCACACATATCTAGTGAATAACAGCACTTTTTACACTTTGAAATGAAAAAGCTGTACTTTTCCTCTGTATCTTAGTACCCATATTTGAGTTAATAAAAATGTCTTTCCATGACATCCTTAAATTCAACGCAGCTTCTTCATTCTGTGACAATCAACTTCTTTTCTTCAGCGTTCCGAGCCATTGAGGTTCTTTGCTGCAAATACAATCCGTCTCCATTCGTCTCTCTGGTGGACCTTCTCTTGCCAGTCGTTGATTCCAAGTGCTTGTAGGTCTGTACATGTATTATCTCTCCACCGCCTTCTTGGTCTACCTCGGGGTCTACGGTCATTTATTTCCTGAGTGTAAGCGAGTTTTGTTTCCCTATTATCTTCCATTCTTTCTATATGCCCCAGCCATTGTAGTCTATTAGCCTTCATGATACCAGTGATTAGCGGGGACTTAAACAGATCATAAATGTCTTTGTTACTTCTTCTTTTCCACTCTCCACTTTGTGTATCCCTAATGGGTCCAAAGATGCGTCTTAAAATTTTGTTCTCAAAGGTTTGTAACAAGGCTTCGTCTCCTTTCGTTGTACTCCAGGTTTCAGAGCCATACAGCACAACTGGTCTGATCAGTGTTTTGTATATTGTGATTTTGGTGTTACGAGATAGCGCCTTTGATTTTAGTAGATGTTGTAGTGCATAGTATATCTTATTTCCAGAGTTGATTCTAGTTTGTATTTCTTCCCTTATGATGTGGGAGCAGTTGAAGATCGTACCCAGGTATTTGTATGTTTCCGTTCTTTTAATGGTCATACTATCTATTTGTATGTGGCCAGAGTTTCTAGCCATTCCGTCTCTTGAAATTACCATATATTCTGTCTTATCTTGATTGATAACCAGCCCCATCTGTTGGGCTTTTTCCTTTAAGTGAGTCAATATTTCCAATGTCTTTTGTTCACTTTGCCCTATAATATCTATATCATCTGCATAACCAAGCAGCTTGGATGTTCCTCCAATATCACATTCCTCCTTTACCTTCCTTACAACTTTCTCTAGAGCCAGATTGAAGAGTAGCGGCGATAGTGCATCACCCTGTTTCAAGCCAGATGTTATTTGGAAGGGGTCTGATTTCCTGCCTTTATATCTTATATATAAATTAGGATGTGCGTATCTCTGTATGTATGTATGTCCTTTATTTGTTCGCGAACGGCCCATCCGATTGAGATGAAATTTTCTACACGCCTTCCTTTCATTCCAGAGCTGTCAACTGTGATATTTTGTTAGTGTGAAATCGCCTGCTTACTCAGTATTATTTCATTTTTCATTTTTCATCATAATTTCATATATCTCAGGGGACCTAACTCTGTAAAAGTTATTTCAAGGGGCATAACTTTTCTGTATAACTTATAGTCATATTGTGGCATCGTTTTCAAAGATTTATAAACTCTTTGTCCATAGTTATGTACCGGCATATGAGTTATAATAAATAATGATACAATCTGTAAGGCATTTTCAAAGTTTTCATAAAAATGATGCACAATGCATAACATTGTAACTCATCTTTTTTTGCTTAAGAAGTTACTGTAGTCATGCAGGTGATTAGAAAGAGTTTTCATTAAAAATAATGGATGGTGTGTGGTAGAACGTTCTTTTAAGTTACATTTTTTTTTGTTGTATGAATTTAATGAAGCCGGACAGGGTCAGGCAGACAGATAGACAGACAGACAGACAGATAGACAGTCGGGAACAGGAACTTATATGACTACTTATATAAATTAAATGAGATGCTTCACACCAGGAGCTGGGCGATGTCGGGCCGGGTCAGACAGACAGACAGACAGACAGACAGACAGACAGATAGTCGGTAACGGGAACGGGAACTTATATGACTACTTATATGAATTAAATGAGATGCTTCCCACCAGGGACTGGGCGAAGCCGGGCAGGGTCAGCTAGTGTTACTATATTATAAGTATCTTCCATGCATAGTCTGGTCATGTTGATTAACTTCCTTGGTATTCCAAATTCCTGCATAGCATTCCATAGACTATTCCTATGGACACTATCATAAGCCTTTTTAAAATCCACAAAAATGTTATGGAGATCTCTTTTATATTCCCAATGTTTCTCGGCTATTTGTCGTAAGATAAATATCTGATCTATTGTTGATCTGTTTTGTCTAAAACCCGCCTGGTAGTCACCTAATATGTCTTCTGAATATGGTTTTAGTCTATTTAGTAATACTGCGGATAGTATCTTATAGCTTGTGGACAGTAGTGATATTCCTCTATAATTTCCACATTGGAACTTGTCTCCTTTCTTAAAGATAGGTATCAATAATGACTCTTTCCAGTCATGGGGTAATTCTTCTGTCCTCGAGATTTTTATTATTAGTTCGTATAGCTTTAGATGTAATGCATGGCCACCTGCCTTTATAAATTCAGCAGCAATTCCATCAGTCCCAGTTGCCTTATTGTTTTTAAGTCGTGTGATTACATATAGGATTTCTTCAAATGTAGGTTCTTCAATTTGTGGTTCGCATGTTAGAACCTCTTCCTGTGAGAAAATGTTACTTGGAGCTTCACAATTTAGTAATTCAATAAAATATTCTTTCCATGTGTTGCACATTTCCTCATTGGTATTTATCATATTCCCATTTTTGTCTTTTAAACCATATGTGATTTGTTGGTGCCCTCGTTTCATTGACTTCAGTTCTTTAAAAAATTTTCTGGATTCATTTTTCTGGTGATTAGTTTCCATATCTTTGATTATATTACTCATATATTCTCGCTTCTGCTGTCTGACTATTTTTGTAGCCTCTTTACATTCATTTCTATAATGCTCTTCCTTTTGGATGTTATTGATGTCATTTAACCATACAATCAACTTGTCCACAATAAAAATATTTTTTATGATTCCTGAAAGCGTTAATTTTGCAATGTCAAGTTCCCTTGCTATTTCCATTTTCTTTTTGCCACTATTTTCCAGTTCTTGTAATAGCTCAATCTTTCTTTTAAAAATTATAGACTTTCCAGCTATTTTTAGAGGGGAAAGAACTCAAATTCTAACACAGAATAAGTGTGCAATTTCCGAAAATAGGCAACAAGTTGTACAAATGTCCAGGTATTTGAAAAACAGTTTGTCTTAAGCAGATCAAATTATATCGAGGGGACATGTTTAATCATTCGGCATATCCTAAAATTTGCGATGAACGAATACCTCTTAACCAGACATATTTTACAAAGACAAAAAAGAAATATTGCCGGTGAGAAACAAATTGTTCTTCACAACAGAAATTAGCCACATCTGAGATCACCTTAAGCGGTTTGCACTGTATTAGGTTCATGACATTGCTGTACAGTTTTATGGTGTGATGAAGCTGGTTGATGTACAGAATTCTACGAATCTGGTGTTTACTTTTGTTACCAACTCCATTTTGACCAGACAAATTTGTATTCTGGTTGAGCATTGGGCATTGTATTTTAAGCATTCAATGCCCTGGGCATCTGACATCAGTTGGCATTTCTTAGGGTTGGTTTTCCTACTCTTTCATCACAATGGTAGTTTTCACTGTTTAGGCAGCAAACTGCTAGGTTAGGTAGCAACTGCAAACAAGACGTGTTCTTTTTCTTCTGATATTATAGTCCATGCTGTGTGGCACTGGTGATCATTTCTGTCCACGTCCTTCTGTTTCATATACTGCCAATCATTTCTGTCCACATTCTTGTTTCAAGTACTGCCAATCATTTCTGTCCACATCCTTCTGTTTCATGTACTGTCAATCATTTCGGTCCACATCCTTCTGTTTCATGTACTGCCAATCATTTCTGTCCACATCCTTCCATTTCATGTACTGCCAATCATTTCTGTCCACATCCTTCTGTTTCATGTACTGCCAATCATTTCGGTCTACATCCTTCTGTTTCATGTACTGCCAATCATTTCTGTCCACATCCTTCTGTCTCATGTACTGCCAATCATTTCTGTCCACATCCTTCTGTTTCATGTACTGCCAATCATTTCTGTCCACATCCTTCTGTCTCATGTACTGCCAATCATTTCTGATACCAAAGGTCCTTCATGCTATAATGGTAGACTGTCCAGCATCTTCTCTTTCAGTCCCCCCTTGCCTTCCCTCCCTTCCAACTATCCCGTTCTCACGATGTACTCCAACTTTTTCCCTTCTCATGACCTGACCAAAGAATTTTTCTGAAATGAGTAACCAGTTTTCTTTATGAGTTAACTTGTTTCAAGCTATCTTCATGACTGTTTCTATATGCCCATTGTTCACATGATTCTTCTGCGGGGTGTATTTATAATGACTGTGCAGTGTTTGAAAATATTGCCGGTCCAAGTTTTGTATTTACTTATTATGTTGCATGAACTTTACAGAGGGTGAATACAAAACCTGCACCGGCAATATTTTCAAACACTACACAATCAACCCTTTACAGGGCAGACGTTTTTTTTCCATTTTGTAACTGAACGGACAAGATTTCTCAGGTTTAGGGTTAGGGTTACGTTAGTAAAAACATCAAAAATAAGGTGTTAGTGAAGATATTTTTGTAAAATAAAGAACAAAATGAAGGAAAATGAATGCAGATTATTTTACTCACATGTGACCCAATAATGTTGCCGGTAATCCACACATGAACACAAATATTTACAAAATACAACATATTGTTTGTGATTGTCAGTCATCTATACACTATTTACAAACACTCTGTCGACTGCTCACTTTCTTCAAAGTCCGAAAGACCCAAAGTGTTACACTGCTAACACAAATATCACTGATATCTAGCTCCGATTCATAGTCAATTTTTAAATTAAATTGAACCCAGCAAAATCTCCGCTATCACTTCACGAATCGTCAAAATCCATATTGAAAAACAAAGCATAGAAACCCTGAAAACTATTTACAAATCCAATCAAATCTAAAGAACACACTTCTAAATGACGCACATACTATCAAGTTATCGACAACACCGGACGTAAACAATGGGAAGTCTCACAAAGTCTCGAGATCGCTTGATTACAACGTGATTACAAACGCTTAGCTGTCATGAACGCGTTAGGCCAGTGTTTCCCAACATTTTTTGTACCGTGCCCCACTTAAGCCTTTCTAAAATTCATATTGCCCCCCTCCCCCGCCCCATGCCCCCCCTCAACATATACATTATTTTTAATATTAAAAAATTGAAATGTTCACTAAAGAAACTTGAATGATAGGTTTTAGGAAGAAATCACTAGGTAATTATTGAGCAAACACAGTAAGTAAATTTTCAAAACATATAATGGAGAACTGAAATTCAAGTACAAAATAATTTTAATGAAAGATTTTTCTATATTATTTTAATTATTAGTAATTATTTATTATTTAAATGTAGTGAGATCCTTGCGCTTGATGCTTGCTGCAAAGAGATCTTATGTCAGGTTCCAATTTAGTTAACTTCAGTCTCAAGTCTCCCTGTTTTGTTATATTCAGCCGATTTCTTCCATTTTCGAATTGCCCCCCTTAACAGTCAAATTGCCCCCCTGTGGGGCGTGGGCCCCACGTTGGGAAACACTGCTTTTTTAGTTAGGCCTTTTTGCCCATTCTGTAGTATGGACACTTTCGGCTGTTGTGCCCTGCAAAGGGTTAAAAATACACCCTATATAAAACCGCAGCTTCCACATAATTCCTCACTAGCCTGCTAATTGTCCATGATTCACCTCCTTACATCAGGACTGGCTCGATATAGCTCTTAAGAATTCTTTTTCTCACCTCCACTGACAGACTTACTTCAGGGATCATTCTTCATGTTGTGAAATGTTGCTTTTACATGGGCTATTCAATATTTAACTTCCTAATACACCTTCCATATGTTATTATTAAAGTACCCAAACTCCTATATTTATTTACTTGTTTTAGACTGGTTCCATTCATATTGATGATGCATTTAGGAAGACATTTTTTCTTTGAAACGACCATTATTCCGTTTCTCTGGTATTTAGACTCACTGTTCTGTTGCAAATATATCTATAATTTCTTGTATGTGCGTTTCATTTTCAGTGACCAAAACCAAGTCATCAGCATAATACAGGTACACGCACACACCTATAATCAAAATCACTACACCAAACAAAAGACTTTCTCCAGGCATCCCCACATCTCACCTTAGATGTGGACGGACAGTTCATCTTGTTGATTTCGATACATGACTCTTTATAGGGCACGCCCAATTCATTATCTTCAAATGTAACAATTGTGCAGAATCCATCAATTGAAGAGATGATCAATGCTTTCCCATCACTTGACCTGTCAGACATACAAGAGAAAACACTTTCACTATGTGTCTTCTATAAATTCAAATATATAGGCACATGGATAACATTAGATGTATCACAGACAAAGTACAGAATAGAATAGGTGAGGTGTGAGTTGGTGAGGATGAGATGGTGAGGATGAGATGGGGAAGCATGAGATGGGGAGGCATGCATTGGTGAGGGGTGAGTCGGGTGAGGCATGAGATGAGGAGGCATGAGTTGGTGAGGCGTGCGTTGGGGAGGCGTGAGTTGGTGAGACGTGAGTCAGGTGAGGCGTGAGTCAGGTGAGGCGTGAGTTGGTGAGGTGTGAGTCGGGTGAGGCGTGAGTCGGGTGAGGCGTGAGTTTGGGAGGAGTGAGTTGGTGAGGCGTGAGTCAGGGGAGGCATGAGTTGGTGAGGCGTGAGTCGGGTGAGGCGTGAGTCGGGTCAGGCGTGAGTTTGGGAGGAGTGAGTTGGTGAGGCATGAGTTGGGGAGGCGTGAGTTGGTGAGGCTTGAGTCGGGTGAGAAGATCAAGTGGTTTGGCCATGTCGTTAGAATGCAACATCAGCAACTACCATCACTAGCCTTACATCAAAAATCATCTGAGACGAGACCACGAGAACTTCCAAGAAGAAAATGGACTGACGACATCAAAGACATTGTACAGCCACACGGAATGACACTATCCAGTGCCGCCAACCGGGCGCTGGAACGCAAATTATTCCTCCCCACGACGCTTGACGGCAGAAGTGGAAGATGATGATGATGATCTTTCCCATTGCACTGTAGAGGCATGGGGAGGCATGAGTTGGTGAGGCGTGAGTCGGGCGAGGAGTGAGTTGGTGAGGCGTGAGTTGGGGAGGCATGAGTTGGTGAGGCGTGAGTTGGGGAGGCATGAGTTGGTGAGGCGTGAGTCAGGTGAGACGTGAGTTGGGGAGGCATGAGTTGGGGAGTCATGAGTTGGTGAGGATGAGCTGGTGAGGCATGAGATGAGGAGGCGTGAGTTGGTGAGGCATGAGTTGGTGGGGTGTGAGTCGGGCGAGGAGTGAGTTGGTGAGGCGTGAGTTGGGGAGGCATGAGTTGGTGAGGCGTGAGTTGGTGAGGCATGAGTTGGTGAGGCGTGAGTCAGGTGAGACGTGAGTTGGGGAGGCATGAGTTGGGGAGTCATGAGTTGGTGAGGATGAGCTGGTGAGGCATGAGATGAGGAGGCGTGAGTTGGTGAGGCGTGAGTTGGTGAGGCGTGAGTCGGGTGAGGTGTGAGTCGGTGAGGCGTGAGTTGGGGAGTCATGCGTTGGTGAGGTGTGAGCTGGTGAGGCATGAGATGAGGAGGCATGAGTTGTTGAGGCATGAGTCGGGTGAGGTGTGAGTCAGGTGAGGTGTGAGTTGTTGAGGCGTGAGTTAGAGAGGGTCCTCACTCCCTAGGGATTACAAGACAGAAGAGGAAGACTCTGAGGGATGAGCTTCAAGTGAAAAGCTTGTTTGTGTGTGTGTGTGAGAGAGAGAGAGAAAAAGAGAGAGAGGGAGAGAAAAGGAGACAGAGAGACAGAGACAGAGAGAGACAGACAGGAAACGTAGTCTGAAAAGTAAAGAACAAATGTATCATGTTTCAATGTAGTCACCACTGTGTTCAATGCAAGTCTCCCAGTGCCGATAAAGTGCTTGGATTCCTATAGAAAAAAATTCCCCGGGGTCACCATGCGGTGTGCCTCATCCGGTAGTGAACAGTCTGTCATTGAAGTCAAGCCATTTAAAATTTCCTGCTCTACCTATACACTTGCTGGACTGACAGGCATGCATCAGCACACAGGATCTTCATTAGCCGATGAATTTCTATAGGTTTCACCCCTTCACTGATAAAAATAAGGATAACATAATGTTGCTCCTCTTAGGTGCATGTCAAAAGTGAGGCGGTCATATTTAAACTGTCCTTGTGACGTTAACGTGTTCATCTGCACTGTGATATCACTGCTTAACACTCTTGACATTCTTAACAACAATATTGACAGGTTACAAGACAATGTTATTCTCAGATCCCTATAGACGACCCCATAGGACGAAGCCCGACTAGAGGACAAGGGACACATGGGTTAAGACTGTACAGGGACAGACCGGACGATATGAGTTAATTAGAAGACCGTTAGCAACAACGGACGGACTAACTCCGAGGCCTGACCCAGAGGTGAAGGACAAAACTGAGATGCAGTACGGGTCACGGCCAAAGGCTTACTCAGATGGAACAAAGCTGTAGACAGAGACGGTTGTGTTTGGACATTGCTTGAACCAGTGAAGAATTAACAAGAGCGAATGATAGCCTGAGCTGGGAGTATCTGCTATAAGTTGTGTGTGTGCGCTGACTGCAAGCACGAGTGTATAGTTAGAAGAATATACAATATACATGAATTGTGATGTCATGTTATTATTATGAATATGCTATACATGTACATATTGTATGATTTAAATGATGTATATGCCAAGTTGAATAAACGAGCAGTATATGTGTACACACATTTTTTATTCACTGAGGTAGATAAAACGAGGTGCTGACAGTTATGGTTATTGTAATTTCTATCACACTTTTAAGGTTTTGATTTGAAGCCCCCTCGTATATGAACTATAGACTAAGAGATACAGAGACTTGGTCATGCAGCTTTAACTCACCAGGACAGGTCACTGATCTGATGGTAATGAATGTTCTTCAACAGGCCTATGGGCATGGTCTGCTGGGTGTCATAGAGCAATACGGAATCCTCGGTGCCTACCGCAAACACAACGCGGTATGGTAGGCTGAAATACAACATTAACTTCATGGTAAACTGAAATATACAACAACATTAACTTCATGGTAAATAAAATATACAACAACATTAACTTCATGGTAAACTGAAATATACAAGATTAACGTCACAGTAAACTGAAATACAACATTATCATTATCATACACTGAAATACAACAACACATTGTGGTATGGTAAACTGAAATTCAACAACACACTGTGGTATGGTAAACTGAAATACAACATCATAAACACTTTTTCATTCCCAGAAGATCACACCAGTCAGGATCCATGTGGTGTAAACCAGCACCACACATACTGTAAATACACTTTAAGGACATAGGTTTTATCATTTTAAAATGTACCTGAATAGCCGCCTATTTGATCTACTCTTCAATTTTCAGAGGAAATTTCCAATATGCACAGTGAACACAGATCCCTAAAGATTTTCAACCTTGCTTGAGAAGGCTAGATCATCTTATCTGCTACCCCTGGATCATGGGGGATTATAAAGCAACCTCTGGTTCCTCATTTTGCAAGAGTCCATACGATCCAGGTGTTATCAAGATAAGGGGCATATGTCATATCTCTCAGCCACTGTAAAGAATACACCTGTAATATAGTTCTTAAGTCAGTATGGCTCAATGGATATAAGCGATTTGCTCTTAAATTTCCTCTGGCTAATGCTGAGGTAGCGGGTTCAACCCCTTCACCGGTCATTTGGACTAAAATGTTCACTTCTTGTTCATGACTTTGAGACATAAATTACAAGTACCTCAGAAGTTGGAGTGAGTTCACCTGATGACATGGGGACACTGATAACCGGGAAAGCTAGTCCACACGCAAAGTAATTACCTGCAATCCACAACTATATACACAGGTTCAAGATCCAGCAAAATATCTTTTCTCAAATGTCCAATGAGAAGAACTTTTTGAACATAAGGTAGCTTGACATATATTTAACTATCATCTCTGCTTCATCCTATTTCTTTTCATTCTTTATTCTTCTCTGTCTCTTCTTCCATCTCCTGTACTCTACTTCTTCTCCTCCTCTCCTTTATTGTTTTTCTCTTTATTCTTCTACTTTTCCTTTCTTATTGTATTCTTTTCTCCGATTCCTTTATTCATCTACTTTTCTTTCTATTTTTATTTCCTCATCTTGTATTATTTTCTCCTAATCTTTTTCCTTTATTCTTCTACTTCTACTTTCTTATTTTTTCCTTCATGTATTCTTTTCTCCTATTGCTTTTCCTTTAAGCTTCTTATCCTCTTCATTATTTATTATTTTACTCCTCCTGTCCCCTTTTATCATTAGTGCAGAGAGAGAATTGTCACCATCTTTCTAAGAATCTGAAATTTACTTCATTTAAGATAGTACCTGCAGGCTATACCACCCTTTATTTTCAACAGTTCTGCACATATACAGAACCTTTTGCTCATGTATTCTACAGTTATGACAGGCATGCTGGCAGGTTTCAGGTAGGTTTCTAACAAACACAGGTTAAACTCACCAGAACAAAGACTTGGCTTTCTCCCATGGCTTTGTGTTATCAACTTCATGATCTGAAAAGTATTTATTATATTATGTCCTTGAGAAAATCTCTCTATCCCCCTCTCTCTCTGTCTGTATGTGCATGTGTTTTAAAACACATGTAATGTCAAGTAAGTAAATGTACACAGTCACATAAGTAAATATTCCCACCCAGAATTATTTTTTACATCCGCTCACTTTAACTCAAGTGAAGTCCATGCTTCCAGTTTTGAAAGAGAACAAAACACAAAGGAAACAAAAGAACAACAACAAACATCAGGTGGAAAGTCAACATTCATTGGCCATATTATGAGAGGTGGAAAAACTGAATCACGCTAGGGCAGCCAACTGGTAAAATTATTGGGAAAGGATTTACAGAAAGACAGCAACTGGCAGATGCTGAAGTAATGGGCTCAACTCCTACACCGATCAGTTGGACTAAAATGTTGACTTCTTATCCTTGACTTGGGGGTGTAAATTACAAGTACCTATGAAGTTGGAGTAGGTTGATGTGATGGTGAGAGACACTGGTAGTAGGGAAAGCTAATCTACATGCAAAATTCAGTCCAGATCACTAGAAGTAGCAGCACATGTATGATCTATGCGTGAGTTCAAAGCAAACGGGTTAGAGCCCACACAAAAATACTCTAAAACCTTCAGTTTATTATGTACACTCTTACCTCCATCTGAAACCTTTGGCTGGCTGCTACAGTTATCAGACGGCCGAAGCTCAAACAACTGGGGGTTGGCTCTCACAACAGTTGTTGTCTTTTCAGGGCTCGGCAGATATACAGCAGGTCTAAGGATATAAACAAATAAATGTGATTAGTATTGAATTCCGTGTACTGAATCATGTAAACTTATGTTCAAAATGTTTGCATATCCTTTACAGGACATCGCTGTCAACATCAGCATCTTTTAGCTGATTGTTGATTTCTTGGCAAGATTACGCTCAGTAGTTTGCCATTGCTGTCTCAGCGGCGGGCTCACATACCCCGTAAGTTACCGACGTGATCCGAACCAATGCTGATTCTCACCGTCGTCACGTTACTTACGAGAGTATACGAGATTACGGAGAAAAGTCGCTAACCTCTAGGCCAGGAAGCCGGCTGTAAACTTATATACATCTCAAATTAAAACATACAGTATATAATAATGAAAATTCACCCGCGCCTCAAGTGAAACACAACGTAATCGTGATAGTGAAACACAACGTAATCGTGCCAGTGAAACACCATGTAATCATGCCAGTGAATCGCCACATAATCGTGCCTGTCAAACACCACGTAATCGTGCCAACTTATATCTTTGTTAATTTTGCAAATTCTTTACAGGATGTTGTCATCAATCCCAGGTTGATTTTCAATGCAATTTTATGTTCAGTAATTTGTCACTGCTTTCTGAACAAGAAGCCTACATTTAAGTCCAACTGATGGTTGTAGGGAATTAACCCACTACCCTGTTGCCAGCACACCCGAAGTTGAAGCCCAAGACCAGTAAACCCCTCGGCCTCGCTACATATACATTAAAACTACAGCATATAATAATGAAAACTCTGTACCTCGAGTTAAACATACAACGTGATCAAGAGATGAGTTAAGAACCGACATTACAGCACTCGGCACATTCCCACGTGTGCTCTGTCCTTCAACAACCAGCAAAGAGTCTCAATACTAATGGTACCAGTGGTTTGCAGGGGTGTTTCCAAGGCACCAGGGCTGGGTACTATACTGGCCAAGACCTACTGACACGTCCTCGCCGAGCGTCCTGGGCAACAGGCCCCTTTGGTGTCCTGGCTAAAGTCAGTAGGATCGTTGATTCCTCCAAAAGAGGAATCTTCGGAGAGTGTCTGCCTGCACGGCGAGGAACCACCAGTCTGCACAACAATAAGCCAGACATGGGACAACGGATACTCACGCAAACCTCAGGTCCTGTATGACATCACACTGATGTTGGACAACAGGATGTTTTCATCCGGCATACAGGACTTCGCGCTGGAGTTCACAGCCAGCAAACGCAAGTAAGCAAGCAAGTAATGGTACCAGTATTGGTACCAGTCTGATTATGTGTCCCTCTGGCTTTTGTTCAGAATACTGAGTGTCGGTCAGATTCTCTGGTCACTCGCGGCCGCACCATTCTCTCCAAGCCATGATGATTTATTTTTTTCTTCCACAATGTTCATACGATACCAAACAGACTCTGACCACATCTGCCTTATCGTGCATCAATACCCATCTGAGCAATTGCTTGTTTGTCTTATGCCACGTAAGTTATCTATGGAGTGATGTGTGCATGTAAGAATGCTTGTCGACCTGACGCATTAGGGGCAACATGCAGAGATGACCGAGGGAAGAATGTATATCTGTTTATACTGAGAGACTGGTTTCACTCAGTAAGGCTTGGGTAGCGATATTTCTCATGGTTATATGTTTACATTGCTATACCATTAGGTAGGCCAGGCCCTGGAGACATTCATTCATTCTCTAAGATCACTGTCTGCTAATGTTCATACAGATTTTTTTTTTTTTTTTTTTTTGCTTTTTTTTTTGTTTGCTTTTTCTTTTGTTTTTTGCGCTCGCTCACTTTGAACTCAAGCGTAATCTATACAAACTACAGTAGTGATGGGCTGAATTTTGCATGTGGATTAGCTTTCCCTATTAACAGTGTCCCTTGCCAACAGGCCACCCACTCTGACTTCAGAGGTTCTTGTAATTTACGTCCCAAAGTCAAGGACGACAGGTCAACATTTTAGTCCAGCTGTCCGATGTAGGGGTGAACCCATGACCTCGGCATAAGCACAACAGATATTTAAGAACACGCGTTCTTACCCATTCGACCATGCTGACCTGCTAAAGATTTAGTTATGAGGTCCCATCATTGTTCCCATCATCATCATTTATAGCATTTCTATTTCTGTTCGTACCTACATCATGCGTCCATTATTTGCGCTGCTTTCAAGATCCGAGTCCTGACACCAAACCGATTCTAACAAATTTATACCATATTAAATAGAGGTCCCCCCTGACAATCAGCTTGATTATCCTTTCATACCACAGTTGACCTCACATTTTAACTTAATGATTTTTCTGGTTTCCCACCATTAGAAACAATATGGGGTTGGCATCATGGCACATGCCATTAGAAATAGGGATGATATGAGTTGGAGAGAGGAAATGGCTGTTTGTTGCATAAGTGTACATGAAATTCTAAGCATTTCACAACACAATGGCAGTAGCTGCTTTGGGATTCTTTTCACCACACAACCGTAGGGGAGTCTCAGTAGTGTAGTAGCTATAGTGCATCCACAAATGTTTTCCCTCATTCACGTTCAATTTTTGTTTAAAGTATCTGTTGCGTCGTTATGACATTTTCCCTGCTGTCTCATATTTACTCCCACCTAACTGATTGCATAGATAGTTCCAAAGGCAACTGAAATCATGGAAAGCAGTAAAATTTCCTTTATGCTTTGGTGAAAATATATTGAATTCACAATAACAAACTTGTTTTACAGTTCAGTTCAGTCGCGGTTCAAACATCACAGCAACGGGTCATCCCTATTATGCTCTGTTCCTGTGCCAGAGAATATCACATAAAATGTTCCTCACTGCCTCGTGTGAAAAGTGGAAAAGACAGGAGTCTCGACAAACAACAGCCTGCATAGGCATACTGTGCATGATGCCACCACCAGAATATCACCACAAAAGTCCTCCACGAAACATTAATCCTTGATGGAAGCGGCAATCACTATCCCAACCAGATGTTAGCCTACAGGTTTCGATATTTCTAGATGTTGTTCCGTTTCTAGATGTTTTCTAGCCAGCTACGCCATTTTCCGAGCATGCAAATCACGCCACATCTCAGACAGAAAACCAAAAAAAAATTTCACTATACATAATGCCGTCTCCAGAATGCCAAAACAACAGTCCTCCACGGACCACAGTTCATCGTCAAAGAAAGCGGCAATCAACCAGAAGACCAGCAGTCACACATAAGGCACAAAAACCGGTCAACTCTGCGACATAGCCGACTGCCATTGCTCTGAACATGCAGTTCACACTCCACAAACTCGGCCACATTTAAAAGCATTTCACATGAAATTCACAGCTCATAGCGTTGCGCCATGCACTCAACTCAGTAGCAGGGCGGCAGAACCATAAACTACCAGTCCAACATGAGGAAAATGCGAACGCAAACGATGGCCACGAGCATAAACACTCCAGAGGCCTTAACCGTTTCACTGCCTATCCTCCATGTTTGTGGCCGGAAGTCTGTTTTACAGTAATACACCTAATTTCGGGTAACGACCTCTGAACACTTCTGTTCCACTGTGTGAAGTGCTTCTCGTCAGAAAATTCCTGTGCACCACAGAGAATATTCATTATTGAACATTGATGCTTCCATGTGAAGATGTAATACATTTCATAAAATGCATTTCATCTCTGACCTATAAATTATATACCATATATAAATAAACAAACATTGAGATCTGCTTACAATCTCCAGGAAAAAAAAAATTTTGTTGGATGTACATACTGATAACGTTATATGCTAAATCTCATCATTTTCCCTCAGTTGGTTACTGAGTTATGGATTTTTATACTGAGGAAAACATTTGTGAACGCACTATAAATGTTTGCCTGCCAGTCCAGTGGACACGGGTTCAAATCTAGATGGAGGTGAAATTTTAAAACTGGACAGATCCCAGGTCGTCCCAGCCAAATGGGTACTAAGTAATGTCTTGGGAGTAAAGCTGGCCAGTGTGATATTCACCATATCAGCCACCAGGTACGTACTGGTCTATATAAATATAGGTCTAGGACATTATGCCCAATGTGCCTTAAAATATGTGTTTGGACAATGAGCAGACAAGCTGAAAAACATCTGATGGCTGTGGAAATGTGGTTTCTGAGGAAAATGCAAAGAATACCATGGACAGACAGAGAAACCAATGACTAAGTCCTATAAGAAGCAAATGAAAATTGTAAATTGATTAGAGAGATTAGATGTAGACAGTCAAAATGTTTTGGACATGTTATGAGAAGAAATAAATTGGAGAACTTGGTGACAACTGGCAGGATCGAGGGGAAGAGAACAAGGGGAGGACAGAGAAGTAAATACCTGGATGTCTTGACCATGTGGCATGGTCGAGACAGGAACATGGAGCTGATCCACAACTCTGGTGATCGAGTGAAATGACGAATCATGACCGCCTATTCTTACCACATGGCACATGATGGATAGAAAACATGTAAAAGGATCCTTATTTTTGTGTAAATAAACTACTACAATCACAAACAGAACAAAGTGTCTTACTTAGAAAAAGCTCCTCTTGCAAAAATAAAAGATGTGTTAATGATCTTGTCTCCCAGTTCCATGCAACCTGCTGGAGCCAGCAGTAACTGCCCATCAGGAGAGAATTCCAAACGTCGGAAAAATGAACGAAGGCTGTCGTCATGAAAAATTCTGAAGGGTTTTGGTTTGGTTTCGGAAGTGTTTGATGGATCTGTCGATACAGCAGCTGGCGCTGTCAAAGCAGGTAGTGTCATCTTGCTGACGTTATGAACACAGCTCTTCGTGTTAAAATTATACAGCCTAAGGGACCTGGTAAATGTAAACAAATGAACGTGCTGAAAACAGACGATTTAACAAATATTGCAGATAAAAAATGATTACCTTTTTGTTATGCAAAATATGCTAATGTGACAGAATTTTTCACTATCAAACATGCAGTAACTTTAAGCTGAATAAAAGTTCTGTGCAAAGTATGAACTTTTTGAAAATATAGACCAGGAGGGCAGATTATTTCTTTTATGATCATATCTAGTGTCAGCACATTGTTTTAGACTCCCAGTGATCCAGCAACTTTAATTTTTTTTTTAGAAATATCCAAGACCGACGATATGCTGAAATTTCTCAAGTTTAAGTTAGGCCCACTTTTGCAAGAATTTGTTCCAAAATAACTCTTATGCACATATATTAAATAATCTAGTGTAAACACTTAGTTTTATACTAATTTTAAAGTTATCAGCCCAGTTTTGGAAAACTTCACTAGGGCCAAATGACATTTCTCAATTTTGAGCAACTCCAATTTTTGAAACAAATTTGCTCTAATGTTCCAAATTATGTATTTTAATGCATATGTAGTGCCACCTTCTATAACTAATTTTCTAGTAATCAGTCAAGTTTTGCATTTTTTGAAAAAAATTATGACCAGCCATATGACACAAGTTCTCAATTTTGAGCATCTCCAATTTTTGCAGTTAATCAATTGATATTAATACATCATGTCTTGTTATTTTCTTGGAATTTACTTAGCTCTCTGCATGAGCTCCACATTACTTTCTGTTGCTCTGGATCAGTCTAAATTTCAACGTAGAAGCAATAAACTTTTCATCTAAAAACAACAAATATAATAAGCAAATCACAGACGTTTCAGATAATAGCGATCAGTCAAGTAAAATCAATCAATAATGCCAAATATGAAAATATTTACCTGTCGGCACTCAAGGTGGCAACATAGTTACCACGTGGATCAAAGGCCACACCTTGCACATAGCTCTTGTGCTCTTTAAATAAAGCGTATTTCACACCTGTGGAATATGTAATGTGTAGAATATATCATATGTGGAATATGTGATGTGTAGAATATATCATATGTGGAATATGTGATGTGTAGAATATATCATATGTGGAATATGTGATGTGTAGAATATGTCAAATGAGGAATATGCGTGCAATATGTGGAATATATGTGTGGAATATATCAAATGTGAAATATGTTATAAATGGAATGTATCAAATATGGAATAAATCAAATGTAGAATATGTGATGTGTGGAATATATCAAAAGTAGTTAGTTGCATATCTTTTTACAGACGTAGCAGTCAACCCCTGCATTTTTTTGGCTGTTCGTGATTCCTGGGCAAGGTTACGTTCAGTAGTTTACCATTGATTTCTGAACGACCAGCACCGATACCAATTCATAACAAACCAACGCAGTATGCGGGATAACGAACTGCATCCGTAACCCCTTCGCCATGGAGCTTATCACATATAGAATATATCAAATATGGAAATTGTTATAAATGGAATATATAAATGTGGAAATCGTCATAAGTGGAATATATAAATATGGAATATGTCAAATGTGGAAATTGTCATAAGTGGAATAATCAAATGTGGAATATATCAAATATGGATTATATCAAATATGGAATATATATTTAAAAGTAATTCCATATCAGATATTGCCAATGGGGTGTGAAGTGTTAGGTTCTCACATATTCTAGATCATGATTTATGAGGTGGGGTGGCCAGTTCTATTAATTATCACCTTTCATTCTCAAACAATTAGAACATTCTGAAAATTGACTGGCACTGATATTTTAGGCTGGGTCGGTCTCAGATCAGAAAAAAAATGTCCTGCTTCAACTGGAGATTCTTCTTCTTCTTCTGCATTCATCTGGAATTTTTTCGGACGTGATTGCATTGTGCCTGTTTATAGCAGAGCTGCGTTCTTGCGCCATTAGGCCGACACATCCGACTTCTGTGAGCATTTGTTGACCGGGTTAACCTTCTCGAGTCAACTGGGGATTGAACTAGAACCATTGTCTTGGCAGGCAAGGGCACTAGCCATTATGCCACATGGATTGTGTCAAATGTAGCATGTCGCAGAAAGATTCAAGTATATAATTTGTCAATGCTGCTTCATCTATGTCCCTCCATTGAAGGAAGTGCTTCATAATAAATAAAGCCCCTCTTTCACTCACAGATCAGTGTGTCATACTAGTGCATGCACTTGTGCTACATTTACAATTCCATCCAAAATGAAGGACTGTATCAACCCAAGGGTAGGTCTCATTCCTAACAATTTTGCCAGAGTGATGGCCTTATAGCCTACTCCTTGCACTTCTAACTTTCATGGGATATTTAATTTGCACAGCTTTTACATGAGCCCTTCTGATTTTCACTCTTATTTTTTTAAAAAGCTAGGTGTTCAATATCACTGCCCATGAGCGTAAGGGGTGTGATGTGATTAAAAAAAAAAAAACCAAGGGTTCAAGTAAAATTTCCCAACTCTATCAATCTAGTGTTATCTCCATCATAAAGGATGACTTCAATGGATCTCCAACACTCAAGTCTTTCATCCTTGTTTTACAACCTGACAGGCTGCTGTGTGTCCATTTCTTGATGTTATCTTCCCACTTGTATCATTATTAACCATGTTGCATGTTAAATCCATTTAACAGTGAAGTAATTATATGAATACTGAACAAAGGCGTGTACATATTATATAGACTGATAACATCAATACATGGAAAGCAAAGTTTAGATGGCACCCATGTGTTACTAAGGCACATATGGTACAGACATGTGTTACCCATGCAGCATGATCCCTCTCTCATTTTGCCTAGTTTACTCCAGAGGAAAGGTAACACCAGTATGTCTGGAACAAGACAAGCTGCAGAAGCTGCAGGATCAGAAAAGCAATACTCTGTCTGCCTGTCGGAGCTTCCATTCTAGACCAGTTGCCTGGTCTGCCCTGCCATGACATTTAGTCTTTAGGTTGCATTTCCTTGCACTAGGGTAAGGCTTGTACCCTTCCATTTGCACTCCACTCAAAGCCATTGGCACAATGTGCGGTATCAGGTTTGTTGAATGCCGTCTAACATTCAGTGCTAACAAAAAGCAGGTAGTACTGTCTACTGTCATACTTTAGCTCAGACATATCTGACAAAGACCTGACACAAGGCAACACTCTCTACTACCAGTGCAAAACATGAATGCTATCTACACCAGAAGCTCAGAAGAAAGGAAAGCCATCAAATGCTGGAAAAATGTTGCCAGATACACTAGAAGACAAAAATCCAGAAAAGACATTAGAAACATAGGTACATTCTGGAATACAATTTGTGAGACAGCCTTATTTGATTTTTGGAATTCTCCATTTTATGTTGAAATTGTATGCTATCTTAGAATACAAATTGTTACCAGTTGGAATAAGACCTTGCTTACCTTTGGCTACGTCCCAAATGATAGCACAATTGTCTACTGACCCAGATACTAAGTAGCTGTTGTCTTTTGACCAGGACAAATCCACAACATCACCTAAATGGCCTCTATAGAAATAAACAATAAAAAATCAGTGCTGCCTGGAACAGATGTTTTATTGTTTGTTGTTTTCTTTTTTCATTCACTCACTTTTAACTCAAGCATAGTCCATACAAGTGCTGCTACTTCTAGTACACTGGACTGATTTTTGCATTCCCTGTTACAAGTGTCCCTCACCATGAAGCAAACCCACTCCAACTTCAGAGGTACTTGTAATCTGCATTCCCAAGTCAAAGGACAAGAAGTCAACATTTTAATCTAACTGACCGGTGTAGCACCAGCTCACCAAATGTTTAAGAACAAGTGCTCTTAAATATTCAGCCTTGCTGACCTCTAGAAAAGATGTGAAAACAAGACAACAAACAAATATAAATGACAGATCAAACTAACTTACAGGTAACAGGTAAAAGTATCTACTTCTGGACAGCAAGAGAAATGCCACGATCGTCTCAACTCAAGGAAGGGTGGCTAGTGCAAAGGCAGCGGCTTTTTCAGCCAGCTTTTTTTATTTTCAACTTCCTGGGGATTTTTGTGTGTGTGCAACGTGCCCATGGATCCTCTGAGTTTTTCACCCCTGTCCATGAAAGCTAGACATCCGATCCACTACCCAAGGATCAGGGGGCTGATATACTATCTTTTTTGTTCTTATTGTTGTGAACGTTCAGGTAGTCAACTCTGTGAGATGAACCTGGTCTGCTCTAGCCAGAGTCAGTCGCTGTAACCTCTAGTCTATCCCGCTCCTACTACATAGAGGTACATATTTTTAAGCTGCATGTCCTTCACAGGACGTAGCAGTCAACCCCAGCATTTTCGCTGTTCGTGATTCCTGTGCAAATTTTACGTTCAGTAGTTTGCCATTGCTTTCTGAACGAGGTACATATACATTGCTAAATACTCCTGTCTACCTTTTATGCATCTATTGGTGGTGTTTGTTCATCAAGAATGATGGTGATCATTCATTTCACCCAGTAGGGTTGAAGGTTTGGAGCCATGAGTTCTAAGATGTCGTATGTTGAGGTATCTCTATGCATCTATTATATAATGAATGAATCACCAAAAAACGAGAAGTAGAATCTGCAAGCTTTACTAGAACACGACTTAAAGTGACAAAATGGATGTTGCGGCCAAAGATTTCATCAGCACACAGACAACATTCTGAGCCAAGGATGTGGGCAACATCAGACATCTTGACTGCACAAATGGTAAAATTCCATCAATTACGAGTCTCCTTGGTGAAGTGGTCAAGCCATCTGCCTCGTGCTCCGAAGGTTGTGGGTTCGATTCCGGGCAACGTCTTTCGTCTCCTGGGGGTCGTCACTGGAGACATAGTGTTCGCGCTTTGTGTGACGCTTTCGGCAGGCCGCCTTGCGGAAAGAGACTGAGCCATATGGGATAACACCTGGTGCAACGAAGTCAATCCTCTTGACTTTCAAGACTCTTTCCATCAATTACATAGGTACAGTAAAGGAGGCGTATTGAGTATAATGTGCCGGCCCCATATTTTTGACCAACCTGCACCCACAGGATGTGGTGAATGTCACATCAGCTGCCTCTACTACCCAGGACATGTCTTGGTATTGATATTAAGCTGGGTTGACCTGGCAGACCGGGTCAAGGGAGGGAAAAAATCCCCACATCAGCATAAAAATTGCTAAGCAATTCATGCGCTTTTATGTGTGTTGCTGTGGCAATGGAGTTATTAATGCAATTCGCAATCCTGCAAACTACGTTCGAAATACAGCTGTGGGTGATTTGTGCTGGTTTTCATACAACAGAATGAGTGCTGCTCGTTCAGAAAGCCATGGCAAACTACTGAATGTAAACTTGCCAAGAAATCACAAACAGCCAAAAAAATGCTGGGGTTGACTTGGTGTCCGGTGAAGGATATGAAACTAACCTTTTAAACCATTTAAACATTGTTAATTTAGTGTTCAAGAACTATCCATTAAGTAATAAAATAACAGAAGCAGCTCAGCATATTCAAAGTCTTGTATCCACCATGTCAATGAGAACATATAGCATATGACGGAAGAGGTAAGAAATAAGAAGGAGATGTACGCGCACAAAAGGGAGGGAGGAAGGCTGTGAGAGCGAGAGAGACAGAAAGAGAGAGAGATCAGTCATTTTTGCACAAACATCTTGTTCATATGTGATTATTGTTCTAAAACAAAATATTAGTTGATATGACACAAGTTGATGGAGAGATAAAGATGATGTTAAAACTCTGAAACTATAGAATGTCTAGCGAGTGAGAGCCTAACCCAGTCAACAAATGTCCAAAGAAGTTGGAGTTTCAGCTGAAAGGCATGAATATTGCTCTGATGTAAACTAACATCGCAATTAAATCCAAAACAAAAAATTGTGGACTCAAGAAGATGAACATGCACAAATATAAATGCATTTGCAAAATGAGTCACATGATTACCGTCTACCTCATCCCATAGAAACCTAGCTGAAATATTCAACCAATCATGAATAAGTTTACAAAGGGCTTGGCATGAGTTGGTTGAAAGCCTATATTCCATTGGCAGATGAAAGGCTGAAGAAGAATAAGAAGACAGCAGGGAAAAGAATTTACCAATCACCTCATAATATCATAACCGTTAGGCCTGAAACAATACAGCAGTATCTACCATAGAAATACTTTTATTCTAAGCATTATGCTGAATTTCTTGATACATTAAAAAGTCGACTAAAGCAAATAATCAGCGTAAAACACAAACAAGATGAACACCTATCTACAGAAGACTTATCACCTCAGAGTTTTGTGACACACCCAAGTCTCTTTGTCTTCTTCAACATCATCCTCTGCAAAAATGTTGTTTGACGGCGCTGGCACATCATTCAGTTTCCATAAAATAATTGTTGAATCTGCAAGCATACAAATCAGTGTATTATATATCATTCTGGCAATAACTTTTACACACACAAAAAAGAAAATAATGCCAACTGATCGTTGATTTGTAAATAGTAAGTTGCTATAGTACAGAGCAGGAGCTATGGTAATGCAGTGGCCGGCACACTTGTTTGTCAGCCTGGAGGTCCTGAATGCAGACCCTGATCCTTGGGTAGCCTCCTCGTATGGCTCTGTATAAAAATTGTTGAGTCTGTAAGCGTACATGTCAAGGATCATATTGGCGTCGATTTAAAAAAAACAAAATTATTATTATGACTACTGATGATTGACATATTAATAGTAAGTAGTTATAGCTACTAAGCAGGAGCTGTGGTAATGCAGCGGCTAGCACACTTCTTTACCAACCTGGATGTCCTGGGTTCAAATCCTTCTCATATGGCTCTGTGGTTGACCCAGCCTCACAAAAATTGGAACCAGACAATTTTCTAGGAAGTATCTTGGAAAGAAAGGCAACAAAGAAGGGAAGTAGTCCCTCCACCTCACATGTCATGGCCTAGTATGTGTGAAAGCCTAACATCCGCACCCCAAGAGCAGTATCTGTTACGGGACTAAGTTTACACATCTCCTAAACTTTAGAATGAATGCCTGATGTCTTGGGAAGTAATCTCTACACCACTGTGTTGGCAAGAAAGCACTAACCACTACACCAGTGGTTCTCATATAGATGTCTAGACTTGTTCTAGTATGTGTTATTAAATTTAGCTTCCATTTTTATGTATACTGTGTAGGACGGGGAGAATTTATAGGGAGGAAATTCGAAAACGGGGGTGGGGGGGATGACATTCCAAACATATGGTAAAGGGGGGGCATGGGCCAAAAAAGGTTGAGAACCACAGCACTACACTATCAGAGCTCCTCCTATCAAGAAACTGCAGCGGGCAGAATATTTCAAGGTGCGGTACCTCTAATGAAAATGCTGTTGTTTTCATGAAATGTCATGATTTCTCCCACACCTACATTATTAATGTATTACTGTCTTCACAGTGGAACTTTGCATTTTTTGCAAGTGTTACAGAGGTTGAGAGCGAATGAAGTAAGCATGCCAATATTTTGACCAATGACAACTTACCATCTCCAGCTGTCGCAAGCAGCTCACCTGCAAAAGAGACAATTTCAGATGGTTTAATGAACTATTTAATTGTACAACCCATAATTACAGATTATTTAATAAACTAATTTAAAGCTACGATACAATAGTGAATAAAGCTATGATACAATAGTGAATAAAGCTATGATACAATAATGAATAAAGCTATGATACAATAGTGAATAAAGCTACGATACAATAGTGAATACAGCTATGATACAATAGTGAATAAAGCTACGGTACAAAAGTGAACAAAGATACAATACAATATTAAATAAAGCTATGACACAATAGTGAATAAAGCTATACTACAATAGTGAATAAAGCTACAACACAATATTGAATAAAGCTATGATATATTAGTGAATAAGGTACAATATATTAGTGAATAAAGCAACGATACAGTAGTGAATAAAGCTACGATACATTAGTGAATAAAGCTATGATACAATAGTGAATAAAGCTACTATAGAATGGTGAATAAAACTACAATACAATAGTGAATAAAGCTACTATACAATAGTGACCAGTCGCAAACCAGCCGGCCCGTTGCTTGTGGGGTTGAATCGCATTGGTCGAAACAGCCTAAACTGAGTACCAGGAAATGTTTGGGAAGCAAAGGCAGCCAGTGTGATACTGAACACATCAGCCACCTAGTGCCCATTGGTCTACACAAATGTGAGTCTAGCATTATATGAGAATACTTTCCTTTATTTTATTTTTTTAATTAATTCAACATCCCATATTTCAGATGATTAAATTAGGGGGAGCTATGGCTAAGTTGTGTTGAGTAAAGAACCGACATCACTGCACTTGGGGCATTCCCATAAGCGCTCAGTCCTCATCTTCAACAGCCAGCTTAGAGTTCCAATAGTAATGGTGCCCGTTGCAATCTGATTATTATCCATCTTGCTTTACCTTTGAGTGACGACTGTCAACCAGACCCCCTGACCACCCTTACTGCTGCATTCTTTCTAGCCCATGATAGTCTATCTGTTCTCCATTATTCACATGCTCCCAGAGAGTTTTCACCACATCTGCCTTATCATGCATCAAATCACCCCTTAATGATACGGCACCAGCCAATCTGTCTGTCTGTTACAACCACACCAGAGTGTCCTGGAGAAAAGATCCAGCGAATGCTCACAACCCATGACCTCTGAATCGATGCATACCATTCTGCATGAAGCATGCCAGTCTTCACCTTTGTCAGCACACTTTGTGAATCAATTACAATCACAACATGCATATACAGTTTGTTCTCAACCAGCGGAAAGCTGCTGTAACCTATCCACTCTCAGCGGTCTCGGCTGGCAAAGATTAGTTTCATCTTCGTGCCAGGGCATGCAGGAGTACAAGGAAATGAGTGGGCTGACAAGCTCGCATATAAGGCTACTGTGGAGGGTGGATGCGCCATGGACCAGGCTGACATTCTGAACGCTCTACGAGAAGTAAGACTTTTGCAAGAACCAAGTGATGATTGTGACTCTACAACCATGGTCAGACTGCGAGAACAGCAAATTAAAAGAGAGAGGTGTGGCCAAACAAGAACACTTCGAGGAAGCCATAGAAGATTGATAAACCAACACAGAACTGGTATCGTTAGCCGCTACACACTGCGGGATTTGCTGAGGGGATCCGAGCACTTATTGACTAAATGGTTTGATGTGCAATGAGGATGATCTGTCGACTAACTAATCCACTCTCAGGCTTGAGGTTGTTGTATCATATGCCAAGCTCTCCTTTATTAAACATTGGCCATTTGCTTTTTCTATGAATCCCCAGGCAAACTATTTATCTTCACTCCATGGCGAGGTTATGATGTCTAATGGGTAACCATTAACATGGTATGGTTCTTTTTTTGAGAGATTAAAATTCCTCTGTCAGGGCTAGCTAGGAGGATCGACTTCATTGCATCGGGTTTATCCCATATGGCTGTAAGTCAGCAAGGCCGAATGGATAAGAATGTGTGTTCTTAAACATTCAAGTGCCAATGCCGAGATAAGGGGTTCAACTCCTACACCGGACAGTTGGACTAAAATGTTGACCTATCGTCCTTGATTTGGGGACATAAATTACAAGTACCTATGAAGACGGAGTGGGTTCGCCTGATGGCGAGGGACACTGTTAATAGGGAAAGCTAATCCACACGCAAAATTCAGTCTAGAAGCACAGTGTATGGACTATGCTTGATTTCAAAGCAAGAGAGCGCCCCAAAGAAAATCCCATAGGGTTGGTCTATTTCAGCACAGCCCCTGCCAAAAGTGTCGCACAAAGCACAACAAAGCTCCAGCAACAACCTTCAGGAGTCTCCATGAAAATTGCACTCGTAAACCAAACTGCATAGGCTGGAATCGAACCCACAACCTTCTGAGTGTGAAGCAGGTGGGGTAACCGATTCCACTGTCAATGTGTCTTGTGTCCAGGTGCAGTCCATCAGTATACAAGGCCATGTTTGTACTGGACAGGTGCAAAGCTGTGGAAATTTAAGTACTGACCCATTCATGTCCATGGCACACTTAATGGTTACCCCACTTTATAAAGTGTCACTGACAGCCACTGAAGACAACCCTCAATGAAACATCAGTCCCCAAACTCAGGGTATTTAATTAAATAACCTTCCCAGGAGATGACGTAATGAAACATCCACAAGGTCGACTCACAACAGGCCGAACGTTCTGTGATGCGGCACTAATTTGTTAAAAAACCACACCTATCCCCACCCCAGCAGTGAAAGAACCTGTTTCTCTGTACACCAAATGCAACTGCATGTCAATGTCAATCTAAGCGTCTGTCTAGCTACACTGGCAAATTAGACAGTTGAGCAATAGAGTGATAGACCACATATGTGACTGGATAGAATAATAAACAAAGAAGATCCTGGTAGCCTAGTCAAACCTACAGACAAAAGATTACCCACTTCCTCAATAGCATGCCATCTACTGGGATCTGATAATGTGATTGACAGAGACAAGGCTTTTTATGTATTTATGTTTAAGACACAAGATGGACGAATAATAACATTTTCTGAAGCAGTTGTGATTAGTTGCTAATTTTTTTAACATAGAACAATTAGTATAATGAGTCACATCACAAAGATTTTGCTAAGAATTATCATGAAAATAGTGAGGAAGAAGATACAACCTGAAACAGGGGAAGAACAATGTGGGTTTGTAGAAGGAAAGGGTACAGTAAATGCTGTGTATATGCTGCGAACAGTTATTGAACGTGCTATAGAAGTAAACAAGGATATACATCTTTGCTTTATTGACTATACAAAGGCTTTTGATAGAGTTAGACATGTCAACATGATGGATATGCTTGCAGATCTACAAATTGATGGGAAAGACATTAGACTTATAAAAAACATATATTGGAAACAACAAGCTGCAATAAAGATTGATAATGAAGTGGGACAGTATCAGCCAATTAAGAGAGGTGTTAGGCAGGGATGTGTGATGTCTCCACATCTTTTTTCCCTATACAGTGAAAATATTTTCAGAAATGTAGAGGATATAAATGGAATCAGCATTGGAGGACGAAACATCAATAACATTAGATATGCAGATGTTACAGTATTGATTGCAGACAATGCGCAGGACCTGCAACAATTAGTAGATGCGGTTGTTGTACACAGTGAGCAGCTGGGGTTAGAATTAAATTGTAAAAAGACTCAGGTTATGGTCTTCAGTAGGAAGGAAGAAGTGCCACAATGTAATATACAAGTAAATGGAAATATTCTTCAACAAGTGAATCGGTACAATTATCTTGGAACAGTCATAACATCTGATGGGAGATGCCTTGAAGAGATTAGAACAAGAATCGCCATGGCGAAAGTAGCCTTTAGCAAGATAAAAAACATTGTGACCAATAAAAAGATGTCAATTGAAACGAGAAAAAGAGTGTTGAGGGGATACATAGAGCCTGTTCTTTTGTATGGATGTGAAACTTGGACAATGAGCAGTCAAGCTTAAAAGCATCTGATAGCTGCAGAAATGTGGTTTCTGAGGAAAATGCAAAGAATACCATGGACAGACAGAAAAACCAATGACCAAGTACTACAGGAAACAAATGAACATCGTAAACTGATTAGAGAAATTAGACGTAGACAGTCAAAATTTTTTGGACATGTTATGAGAAGAAATGGATTGGAGAACTTAGTGACAACTGGCAAGATCGAAGGGAACAGACCAAGAGGAAGACCGAGAGGAAAATACCTGGATGGCTTGGCCACATGGCATGGACGAGACAGGAACACTGAGCTGATCCACGACACTGATGATCGAGTGAAATGGCGAGTCATGACCGCCCACGCTTTCCGGCATGTCACATGATTGATTGATTGATTGTGATTAGTATGGCCAACCCATTGTTGTGTAGACAAAAAGCCATGATGGTCAGTTTCAAATCACCAAAGCAGACAATTTAAATTGCTGTAGGAATATATGTGTTGAATATTTCAGTTTGAAGGATTCATTGTTTTATTTTACGTCCTATTTCTATAGAGGCGTTCAATACAATACAGTAATGTATCATAGCTTCTGTAGTATGCCCCTAACGAGATGCAACAAAATATGGTAGGCAATAATTACTGCAACCTATCGTTTGTGTTTTCATTATTTAAATTCACTACAGGAAACCATTTTAAATTTCTGAAACACTTATTATTTATATTGACTAAAAACTGGATCATGAAGACAAAATAGATAAGACCAGACAGGGCATTTTATGGTCTTTGACAGAGCATCTTGATGATCTGGAGTTTGCTGACATTATCTGCCTTCCTATTCCACACATGAAACCAGATGCAAGATAAATTTATTTTTTTTAAAGTCGCTTAAAAGTCGACAGGTTGGACTTCATTGCACCGGGTTGTTATCCCATATGGCTCAGTCTCTTTCTGTAGTGCGGAAAGCGTTGCACAAAGCACGAACTCCGTAGCTCCAGCGACGACCCACATGAGTCTCAAAAAATAAATGCACTCGTAACCCGAAGGACACGGCCCGGATTCGAACCCACAACCATCGGAGCTCAAGGTAAACGTCTTGACCACTTCGCCACGGAGTGAAATTAAACACATTAGATAAGCGGTGACAACACTTAGGTCTATAAATGCATAGGGAAAATACGAGAATAAATCAAGCTAATGATTAGCCAATTTCTGTTCATGAAAGCTTGATTTAAGAGGTGGAATTTTACACGTATCTAGGTAGCTGTGTAGACAAAGTTGGGGGAAATAAGTAGAGAAATTAAAATAAGAATACAAAAAAAAGCAAGATCAGCCTTCATAGCACCAGGAAATGTGCGGAAGTCAACAGAAATTAAATCTGGAACCAAACATAGAATATTACAATAGCTCCCTGGCAAAAATACACCCAACAAATATATTCTTGACAAACTGTATCATAGTAACCTGATAACAGGATTGCCAACATTTTCGGCTGCATTCTCACTACTGATACAACAAACTTACCATTTCTTGAGAAGCGAACCACATTGACTGTTGCAGTGTGTCGTCTTAAATTGGACAAAAAGTCTACCTGAGCTTTCCCCTCTGAATCCAAAGTCATTTGCCATATCTGCAGAAGAAAAGTAAATCCAGATGGCCTCTCTCTCTTATGTTTGTTTGTTTGTCATTGAAGGCTGAATGTAAGACGGGCCTGCATGCCCAATTTGTTACCCTTTGAAAATAAAGTTTCTTCGTTCGTTCGTTCATTCACATTTCCCTCTATTCATCTCTTTCTAGTCTCTCTCTCACACACATGTGTATATGTGGGCTTGTCATGAAGTGTGCTATTCAAAGCAACGTGCACACTCAACTCTGGCTCTCAGGAACACACATATAATGATAAAATGTACAGACAAGCTGTAACGTGCGTGTGTTTATGAAAACTAGGGTGAATTGAAGAATTAAGAAATTTACAATACTATCATGGTGAACTGGGTCAGAGAAGAATATGCGGATGTTAGGTCAGGTAGGAATTCCAAAACAAAGGTGGGCCCGAAACACAATGAAGGGTATATCACAGAGATGTCAGTCTAAGTGATGAAGGCACAGAGAAAATGTGATACTAAACTAAGGGACAAAGGGAAACTCAGAAATGTTATGTTGGAGGAATTTAGATTTAGGTTAAATGATGCTTGTGGGACAATTGCAGGAGAGTTGAGTGGTGGTGGAGTTAGGGACAACTCCACCTGGTGGTTTTGAATCAGTGAAATTCTGGGGCTAAGGGAGGAAACTTAGCCCGATCATGGAGTTAACTCAGGGAGACTTAACGGGGACAGCTGATTCTGAGGCTAAGTATTGGAGACTTAGCCAGGCTTTCAGCAGCAGTTGATTTTGGGCTGAGTGAGGGACACCAGCCAAGATAGTGACATTCAGAGTTGAGTTGTGGCGGAGTTAGGGACAACTCACCTTTAAATTTAAGCTCAAGGAAAGAACTAAATAAAACTGATTCGAGATGTGAAGAAAAGACACTGGCGCTAGGGCACTCTCTTGTCTATAAACCACAGGGCCATGAAATAAAGGGAGTTAGGGACAACTCCGCCTGGTGGTTTTTAAAGTCGTCTGACACAATATTCACACTGACATCCTCTAGACAACAACAACAGCCACTTCTTTATGTCCATGACTTTGTGACACAAGCTAATACGAGACTGAATATAGCTGGATTCATTAATAATAACAAGCACACATGTCGCATGTGCCTAGAGTGTCTGTAAACTGACGCCGGCTTCGGCCTTTAAATTTAAGCTTTCACCAATGTGGAGCTCAAGGAAAGAACTAAATAAAACTGATTCGAGATGTGAAGAAAAAACACTGGCGCTAGGGCACTCTCTTGTTTATAAATCACAGGGCCATGAAATAAAGAGAGATTTAGAAACACATGAAGAAGAGAATTAGCGACAGATACCAACACGCGCCAAGCTGTCATATCCTTTGCTGTCTCTTCCAGCTCCCGCCGTGTATTCATCCCTGTCTCCAGACCAGAATCTTCAGACTCATAACAGGATATTGTAGACTCGGAGCATACCTCCACCAAACGGGTCTCACTGACTCTGCTACTTGCACTCTACATTTCTTGCTAACAGATGTGGACAATTTGAATAATTCTTACAGTACTTTCAAGTTTTATGTAAAATTCCTCCTTAAATAACTCATCCATGTCATTTGCTGGTGCATAATACTGGATTGTGACATTGTGAGATGGCGAACCATGACCGCCCACGACTTTTTGGCATGGCACTTGATGATGATGAATACTGCATCATGTTCATGTTTACTTTCTTTTCTGTGGTTCTAAATGTTGCTGTCATTATTCTAGAACTCACTGCTTCCCACTCTATTAGTGCTTACTCTGACTAGATAAGATTTGTTGTGGCACCTTGCCGTCTTGACAGACGATAGTTCGTTACATTGTGCTTCAAAAGGCTTAATAACTACAACCTATGGCGGTGGCGAATGTGACTGATAAGGCCAATTAGCGCTGTAAATGTTCATCCAGTGGATGCATGTGAACACGTGTCATTTTCAACATCATGCACCATTTTACGCCTCACATACTCGGTGTATGACTTATCTGCAATAATTTTCTCCTTCATCTTTATTCCATTTCTGATGTTTGCCCTCCATGCAAAACGTTCAGCAGCGACTTGCTCCCAGTGTGCATTATCAATGCCTGTATCAATCATGTCCCGCTTACACACATCTTTGTATCGTAGTAGAGGCCGACCCTGAGATCTCTTACCCATCTGTAATTCACCAAAAAAGATATCCTTTGGTATTCTACCATCACCTATCCATCTAAGTCTACGAAGACTGAGCATGGAATATACCATCACACAACCTGATCTTTCCAATACTTCAGTATTTGTGATTTTGTCTTGCCACTTAATACCAAGAATTCTTCGCAGACACCGCATATGAAAGCTGTTTAAACGTTTCTCTTGGTGTGAGTAAGTTCTCCAGGTTTCACTGCCATTAAGAAGAGTACTAAAGACAGGCTTGATAGACAAGGACTTTTGTTTTGGCAGAAAGCTTCCTGTTCTCCCAGACCCTTTTTGTTAACCTATCCATTACTGTTGCCGCCTTACCAATCCTGATGTTGATTTCCTGATCTAGGGATAATTTGCTATTTATCTCTGATCCTAGATATGTAAAAGGGTCTACTATCTCTAGTTCGGCGTCGTCAATAAAAATTGATGATACTTCATGTGCACCCTGTGACATAATCTGTGTCTTCTTTTTGCTAATTGTTAAACCAAATTCAGACCAAGCATTGGAGAATACAGATAGTAGACGTTGTATTCTTCCTCAGAGTGGGTCGTAAATGCAGCGTCATCTGCAAAAAGCAACTCTCTGATCAGTACCCTCCTAATTTTGGTCTTGGCCTTCAATCTGTGAGCATTGTAGAGGCCGCCATCTGAGTGTGAGTGAATGTATATACCGTCATCCTGATCACGAAAGGTATATTTCAGTAGAAGTAAAAAGTATATTCCAAAGAGGGTGGGAGCTAGTACACAACCTTGCTTAACTCCACTCTTGATTTTAAACTCTTCTGAAGTTGAACCATCAAACTTGATTATACCCTTCATGCCTATGTGGAACGATTCCACAATGGACAGAAGAGTTGGTGAGCAGCCAATCTTCTTTAGTGCCTTGAATAGACCCTCACGACTGACCAAATCAAATGCCTTTGTGAGGCCGATGAAGGCAATAAACAGTGACTAATTCTGTTCACTGAATTTTTCTTGCATTTGTCGCAATGAGAATATCATATCAATGGTAGACCGGTTCTGTCAGAAGCCACACTGTGATTCAAGGTAGACATGATCTCTTAGGACTTGAAGTCTGCGCAGAAAAATTCTGGCAAATACTCTCCCAACAATACACAGAAGTGAGATACCCCTATAGTTGTTACAGTCGCTCTGATCGCCCTTGTTCTTGTACAGTGTTATGATGCTTGAATCTTTGAAATCCTGTGGGACTTGTCCTTCTCACCAGCATAGCTCTATTAGCTGGTGGATCTGTAGAGTGAGTGTGTCTTGCCCACTCCTGATAACCTCTATTGGAATCCCATCCTTACCTGGAGCCTTGCCAGATGCAAGTTCATTTATAGCACACTTAACTTCTGTTATGGTGGGAAGTATGTCCAGGTGGTCAAGAGTTGGTAGGGCCTCTATGGCGTTGAGGGCATCATCCGCTAGTTTGGTCTCACTTGAGTAAAGCTCCAAATAGTGCTCTACCCATCTGTCCATCTGCTGTTTCTTATCAGTGATGATTTCTCCAGTCAAGGTTTTCAGTGGTGCACTTCTTTTTATTATTGGACCACAGGCTTTCTTTATCCCTTCATACATGCTTCTGATGTTTCCCTTATCACTTGCGATTTGAATGGACTCACATAACTTGATCCAATAATCATTTGCACACTGCCTGGCAGCCTTTTGCACATCCTTCCTGGCTTGCTTCAGCTCACTCAAGAGTGTTACGCGTTGTTCTTTCCTTGTTTCTTAAGAGAGCCATCTTCTTTTTATACATCAAGGGCTGCAGTGTCTGTCTGTTTGCTGCAAATCAGTCCTGCCTCGTATGATCCACAGTGCTGTAAACCCCTACCGCTGTTTTATAAAGAGTTTCCTTAAGATTACTCCACTTTTCACTTGCTGTACAATTTTCTGATGTATCAGTGAAAGCGTCTTCAAGTTGCTGTTGGAACTCAAAGCACTTATAAGGATCGTGGGTGTTGTTATTAATCCTCGGGCTAGATTTGTGATATCTGTATAAATTCTCTTTGGTCTCAGTCTAACCCTTGCAACAACCAAAGAATGATCCGTATCAATCAGCACTGTGGTAACTTCGAGTTAATGATGTTTGGTTCAGATGTCGCTGTGTGATGTTAAGTCCGGCTGATGCCAATGACCAGATCTTGGATGTTTCCATGTGATGTTATGCAGCTCTTTTGTTTTAAAAAAGGAGTTTGTAACGCATTGGCAATTTCTGGTGCAATGCTCCAGCAGCCTTTGCCCATTATCATTCATGCGACCGATGTTGTATTTTCCAAGGCATACTGGCCGTGAACTCAAGTCCTTGCCCACACGAGCATTGAAATAACTGAGCATATAAATGTAGTCGGATTTTGGAACTGCTTTGATCACAGAGTCAAACTCCTCATAGAACAAATCCTTCATATCATCAGGGGAAGTGAGAGGCGGTGCAAATGCAGTGATAATGGTGGCAAAACTACAAGAGGTTGCCAAGCGCAGAGACAATAGTCTTTCATTACCTCCAACTGGAATTTCAATTATTCCCAGTAGCGAATTATTCAAAGTACGCAATTACGCGTGGTGCGCCACAATGGATTTCAAATGAACGCCCCTTATAGTAAGTAATAATAACTAGGTATGATCCATTGTGTTCCCAAAAATGGCTATGTGAAGAACATTCATGCTTCCGACATCATTCATTATTTCATTCATTCAAACATCACGTGACAATAACAAACGCCATCTTAGTTTCTGCAGAATAGGTTAGTCTAACATTCTATGCATAGCGATTAGTTGAAATTATCGTGACTTTTAAATAAATTTAATTATTTGGCAAAACGTAATTTTATTTTCTAGAGCTTGTTTATTTAATTTTACCATATGTTTAGATAGATATTCCAATTCTGCACCCATTTTTACATATATTTGGAGTTTCATTGCGGATATCACTTGATATGTCATTTTTTTTAATATTTCTGCGGGGGTATCATTTTGTCTTTGTGAATGCAAGTCGAAGATGGTGGCTGCAGGAATATCGGTTAACGCTTAAAACGTGCAATATCAGACCGATCTCTCTGCTGAACATTGAGGGGAAGATATTCTTCTCGATCATGGCCAGTCGGATCACGAAGTACTTGACGGGGAACAAGTACATCGAGACAGCGGTTCAAAAAAGGGGGGCTACCCGGAGTTCCGGGTTGTCTCGAACACAGTACCATGATCTGGGATGCTATCCAGAGAGCGAAGATGAAGAAGGAGGAACTCCATGTGATATGGTTGGACCTAGCGAACGCCTATGGGTCAGTGCCACACCAGTTGTTGTGGCATGCACTCAAGGCTTATCACGTGCCCGAGAACATAACAGAAATGCTTGCGCAGTACTTCTCGGGCTTCTCTCTTCGGTTCTCGAGAATGAGAGCGACGCTCGCAGCGCTCTCCTCAGGCTGGACGATCTGATTCGCTGGTGCAGGATGAGCTTCAAGCCAAAGAAATCGAGAAGCCTGTCGATCGTGAAGGGTAAGGCAGTGGAAAGGAGGTTCACGGTATCCGGACAGGCGATTCCCACGGTGATGGAGGAACCTGTGAAGAGTCTCGGTCGTGTGTACGACTCAACCCTGACGGACAGGAACGCGGCGGTGGAAGTGCAGACTATGCTGACGAACGGCCTGAACACCATCGATAAGACCAGGCTGATAGGCAAGTTCAAGATCTGGGTGCTCCAATGCTTCCAATGTTTTTACCGAAACTCTTGTGGCCGCTGCTGATATACGATATCGGCGTGACCACGGTGAGCGCCATGGAGAGCAAGACAAGCAGATACATGAGAAAGTGGCTTGGAGTACCCACTTGCCTCACGACTGTCGCATTGTATTGTAAGCAGAGCAAGCTCGTCCTCCCGTTCCTGTCCCTCATGGAAGAGTTTAAGGCTGGAAAAGCCAGACTCGCGATGATGCTGCGTGAGTCTCCAGATATAACGGTTAGCGCTTCAGTCCCCGCCTTGAGGACGGGAAGGAAGTGGAAAGTCATCAGCGCAGTCGAACAAGCCCAGGTCACACTCCAGCTGAAGGAGGTAATGGGTCACACTCAGCTTGGCAAGCATGGGTTTGGATTTCTAGCAAACGATAAAATGCAAAGGAACGCAGGGACCTGGTGGTCAGGGAGATGCGCAAGGGGGAAGATGACGAAAAAGTCCGCAAAGCTGCCCAACAGGCGCAGCAAGCGCAGTGGATGTCATGGGAATAGGATAGTGCAAAGATCCGTCATGTGGAACGGGATCTGGCGCATGGCACCACTGCGTCTAAGTTTCCTCATCCGATCCCTCTACCATGTCCTGCCATCAGGTGCCAACTTGAAGACGTGGGGGTTAACCACCGACCCGTTCTGTCCCCTCCATAGGGAAGCCCAGATAGTCCAGACAGCGGAGCACGTGCTATCTGGGTGTAAGGTCGCCCTGTCCCAAGGACGTTTCACTTGGCGGCATAACAAAGTCCTGACTGAGTTGGCTGCCATAGTGGAGGCAGCACGAATGAAGGCTAACAGAGAGGGGAACGGACTGAGGCCGATGGAAATTTCCTTCGTCCGAGCAGGGCGCAAGAATGGGAAAGCTGACGACTTGCTGCTTGCTACCGTCTTCGATGGCACGAGGGACTGGCAACCGACCGTAGACCTAAAAGACCATGGCAAATACCCTGAGGTAATCCGACGGTTTGGCTTGTGACCTGACATTGTGCTAAGCTTCTCGTCAGCCAAGCAGCTAACGCTCATTGAGCTGACTGTCCCGTATGAATCGAATATTGAGGAGCAGCACCTGTACAAGACAGAGAAGTACAATGACATGGTCGCGAGTCTCAGGCGGGAGGGTTACACCATCAGGCTGTTTGCTGTCGAGGTAGGCGCGCGAGGTCTTGTCTCCTTCTCCGTGTTTGATGTGCTGAAAAGGCTGGGCATTAAAGGAAAAGCAAGGGCCCGGGCCCAAAAACAACTGAGGCAGCCGAAAAGGCCTCGTGCTGGCTGTGGAATTGCCGCAACCTAAATTGGAATGAGTCTCGGCACTAGTATGGTTGGAAGCGGTAACTGCACTACCAACAATTTCACAACAAAACCACGAACTTTACAAACATCTTGTGTCAGCTCTTCAGCCCTTCCTTCAACGTGGGGCGTGTCCCAGTGGAGTCAATCATGCAAATGTCGGCCGAGGTCCAACCTCCACAACATAGCTGTAATCGAATCTAGGTCGCACCCAGCCCGAGTGCAAATAACAAAGCTGCCATAGTAACCCCCACCTCGGTATGGCAAGAGATACGCATACTATGTGGTCTAGTCAGGTGCAGACAGACCAAGCAGTGGGTCAGAGTAGAAAGGAAGAATCCGGCTTCCTAAAGTGGTGTGACGCCGTGAACGGGGCGCAAGGAAGGTACACGGCAACAGGGATAAGTGTAGGTGACGGAGGCCATGGCGGGGGATGAGTCAAGCATCCCATGACCACAAGTGTCAAGGGGCAGACACAGACTGCACGGTCTCCCCCACCAAGGGAGGGAGGACTTTAGAGTGGACAAGGTAACATCGAAGGGACAAGCTTAAGTCAGGGATAACGAACATGACCGAAAGAACGTCTCCACGGCAGGGGACAGACGCCCGGAGCCATGACCCAGACAGGACCGCCCCCAGAAAGTATTAAGAAATTAAAGGGTCCGAAATGCTTGGGGAAGCGGTTTTACTTCTGAACATCTGAAGCCCCCTGCTGTGTTTGCTCCGCATCGGAGTTCCTATGACTGACTACTAAAGTTAAAGATAATACAAGTTTAAAGATTATTAATAATTTATTTGTATACTTTTACTAGCTTCTTTTATCATTTAACCCTTTACAGGGCAGACGCTTGTCCATTTTCTAGCCCTGAACGGGCAAGATTTCAGGTTCGGTAAAATTTCGGGTCGCGGTAGTAAAAACATCACAAATAAGGTGTTAGTCAACCGATTTTAGTTAAATAAACAACACAAGGAAGGGAAAAGCATGTAGAATATGTTACTCACGTGATTGTTGTCGGTAATCCATATATGAACACAAATATTTACGAAATATGGCATGTTGCTTGTGATTTTCTGTCATCTATACGGCAATTTACAAACACATTTTCAGAATCATAATCACTTTCTTTAAAGTCCGACTCAGACTGCTAATGCAAAGTAACGCTTTGCACTGATATCTAGCTCCGATTAATAGTCAACTTCGTGCCCTTTAATGTCATTTAAAATGAACCTGGCGAAATCTCGGCTATCACTTGAAGAATTGCCAAAATCCATTTTGAAAAACAGCATAAAAATCCCGAAAACTATCAAAAATTGTCCTTAAAAGTCCGTTCACATTCATACTATCGCGTTTACAAATCGCGGCCACGTTGTCAAGCTGTCGGCGAAAGCGAAAGTAGTCGTCGAAAGTGTCGGAAAGCCGAGAGATCGCGATTTTACAATGCATAATAGTATCGGGCGGGATCGGACGCTAAGCGCGTTTTATGGCATCGGCCGGAATCGGACGCTATGCCTTGTAAAGGGTTAACATGACAGAACATATTTTTGAAGTCAGTTTTCATATCTGTCTATGACCCGTTTGAGACAATCTCGCAGTGGAGATACAGGGACACACAGGAGAGTTCTGAAGTTACGGGAATCATGAAAATTTGTTTGTTCAAGATCCTGACATTCAAATGTGAATATCTCCGCTTAGAATTGACATACAGGCATCATTGAGGTGCCATTAGATTTGGTTTTTCAAGGACTATCTATCTGTGGTGGTCTTCTTCTTCTTCTGCGTTCATCCGGAGTTTTTTTCGGACGTGATTACGTTGAGCCTGTTTACAGCAGAGCTGCATTCTTGCACCGTTAGGCCGACACATCCGACTTCTGTGGGCATTTGTTGACCAGGTTAACCTTCCCGGGGTGTGGTGGTCTCATTAGTAAATGAAAGTGTCTATACGGACTCAAGTCCGTATAAACTACTCTGTCTATTCGGACTCCACTTCGTTTTTTCCGGTAACCCCCGGCTGGTCACGAAATTATTCTTGATATTTAAACAGCTTCATACTTCAGCTATACCCAGCTCCGTATAAACTACTCTGTCTATACGGACTCCGCTCCGTATAAACTACTCTGTCTATTCGGACTCAAGTCCGTATAAACTACTCTGTCTATTCGGAGTCCGTATAAACTCTCCCTTAGTAAATACTCAATTTGAAAATCACAATAAAAGATTGTTATCAAATGTACAAACAATAACAATTATTACTAATTACTGCTATTTTTATGTTATTTAATTAAGATTTATTGTTGTTATTATTATTATTATTATTATTATTATTATTATTATATTATTTAATGTTGCATATCCCTTACAGGACGTTGCAGTCAACACCAGCATTTTTCAGCTGCTGTTGATGTACTAGACAAGTTTTACATTCAGTAGTTTGCCATTGCTTCCTGAACGACCGGCTCCCATACCAACGTTATAACACAAGGCGACACGGTCTGCTGCACAAATCTCGGTGGCAGCTGAGTTTCGAACGCCTGGTGAAAGGCTCACGAACCGCGTTCCCAAGCCTTTGGTCACGGAGACCGGTTATTGTTATTGTTATTGTTATTATTATTATTGTTTCGCTCTCAGAATCTCCGAACTACACTTGATGGCGTCCAGGTCCTGCAATCACTTCAACTTCAAGCCTCGTAGTTCCGAATTCCTATCATATCATGGACTTGGCAACATTTGTTAGTGAGATACTATAACAAGTATTAGTGTTAATAAAGCAATATTCCAAACGATGACTAAAAATAACGTTCATATTAACTACAGAATAGAATAGATGGTGGTGAATGGCAAATAAATAAATCCACCGTTGTTAGGTGACAGAAATTCAACAATCATGAAAAACGAACGGTCTCAACTTACCCTCACAATCTTATCCACTCCACCACTAGCAATACGTTGAATCGGCAAGAGGCCTGGCTGGAAGTCTACGCTATAAACTGGATCACGTTCATGCCAAGAGATTTCTGGTGTAACAACCTTCATCGTTTTATAAAGTGAATAAGTATCTCCAACAAACAGAAAGATCGACTGCAGAAAATGGTTCACAGTTCCTGTGTCCCGCGCTGTTTGTAAAAATGTTGAAACGAACTTTCGACCATCAGTCAGTCAACGAAACAAAATAAATGTAGAAATTGTAAAGTATCATCATCAAGTGCCTTGCCAGCTAGCGTAGGCGTTCATGGCTCTCCACAGATCTCGGTCTTTGGTTTTCTGGATCAACTCTGCTGCTGATATTCCTCCGTGCCACCGTCTCAATCCATCCAGCATCATTTCTCTTGGTCTGCCTCTGCCTCTCTTCCCCTCGATCTTTCCAGTTGTCACGGTGTTCTCCAATGCCTCTCTTCTCATTACATGACCAAAGAAAGCTGTTTGTCTCTTTCTTATTTTTGTATATAGTGTTCTAGTTTCATTAGCCTGTTTCAGGCAGTCATCGTTAGTTACTCTGGCAGTCCAAGGAATTCTCAACATTCGTCTCAGGAACCACATCTCCGTTGCTTCTAATTTCTTTTAATTTGTTCATTTACATTCCAAGATTCACATATATATTTCAAGAGTTGAATATTGAAGAAGACTGGCTATTAAAGACGATAAAACAAAGAAAATTGAAATATTTTGGTCACTTGAAACGTCACGAAAGTTTGGAGAGAACAATAATGGAGGGGTATATGCCTGGGAAGAGAGGAAGAGAAAGGCCAAAGAGAAGATGAGTGCAGGATGTGGCGGATGATCTCCAGATGGGTGTATCGGCCGAGGGACATCTTGCTTATGATCGAGAGGTTTTCCGGAAGGTTGCTATGGGAGTGAGGTCCTGCAAAGGACATGCTACTGAATGAATGAACGAATATATATATATATATATATATATATATATATATATATATATATATATATATATATATATATATATATATATATATATATATATATATATATGCTGCTTGCTTGCTTGATTCAAAACAAAAATTCCAAACTCGGTCTCGTTCAACCTGCGTTTTTCAGCTGTGGTTGAGTGGAGATCCGTAGGTTTGTGTGGGGTTTTTCCCTGTGTGCGCTCTTACGAGTGATGTCTAGCTCTGGTAGGTTAGTTTTCCGTTAGAGCAGTGGTTCTCAACCTTTTTTGGCCCATGCCTCCCTTTACCATCTGTTCAGAACGTCATTCCCCCCCCCCTTTCAAATTTCCTCCCTATAAATCCCCCCCCCCACCCTTACACAGTATACATAAAAAATGGAAGCTAAATTTAATAATACATACTAGAACAAGTTTAGACATCTAAATAAAACGTGATTTGCAGGTCCTACTTACGTTATAAAACGAATTTCATTAGGGTGAGAAGTACAGAACCGTAAAATTTAGAGGGAAAAACAATATCAAGTAGGCTAACTGGTTCTTGTATTAATTTTTTTTTTTTTCCGCGTTTCCATCCTGTTTCAGGATATTGCGGTCAACACCAGCATCTTTCAGCTGTATGTTGATTCCTAGGCTAGATTACGCTCATCAGCACGCCACGACTTTCTGAGCGACCGGCTCCATACTCTCATAAGTCACTTTTGCGATTCGAACCACTGCTAATTCTCGTCGCGTCACGTGACGAGAGTATTCGGGGTTAGCGGAGAAAGCTGCTAACCCCTCGGCCATGGAGCGGGCTCTTGTATTAATATTAATGCTATCTGGAAATAATCTTAATCCCCCCCCCCCCGGAAACCCTAAAATTCCCGGGGGGGGGGGGGTAATTCCCCACCGGATATGATTTCTGTTGTCGGCATTGGCTTCTGGCTCGTCTGATGTTGCTTTCTTGTAGTTGTCCCCTGGTGAAGTTTGCTGAATTTTCTATATCTTCTTCGGACTAGTCAGGTAATCTGCGTCGATAGGGTTGATCGTCGCATCTAGGCTGACTAGGCTTGTGTCACGTTTCCGATTGAAGACTGGTTTCCCCTTGAATTTATTAGTAAATGTGAAAGGGTTGCTGGCTTCTTCTTGAGGTTTTACATTGGTCTTTGGCTGGGCTTCATCCTGCATATTTTTGCATCCTTTTTTATGTAGTGTCTTGTGCAGCTTTTCGATGTTTTCTTATTGTTCTTCATCGAGTGGTTTTTCTATCTTCTGTTGGTTTAATTTGGATTGAATCCCTCTCCGTTTGTAACAGTTTTCTCTCGGCTTGAATTGCTTGTTGTAGTATCTCTTGGTTTTTCTTTGTTGTCTGTACCATGTTCTCCACCTCTTGTTTTATGTTTTTCTGGGTCTCTTTTATTTCGGCAAGTAGCTTTTCAATGTCGCTGGTCGGTGCCGGCGTTCGCAGAAGCTTGACTTGTTGTTTCAATTCGTCGATCTGGCTCTGTATTTGTGCTCTTTCAGTTTGCGAAATGCCTGTGGCTGTCTCGCACCTCCGCATTGCTTCCTTAAATGGTGTCTTAGTGACAATGGCGATTTTTAACACGTCTCTGTGTCTTTGGAGGTACGGACAGCCTAAGTATCTTGCTCCATGTTTGCCCAGGCAGTTGGCGCACTTTCTTTTACTGTTGGGTGCTCTGAAGTCCGTGTCCAGCTTGGCCAGCGGACACTCTTTGTATGCGTGGTGATCGGCGCAGTACCGGCAGATTTCCATCTTGCTGCGACATATTTCTCTTCTGTAGCCGGCCCTCTGGCATCTGGAACATTGCGTGATTCTTGGTCGGTATTCCTCGGGATGTTGTAGTTTTTGGTTTATCGATATCGTTTGTGGTATCTCGCAGCCCTCAGTCGTCACCATCGCCAGCGTTGTAGGAATCCCTGAGTAAGTCAGAATCCGCTCTGCCTTCAGGATTCTGATGTGAAGATTTTCTTCCTGCAGCTTCTTCTGGATTTGTTCATCTGACAGCTCCACTTTTATCCGCTTGACCACCCATCTGACTGTTTTTGAGTCGGTGTTTCTTCTTCTTATTATTTCGTTCGCTTCAAATATGTCTATAACTGCAATGCTGTCTCTTGTATGAATTGAACTGTCTGTCGGTGTTTCTGACTCTGGTGTCTTTCTCCTCCTTCCTCTCAATTGTTTTTTGCTCTTGTCTGAGGTGGGTTGTAGTCGCTTCTCCTAGTGGTAGTTTCTGTAATGACTGTAGCTTCAGTTTCTGTGTTAAAGCTCATAGGCAGGCTCTCCACGTTCGTCTTCTTGATAGTCTTGTCGGCTCCCACACTGCACATCTTGGATGCTACATGCCTTTTTGTGTTCTTGCTGCGTGCCATTTTCCTCCGTATCAGGTTGCTTGACTTATTCAGGCGACTTGTCTTGATAGAGCTGATGAGTGATATATATATATATATATATATATATATATATATATATATATATATATATATATATATATATATATATATATATATATATATATATATATATATAAATTCTAGTAATTAATAAGTGAGACCTGGACAATTACTAAACAAGCTGAACAGAGCATAAATGCCTTTGAATATAAATATTATAGACGAGTTCTAAGAATATCTTGGATAAAGAAAGGAACAAATGCATCCATAAATTTAAGAACTGAATAAATATTGTAGAAGGTTGGCTCTTTAAGACGATAAAACAAATAAAATTGAAATATTGTGGTCACTTGAAACGTCATGAGAGGTTGGAGAGAACAATAATGGAGGGGTATATGCCTGGGAAGAGAGGAAGAGGAAGGCCAAAGAGAAGATGGGTGCAGGATGTGGCGGATGATCTCCAGATGGGTATATCGGACGCGGGACATCTTGCTTATGACCGAGAAGTTTTCCGGGAGGTTGTTATGGGAGCGAGGTTCTGCAACGGGCATGCTACTGATTGAATGAATTAATAAGGGTGGTCATTATCGCACTCCGAATAGGTCTATAGTTCTTCTTCTTCTTCTTCTTCTTCTTCTTCTTCTTCTTCTTCTTCTTCTTCTTCTTCTTCTTCTTCTTCTTCTGCGATCATCCGGAGAGTGTTTTCGGACGTGATTGCGCTGTGCCTGTTTGCAGCAGAGCTGCGTTCATGCGCCGTTAGGCCGACACATCCGACTTCTGCTGGCATGTAACCTTCCCGGGATGTCTATAGTTCTATAGCTGCTCCGATCTTCTCCTTAAACATCTTCGCCGGTGTATATCGGCTGATCCCACAAGTTCTGTGTTGGTTAATCAAAAATATGGTGTCCTAGATAAGATGTTCATTTCTGGCGGCTGTCCACTTCTCTCCCTTCTGCTCTCACTCTGGACAAGGACATGGTTAAAAACTCCGCAGCTGAGCATGAACGACAGAAGGTTTCCGATCATCAGAAGTTCTCCCTTATCATATTCCAATCCAATCCAATTTTGAGATAAGATGTTCCCGCTCCATTCAACCGTCGAATTCTCGATTGGTTATTATAGTTGGCACCCTTATGGTTTATCTGTTTCTCTTCCGTAAGTATGACTGCGTATTTCGCTTCCTTGAGACTGCCTGTCTTGGTGTTCATTTCATCTTTTGGTGTTCGCATGTCTGAACACAGTCCATACTTGTAAAGCCCTGGTGTAAATGTGTTCCCGCCCCGTCTCATGATGTTTTTCCTTCGGGGAGTTGTTTACCAGTCGTCATCCTTCCTCCATCCAAGTTCTCGTCTTGGTACGTTTTCGTATCTTCGTGGTCTTGTCTTGTGTATCTTGTGTCGTTGACGGCTTGATAGCTCGATCTTGGTGGTGTGTAGTCTCTTCTCCTGGCCACCGTCCACTCTTGGTCGTTTGCGTTGTTATTTTCTTTTTCCTCTTCTACTATTTCCTCTTCTGGTTGGCGCACTTTCTGTTTGAGTTCGGTCTCCTGAAGTCCGTGTAGATCTTAGCTTGATGGCATTGGTTGTACGGGTGGGGTCCAGAGCAGTATCTGCAGACCTCTACCTGACTTTAACATGTGGCACGGATGTGCCAAAGCTTCTGGCACCTCTGATCCCATATGACTGTGTGAGGAATCATCCAGTCGTCCGATGGGATGATGACGACTGTGGAAGGGAGTGGTGTTCTTCCCTGTGATCCTCTCCGCACTGGTAATCTTAAGTGTCGAGTTCTCTCTCGACAGCATCTCCTTTATTTTGTCGTTTGTGAGATGGGACTTAACTCGTTTGATGACCCATCGTTTGATTGTGCGGCGCCGGTGGCTTCCATTGAGATGCCGTGGGGAAGCTTGAGGTCGGCTTTCTCTTGCTGTGATATCTTTTGCATTAGTGTTGTGGTCTTTGAGTTCTTGTTGATGGAAACTACTACTTCATCAGGTGTCTTGCGCAGCTGGGCGATGCTGTCTTCCCAGCTCGTTCTCCAACAGACTGAGTATCTTGTTTGTTGGTAGCGCCGACAGTTTGGCCTCCCAAAGCTCGTCTGCCTCAGCAGGATTTTGCCGGTGAAGTTCTCGGTTGTTCTGTCCTCCTGTGCGGAGGCCCTTAGTGAGCTGCTTCTCATTGGAGTGGTTGTGAACTTTCCCGTTGCTGCTGGCTACAGTTGTAGTCTCTGGCGTCGGTTTATTGACGGGAACAGCTTCAGCTGGTGTAGGAGTGGGGCTGCTGTGTGTCGCCACATGATCAGCAGTGCTAGCAGCCTTACTCACTTCTGTCTTCTTCTTCCCGGCTGCATGCATCTCATGTCTTTTAGCGGCGGGTTTATTGCAAGTCATCCTCTGCACTGTCAGTTTGCGATCTCGATAGAGCGTCGAGTCGATGTGCCATGATGAAAAGGGATCCTTATCACATAATGCTTCGGTTCTTTATATTCATTATACTCTTAGGGGGCGGGCCTGCTCTGGTCATAACTCCCGGGCGTCTTTCTCCTGCCGTGTGTATCCACATTCGAGACGTTCATTTATTGTACTTATCCCACATCAACATAGATAAGTTTCTCTGCCCAGAAGCCATCCCGCTCATGGAGGGTGAATATTAAGCACGCAGTACATCTACCACATTAATACTGTAACACTATCTAAATCCAGCTTGCTCTGACACCAAAATCTACCACTGTTTAAATGCAGTTTCAGTTTGCATTTAAGTATTCTGTCCTTAGTCTTCCTATGACAGCTTTTGAGGCTGATTGGTCGGTAACTTTAAACATTTGTCTTACATTTCTTTTTCTTTAGTATGGATATTGTGATAGCTTCTCTCCGTATTAGGCTTATTAGAAGTACTCTTAGTTTAATCTACCTCAGCCGCCATCCCATCTTCCTCCCTTCTTCTTTACTGAAATTTTCCGCCATCTATTTCTCCTCCACCTCGTAGATATCCTCCTGCGTCATCATTCTTCATTCCTTTCCACCTTTTCCTGTTCTTATTATTCTTGTTCTTCTTCAACTATCTCTTTACCTCTTCGTCATATTCTCCCGTTGCCTTTTTCTCATCCTCCGACCCCTTATTTAGAGATTCCCACTTCGTTACTGTAAACATTAAAATATGAGAGTGGAGAGGAGATCCTCTTCCTGGAATGTCAAGAATTCTTTGCTCACATTGTCAAAGAACATTTCGAGCCAAAATAGGCCTATCAGCCATCTTAGAACTCAGGGTTCCATACTTTCAACCCCACTTGATGAAATGAATGGTCATCATCATTCTTGATGGACAAACAAGAAAATATGAGAGCACGAAGAGACTACTGCAGACTTCAGTGCAAATTAATACCATCTTGTAAATGCTTGTCTACCGTAAGAGAAAGCGAAACCTTCTAAAAGTCACAGTAAATTCATGCAGTATTTGTGGAGTGACTATTTGAAATGCTGGTACTAGGGCAGTGGTTCTCAACCTTTTTTGGCCCGTGCCCCCCTTCACCATATTTTCAGAACGTCATTCCTCCCCCCTTTCGTATTTCCTACCTAAAAATTTGGCCCGTGCCCCCTTCACCATATTTTCAGAATGTCATTCCCCCCTCCCTTTCGTATTTCCTACCTAAAAATCCCCCCCCCCCCATCCTGCCCCTACACAGTAAACGAAATAATGGAAGCTCATACCAAAACAAGTCTAGACGTCCACATAAAACGTAATTTGTGGGTCTACTTTATAAAATGAATTTTAGAAGGGGTGAGACGTACAGAAGCGTAAAGAATGAAGGGAAAAACAATATCAAGTATATTGAGCATAGCCTACGATGGGTAGCGTTGTGATATTCTGTTGTGATAATTTGGTGTGTCCAGTGTGTGCCGCGTGGTTACACACCCGCTTCACACGCGTGATCCGGGACTGTTTCCGGATCCGGTCAGGAATATGCACTACTGACGAGCTCAAATGAGGGCGAAACTCGAGTATAGTGCTTCCATATTGACGTGGATAGGCCTTAGGTTCATACCAGAATGCGATCGGCGTTGCCAGTAGTGGGTTGTGCTCAATATTTAAATTTCAAATCCCGAAACAACCACATAATCAATTGATTATTGCTCACTGGATTTAGGAGGCCTGGTGTTCCTTGCCAGTGAGAAGTCCTGATCGTTCGGGTCCCATCGATTGACGGACGTCGGTCGCGGCGATTTGGCAATCTTGAGCATAGCCTACGATGGGTAGCGTTGTGATATTCTGTTGTGATAATTTGGTGTGTCCAGTGTGTGCCGCGTGGCTACACACCCGCTTCACACGCGTGATCCGGGACTGTTTCCGGATCCGGTCAGGGATATGCACTACTGACGAGCTCAAATGAAGGCGAAACTCGAGTATAGTGCTTCCATATTGACGTGGATAGGCCTTAGGTTCATATCAGAATGCGTTCGGCGTTGCCAGTAGTGGGTTGTGCTCAATATTTAAATATCAAGTAATCGGTTCTTGTATTAATGCGATCTTGAAATAATCTTCATTCCCTCCTGGAAACCCTAAATCTCTCTCCCTCTCCCCCCCCCCCCCGGGAAGAATTCCCCACCGGTTGAGAACCACTGTACTAATGTATCCTCATTAAACAGATATGACAAATAACGTCATGTGATCACGTGATTATGTCACATGACCCAGCAACACGTCTGGAAGTATTTTTGAGAAATGATAACAACGTTAACGTTATACAACAGTTTATATATTTCATTCTGTATCTATTGTTACTTATGTTTACTCCTCGCTGCTGGCTACTTTACAAAACATGGATGGTGATTAATATTATATTAATATCATCAGCTCGTACACACTAAATTTGCAAATCCCGAAACAACCACATAACATAATCAATAATATAATAATATAATATATTTTAAAGTTTAATAAAGCAGTAAAAGTAGTAATTAATTAATTAAATTTAATTTTAATGTTAGCATATACGGAGAATATTTTAAAATGAGGTTTCTAGTTATGAAATCATAACAATTGGAAGTGCCTTGGAATGGATACAGCTTGACAAGACGAATCCAACGGTATCTCAACGAAAAGTGTACGACGTTAATTCTAAACGGAGTTCAGTTATGATTATTTAATATTTTTGTGTCGTGATCTATCAGGAAGTGTAATTTAATGAGGTTCTAAGAAATGGGGGAGATTTTATCGCGGCTCAATAAATTGGAAGTTGAGACAGTCTGCCTTCTATTACTCAAGTATTACTTACTGTGGCTTGTTTATTTTTAAATGGACAATGTAGTACCACATTAAATATCATTATTCATTATTGCCTCAGGGGTGGCGAGGCCTAACTTTACCTATTATCTATTTTTCCATGGGAGAGTTTATACATAGCTGAAGTATGAATAAACATATACTTTATACATAGCTGAAGTATGAATAAAGAAGGGATACTTTATACATAGCTGAAGCATGAGTAAAGTAAAGGGATACTTTATACATAGTTGAAGTATGACTGTTTAAATATCAAGAATAATTTTCCAAATTGGTATCCCCAATACAAATAATTGTGTCCCCAGGCGTGTTCAAGAATTGTTAACTTGCGTTTCTGTACACTTACTGTTTACAGGCATCCATCTTTGTTTACATTACCGACCTACTATTTCCTACTATTTATGTCCGGATCATTCCGGTCCAAGCTGACAGTAATATGCATTGCCTCAGAGAGACTTGATTAGGCAATTAAAAATCAGGCTTTCGACTGACTGGCCTGATGAATTAAGAAATAAACAAGGACATGCTACTCATATAAAGTGCACGAAAACCTGGTATATGTGAAGCAGGTTGAAAAGAGAGAGGAGAGAGATAGATAACGAAGCTAGTGTGAGAGACAGAGATATGAGAAAGATGTGTTGAAAGACATAAAAAAGTGATAACTTTTAAATAATATAAATAAGATAATAAAAGTGACAAAAAAGAAATAACTTCAATAAACAAATATTTAAAACATCAGTTCATAATCATAGTTCCTAATATTTGTTTGTTAAAAAGTCGCTTTCACCCATTTAATTCCTGAAGAATTAAAAAAAAAGTGTCCGGCAGGGAATCGAACCAGCAGCTCCCGCTTATCAGGCAGAGACACTTACCACTGTGCTACTGAAGATACGATTTTGAATCAACAAAAATATATAACATAGCCACGCTCATGTCCCGATGACGTCACTTACGTTAAGTCACGTGACTTGGCAAATCACGTGACCAACCGGGAAAGTTCCGCTATGTATAAAGGGATCATTTATTCATAGCCGGGGTATGAATAGTCACTTCCTTTTTCGATAGGATGCGCAGTGACCTAATTAACAATTAAAAATGGCTGCCAATTGTTTATTATTCATTAAAAATCTGTCACATCGCTAACAAACCTGACAAGATGGATACTTTATTGTGCATTTTGGTAACAGGAAAGTAAAAGTCACATTTCTCTTTTGAAAGAATGTCGACAGAATCAAAATGCACCATGTTTTATCCCATATGGCTCGATCTCTTTCCGCAGGACGGCCTGCCGAAAGCATCACACAAAGTACGAGAGTCTCAGAGTCTTCGAGAAAAATGCACTTGACTTTTAAGACTTTTCGACAGGATTTGCTGTGACCCAATTAACAGTTATAAATAGCTGCCCTTTTATATTAAATAAATGTCATGTGAAATGTTTGTAACAATGTACTCACATTGTCTTAATGTACCCACTGCATTGCAACAGCTTTGTTTGTTGTTGATTAAATATCATGTATTAATCTAAGTAAATGAGTTTGTAACTGCTGCATAAATTAAGCAGCAGTTAATTAATTATTAAAATTTAAATATTGAGCACAACCCACTACTGGCAACGCCGATCGCATTCTGGCATGACCCTAAGGCCTATCCACGTCAATATGGAAGCACTATACTCGAGTTTCGCCCTCATTTGAGCTCGTCAGTAGTGCATATCCCTGACCGGATCCGGAAACAGTCCCGAATCACGCGTGCGAAGCGGGTGTGTAACCACGCAGCACACACTGGACACACCAAATTATCACAACAGAACATCACAACGCTACCCATCGTAGGCTATGCTCAAGATTGCCCAATCGCCGCGACCGACGTCCGTCAATCGATGGGACCCGAACGATCAGGGGTCCCATCGATTGACGGACGTCGGTCGCGGCGATTGGGCAATCTTGAGCATAGCCTACGATGGGTAGCATTGTGATGTTCTGTTGTGATAATTTGGTGTGTCCAGTGTGTGCTGCGTGGTTACACACCCGCTTCGCACGCGTGATTCGGGACTGTTTCCGGATCCGGTCAGGGATATGCACTACTGACGAGCTCAAATGAGGGCGAAACTCGAGTATAGTGCTTCCATATTGACGTGGATAGGCCTTAGGGTCATGCCAGAATGCGATCGGCGTTGCCAGTAGTGGGTTGTGCTCAATATTTAAATTTCAAATCCCGAAACAACCACATTATCAATTATTAAAATATTAAATAATAAAAAAATAAAGATATTAATTAATTAAATATTTGCTAATAATTGATTTCTACTTCTGCTCTATAATTTCACTGTTCTGTATCTAAAAGTGAGCAATTAATAATTAAATACTAACATTTTAAAAACCAATAACTTATTTCACAGTATTTTATTTAAATTTAAATGATTATGTACTGGTGCACTGCAAAGAAAAAAAGTACTCCTTACAGGTTTACAACAGATGGGTCTGAAAACTGGCTTTTAAAATTATTTTCAGTCATGTCACAGGGTGACAAATTATACAAGTACACAGATGAGTTACTGCTACAAATGAAACTTGTATTCTGTTTAATTTTAGTAGTTAAATTGCCAGTTCTAATTACAAAATAAATACGAGTCCGCTCTGCTATACTATGCAATACTAGCGGCGTGGGTCGGCAATTTAACATTTTGCAATATAGGTATCTCATTGTTTTGCTAAAATTGTTTACTGTTTTCCGAAAAAGTAAGAAACGGTAATTGTTGAAACTCTTCAAATATATGTAAAAACGAATGCAGAATCCAAAAATGCATCAAAAAGTCAACTATTGTTTAAAAATCGGTAGTTATAAGTAAAATTAGCTCACAGTGTAGCAGATATTTCAAATAAATTCGCAGAGGCAAAAGATTTAGACGAAAAACGCATGCAGCTTAGCAGACAGACCATAGTAGCATTTATTTGAGTAGTTCTCCCTATCTGTGATGTGTGGTTTTCGAATAGATTAAATAACAAGCAGGCATGGGTACGTTTGCAACCGGAAGTGTCGCAGAAAATTTTCCACGAAAGACTCCCCCACCGCTCCCCCCACCGCTCCCCACCCCCCAGTCAAAAGTCCGACAACTGACATTGCTATTAATGTTGTGTCACCTATCTCGATAAACAATCAAATCTGGTGTTTGGTGTACTGTCTATCTTAACTATCTATCGTAGAGACGACCACAAGTCACAGTTTGAAATTTGAAATTAAATTTTTTTTTACTGTTTTTCTTACTGTTGCTAACTCTATCATAATAGTATTATTAATATATAGTAATTGACACCTTGCAGTCTTGACAGACCAAAGTATGTGAGTGGAATGTGGCCAATATTCCATCACAATGTCTGGGCAGAGCTTCAGAGAATCATGTGACGCCCAAACGACATGACCTCTCTCTCGGCCTAGTCTTGTGTATTCCAGAGGAATGGGTAACCAATACGTCTGGCACAAGGTAGGCTGCAGACGCTGGCGGCTCAGCGTCAATCCACCGAGACCTCACCACCACGAGCCGGTGGCGAGTTATGGCCAGACCCTGACACCCAAGGGACCCGGCTTAGAGGCGTTCAGCCATGTCCCACAGGTGAGGGCCTTGTACGAGCCCGGACCATGAGGGCGCGCACATCTGTCGATCACAAGTGTCCGGACCTGTGTAAAGCGTGCACTATCGTCAGACTCCCCACCTGACTTATAGCGGTCCCCGCGACCAGCAGGAATAGGCCCGCCATAGCTACCGCAGGAGATATTGCCTGTCTATTTGCAAGCAAATCTCCCATACTTCCACTGTGCGGATCTCGCGACCAGCGAGAATAGGCCCGCCGGAGATTATGCTCGTCTGCTGCGAACAAATCTCTACCGAGAGACTGAATAAGTAAAGAAACGATAAAATAAGTAAAGAAACGATAAATAATAATATATAGTACAATATAATTATATATATAATAGTATTATATAATATAATAGTATTATTAATACAAACAAACTCAAAGCAAAAAGCTGTAAGTAAATATATTGACATTATACTGATAGAGATGGCGCAATATCAGAATTATTTTATTAAAAAAAATTTATTATCTGAAATATTAAGAAGTCAAGAAAAGGCATTTGATTGAGAATAGAGCAGATAGAAACAAGCTGTGGGAAATCCTTATTCAATAAGGAGTGTGTACACATCTAACAAACCTATGTAGAAGCTTATACAACAACAGTGAATGCCTAGTGAGAGCAACTGGAGGACACTCAGAACCCTTCACCATAAGATCTGGAGTATGACAAGGTTGTGTCCTGACCCCTCTCTTTTTCATAACCTATATAGACAACATATGTTAAGAAACCAGCCAAACTGAGACCGCAAGAATACCACATGACGAGAACACAGAAGAAGAAACATCTGCAAATCTAACCATTAGAGAACTCCTGTTTGCGGATGACCAAGCACTAATAGCAAAGTCAGAAGCTGAATTACAAGACCATACTCCAAACAAAATGTGTAGGGAACATAACATGAAAATTAGCACATAAAGAAGAAAAAACAACAACAGTTCATCTAAAAAAACATCCCCTGAAACAAGTAAAGAGTTTCAAGCACCTAGGAAGTATAATATCATCAAATGGCAAATCAGAAGACAAGATCAAAAATAGATGCAATAAGGCAAACCAACTCATTGGACAAATAACACCAATACTAAAGAACAAACATGTATCAATGGTTACTAAAAAGCACTATACAACACAATCTTCCTACCAACTCTATGCTATCAATGCCAAACCTGGACAATGACAGAAAAAGAGAAAAGAAAAATCATAACAACTGAAAAGAGATTCCTGAGAAGAATACTCAATGAATCAAGAACAGATAAGATCAGAAATGAAGTGGAGGTTATAGCTGCGCTAGACTTTATTAGAAGGCTACAAGTCAAATGGTTTGGCCATGCAAGTAGGTTACCAGCTAACAGTAAACCACAACAAGCAATAATGTACAGACCAGATGGAAGCAGACGAAGGGGCCAACCATGTAAATGATGTACGGAGGGAATAACAGAGTCCATGGGAATATCGATACATGAAGCCCATAAGCGGGCACTCTCTCGCTGTTTACACTTCAAATCGACACCGCAAGGTACAAGAGGAACATGATGAGATGAGAGCTGAAAGACACAGTAAAAACGAATTATATCTTGTAATGATAGCGAGGCACACTGGTTACAGGAAAAGCTAATCCACAAGCAAAAATCAGTCCAGTGCACTAGAAGTAGTAGCACGTATATGGACTACACCTGAGTTCAAAGTGAGAGAACAGAAACAAAGAAAAAAAAATAATGCAATGTGTTAGATAGAAAACACAACTAGAAATGGAGACGGAACAATATAGGTTTGTAGAAGACAAGGATACAACAAATGCTGTGTAGTTGCTGAAAACATTAATGAAATATTAGATAGAAGTAAACAAAGACCTACAATTCTTAAATTTGATAGAAGTAAACTAAGACCTACATACCTTATATTAGCAGTAATTGAATTTGTACTCAATCAATAAATAATTGTCAACTATGGCAGTTTAATTAAAGAATGAAGTGCTGAGGCATATACACTACAGTTGTAAATTTGCTCAGCTGTATGTACAAGAGCGATCTCATTAAACATCAGCACTTAATGAATTTGTACTTTATCAATAAATTGATGTCAAATATAACATTGTAATCAGAAATGAAGCACACATGTATAATCGCTGCAGTTGTTATTACAAACAGATTCTCTACCAGAGTAGATACACCTGCCAGAATAGATACACCTGCCAGTATAGATACACCTGCCAGAATAGATACACCTGCCAGAGTAGATTCACCTGCCAGAGTAGATTCACCTGTCATAATAGATACACCTGCCAGAATAGATACCTGCCAGAATAGATACACCTGCCAGAATAGATACACCTGTCAGAATAGATACACCTGACAGAATAGATACACCTGCCAGAATAGATACACCTGCCAAAATAGATACACCTGACAGAATAGATACAACTGCCAGAGTAGATACATATGCCAGAATAGATACACCTGCCCGTATAGTATAGATGCACCTGCCAGAATAGACACACCTGCCAGAATAGATTCACCTGCCACAATAGATACACCTGACAGAATAGATACACTTGCCAGAATAGATACATATGCCAGAATAGAAGCACCTGCCAGTAAAGTATAGATACACCTGCCAGAATAGACACACCTGCCAGAATAGACACACCTGCCAGAATAAATACACCGTGCCAGAGTAGACACACCTGCCAGAGTAGATACACCTGCCAGAATAGACACACCTGCCAGAGTAGATACACCTGCCAGAGTAGATACACCTGCCAGAATAGACACACCTGCCAGAATAAATACACCGTGCCAGAGTAGACACACCTGCCAGAGTAGATACACCTGCCAGAATAGACACACCTGCCAGAGTAGATACACCTGCCAGAGTAGACACACATAGTAAATAACAGTAAAAGCCTCTTCCCCACACCTTGGGTCATATTGGATATATGTTGCTACTCCCATATGTTTATAGAATAATCGGCACTCAATCGGTGATGTGGTCAAGATCAATCTAGTTGTCTTTGCCTTCCAGAACATGTCTTGGGACCCATTTAAGGCTGAGTCACCCTGTGGGGGAGGGAAGAGAGTGGGAATTTGGGTTCACACCTTTATCAGTTTATCCTAACCTAGATATGCCTTTGAGGTCATGTGAAGTGATATTTCAAATGTGTCTCTAATGCTTATCATAATGTAGCTCTGACTATACTTCACATGTTAATCATGCTCTTCTCTTAATCAGTTAATGAAATTCAATAATGTGATTCACCGAGCCCCACAAGGTACGTCTAGACAACATGGTGTTTAGTGTAGTGGTTTACCACCACAGGGTTCAGGTTCAATTCTCGGCTGTGACATTATTTTTTTTATGACCTGTCCTGCTCTGTGCTTGAATCAGTTTTGAAAATGACCACAGGTGATATTTCAGAGAAGGTGAGGAAAAGAGCAGGTTACTCTTATTCACATACTGTACAAGTAAAAAAATACCTAGTTTAGTTTAGTTTAGTCGATGGATCAACATCACGGCACACGGGTGTAACCCATAAGTGCTCCGTTCTCCTCCTAACTCAAACCTGAGTCTGGAGAAACTCAGCTCAGTGCACAAACTCCATAGCACCGGCGAGGATCTGAAATACTTTGGGTAGAATTTTAACTCGAAATTTTGCCAGGGCTGCACTGTTAGGCTACTCTTTTTCGATTTCCAACTGCCAAGGGATTTTTTACGTGCGCAACAATACACACGGGCATCCAATCTCACTACCCAGAGATCAGGGGAAATTTTATTACTAGAAGTCCAAGTTAAAAAATCCCGGTCCTTACCGGGGAATGAACCCGGGACCTCCACCACTCGAGGCAGACACCATACCTCGAGACCATGCAGTTCCCCCCTCCCCCCCCCAAAAAAAAACCTAACAATTGTATAATATGACCGCTTCCTATAGATGCGCCTGTGTCCTTATGTTGCCTGGTGTCTTTCCACTGGCAGCACGATAAGTGGCATACTTCGTCATAGACAGGCACAGCTGCACTTTCTATATGAGTTGTCTCCCATAATCACTATGGAAGATGAAAAACACACCAATAAAAGGCTGTGAGAAAGAGCGTTGAAGTGCAGAATCTATTCAGTTATATGCAAGTGAAACATGAACAATAAGTAGGCAAGCTGAGAAAGAGTGTTGAAGTGCTGTATAGAACATATACAATTATATGCAAGTTGAAGTGCAGAATCTATTCAGTTATATGCAAGTGAAACATGAACAATAAGTAGGCAAGCTGAGAAAGAGTGTTGAAGTGTTATATAGAACATATACAATTATATGCAAGTGAAACATGGGCAATAAGTAGACAAGCTGAGAAAGAGTGTTGAAGTGTTATATAGAACCTATTCAATTATATGCAAGTGAAACATGGACAATAAGTAGGCAAGCTGAGAAAGAGTGTTGAAGTGTTATATAGAACCTATTCAATTATATGCTAGTGAAACATGGACAATAAGTAGGCAAGCTGAGAAAGAGTGTTGAAGTGTTATATAGAACCTATACAATTATATGCAAGTGAAACATGGGCAATAAGTAGACAAGCTGAGAAACATCTAATGGTAGTGGAAATATGGTTTCTTAGGAAAATGCAAAGAATACCATAGACCAACAGAAGAAAAAAAAAATTAGAAAGTGTACAAGAAACAAATTTAAACAGTAAATTGATTAAAGAAATTAGACTTAGAATTAGACAGTCAAGATTGTTGGGCACATCATGAGGAAAAGTAAACTTGAAAACTTAATGACAACTGGCAAATTTGATGGAAAAGAGCAAGGGGAAGGTAAAGAGATGAATACCTGAACGGCTTGGTCATATGGCATTATTCCAAGCAAAATTACAGACGTGATCCAAGATTCTTGTGATTATGTGAGATGGTGAACCATGACCTCCCATGCTTATCACTGTGGCACATGATGATGATGTCTCCCATAGTGTTTTCATCTCCTGAAGGTACCAGCAAGTCAGCAGCAAGATGTCCTTTCCCCATGGCTTGAGCTCACAGCAGCTCATGTTGCTTGCTCAAGAGACAAATGGCTCCGTTCAACTATCAGCTGTACCGAATTGGTTGTATTTGGGGTCCTTATGTTGTATCTTGTTCTTCTTTTGTACATGGAGTTGCTTATATCTGCTTCCGTGAAAATGTTTGAGTTTCTGTAATTGTATACATTTCATCCTTGTGGTTTTACATGTCTGGACAGAGTCGCACACTTGTTAAGGCCTGGAGGTATTGTGTACCCACGCCGTCATATTGTGTTAGAATGGCTCATGTGGTTTATGGCTCTTGTTTGCATGAGGCTCAAAAGACCCCTCTGCCATACACCGCAAGGTACTATATTGGCAGTAAATGACAGTTTTTTAATGACAGTTTGCATGATGCTCCTAATGTAGGACATACAGGATATGTCAGTGGACATAGTATATGAATATGACTGGAATCCAGAACCAGCATCATTGCACTGGGGACATTCCCACTGGTGCTCAGTCCCATTCTTCAGTAGCTAGCCAACAAAGAAGGTGTCACTTGTAGTCTGATTAAACATCCCCTGGGTTTTCCCCTTTGATCAGTGGGCCTAGTAGCACCACCAAAGAGATAAACAGACAGGCTTCTGACCAGACAAATCCTGTACTGACTAGACAGTCATATTACGCATACTAATACAAGAAAGCATCAAACTGAACTCATCACTTTATATTAGATTTGTGGACTTTGAAAAGGCCTTTACCAGTGTTGAAAGGGAAGCTCTCTGGAAATTGACGAGGCTCTGAAGGATCCCATAGAAAAACCATTAACATAATAAAGGCAACTTATAGAGACATGAGGCGCAGAGTTCTCCTTGAGGGAAAACATAAACAGAAGCATTTGAAATAAGAACAGCAGTTAGGCAGTGATGCCTTGTGTCTTCTTTATAATTCTTACTGACTATAAATTGGATTATGAATTCTTACTGACTGTAAATTGGATTATGAAAACAAGAATAAGTACCACCAGAAATGCAGGTTCTGTGGGTTATGGACACAATTCGTAATCCCACATACCACGTTCGAAACACAGCTGCAAGTGATTTGGCAGCAGACCGTCTTGCGTTCGTTTTCATACAAAGGTATGAGTGCTGATCATTCAGAAAGCAATGTCAAACTACTGAACATAAACTTGCCAAGAAACAGCCAAAATATCCTGGGGTTGACTGTGATGTCCTGTAAAGGATATGCAACTAAGTTAACCACCAGAAATGGGATTTAGTTGACTCCTCGTACAGAGTGGCTTGACATTTTGGACTTCTTCTTACTGACTGTACATTTGATTTTGAAGACAATAATAAATACACTGGATGGCTGAACCATTTGGTCTTCTGCCTTTCAATATACATGGCTCAAGGTGTTGATCCCATTATTTGCCTGATAACAATTCTTACTTGTCTTGGATTGTTAAGTTGGCAACTCTTCTCAAACATCTCATCTCACAGGTGTTGATTTTTGCGTAAGTTTAATTTGGATACTTCTCACTTTGTGACTTTTAAACTTATTACTCCTCAATGTCATAATCCCCATTGATATGCCGCGACATCGTTACGCCCGCCAGGCGAACACCAGTTACCTACTCACAGGTCTCGCTGACGACAGAGAGAGCGACCGTCAGAGTCAAGCCAGTACAAGCGTGGCGCATGCAATTCTCGCCGCGCTCGAATCCACAGGGCAAGCACTGTGAGCGGGAAACAGCAGACACGGCTAGGGGAATCAGACGAGACGGACGTGTATGAAAGCGGCTCTTGTGTTTCTGTGCCTGAATGTCGATTGCTCGTAGCTCTTGTGAGAAGATAGAGAGACTGCATAGCTGTGGGTTTGAGTCTGTGAGTGCCTTGATGTATTATGTATAGGTTGTGATATTCACCTTGTGATGGCCACATGCCGAGTTAGATTGTGTTGCATGTAAAGTGTAAATAAAACCATCAAACTTAGTGTTACCGTGTGTCACGTTAAATCATTCTGTACTTGTGTATGTCTCGCATATGTTAGGTCCAGCGAGCCAGATTCATTAGATTGTAAGACCCTGACATGTGTGAACGTGGAGGCTTCGTCCGGCTTTAATTCAGTTAGATTTGAACTTAGATGTGATAAAGTACATACATTTGAATGTTTTAACGTAGAAAAACATCAGTGATTGTGAAACTTGTCTCGATAAAATTGTTTAAGTGTTGTACCATCATAGTTGTCGAACGTTTAAACATGGCTAACTTGTCTTCGTGAAAGTAGTTGTGTACAGAAAAAGCGTGTGGAAGCAGAAAGTTCGGGAAAGAAAGCAACTTGTAAAAATTGTTGAACGACGACATTACGACCAACAATAACACTCAACGCCATACAAACCTAACCAAAACTTAATTGACAAACATACACAGCACACAGACATAGATTCTAATTTATTTCCTTCCAAAAGTAACCAGGTTTCCGGTGCCATCTGAAACTGTTACCCGTAGAGGTCATTTGCCTTTGCGGTAGCGACCCTACAAGTTCTTGGCCCTGGTTTTCACCATTCTTCAGTGTATCCAGAGTACTTGAGTATTATTTTCTTTATATACTTTTGGATGCAAATTTGGGGCACACGCTGTAAGTCTAAAAATATTGTAAAAAATTGTTCATATTACTAACACTTGATAACAAAATTGCGTGTGTGTGAAATCATTTTTATTGAAACATTCCATCATGTCTTCTCTAAACGACTTCATTGAGATGGGTTTAAAACTAAAGTTAACTGGTGATGAGTTGACAAAATGGAGTGAGACAAAATATTCAGAATACCTCCTAGCACAGGAGAAAGCTAAGGACCGCGACGAAAGAGCGGCTGAAAGAGCTGCGAAACAAGTAGATGCAGAGCTGAAGAAAGCAGAAATGGCAATGAAACAATCAGAAATAGATGCAGGAACGAAGAAGGCAGAAATGGCAGTGAAACAGTCAGAATTGGAGTTGACTGCAAAAACTAAACAGTCTGAAATAGAGGCTGAATTGAAAAAAGCAGAAATCTCAGCTCAAAGCAAACGAGAAGAGCTTGAACTCCAACTGAAAATCAAACAGCTTGAAGCTGAAACAGCTGTTGAAAAAGAATCTCGTAAATCTGAAAGACTGGAAAAAGAAAACCAGTACAAAAAGTATCAAGGTATTGTCAGAAATTATACCTCGGGGGACTGCATAGCAGCCTTCACCCAAAACTTTGAGACTTTAATGGACCACTAACAGATCCCAGTATCTGAGTGGAACATCATTTATATGAGAAGTTTGTCAGGGGAACCTCTAAAAGTTATAGAGACTATCCCTAAAGATCTCAGAAAAGATTACCATTACATAAAGTCAAAAATTATGTCACATTTCCTGTTAGATGAAGCAGGCTACAGAGAACAGTTCAGTAAACTAACTCCAAAACCTACTCAAACGTTCTCTGACTACATCTCTGTAGTACAGGATATATTCAGTAAATGGCTGTCAGCAGCCAAAGTTAATAATGTCTTTAACAAATTGAAAGATCTCATCCTTAGGGATAAACTCATCACATCCCTTCCACCATTATTTTCAAAATTTTTGCAAGAGAGTGAGTGTATGAATGTAGAACAGATCGAGAAACGTGGGTCGGCGTATTTTACAGCCAATAAACATTGTTTTGCTAGTGGAGCAACTGATATAAAATTCGTAGCAGCTGCTAGCTACGATAAATCAAAATCAGATACATATAATAGGCAAAAGACATTTAAGCCTACTACTGAGAAATGTAGGTTTTGCCAATTTCCTCACCACCGGAATGAGATGTGCGACAAGAACCCTGCATATCTAACATACTTACAAAATTATGTAAATAACCAAGATAAAGAGCGAAGAAACTTTAAACGATTACAAAAATGTTTCCTTTGCAAAGCTTATGGTCACTGGCGTAATGTTTGTAAAGGGAAACAGATGACCAGGAAGGCGAATGCCGCCTTGTTTGATAGCTCTTCATCAGATGAAGAACATCTTGAAAATCATCCTGTGAACTCAGCACAGGCCATAGATACATTTAATCCACAAAAATGTACCATCTGTAATCAGTTCCATGAAGATGGCCTATTAACATGCGGCCACTCAATACCTATTGCCAATGAAGAAGCCAATTTGGTAATAGATTCCAAAAGGCAGAATTAACATCCACCATGGGTATGTGAATGGCAAGCCGGCTACAGTCTTACGTGATAGCGGAAGCACTCTTATAGGTCTTAGAAGAGATTTCATAATGCCTACAGACCATACAGGCAGGCATGTAACATGCAGAACATTCTCGGGAAATATTGAGAAGTATCCATTGGCATGGGCATACATTGAGACTTCATTCCTCACTGGGAAGGTTAAATGCGCGGCATTAACCAATCCTTGCTGTGATGTTATCATTGGAAACCTTCCCGAAGTGAATGAGATGCCTCATAACACCATAACATCTGCATGTATTGATGATCATGTAACATCATCTCCATCGAACGTCATCATGGAAAGTGTGTTATCATCAGAGAATTGTATGCTAGCTAATGCAGCACTATCATCACATGATATTATTGATCCAACTATATCATCATCACATGATATCATTGATCAAATTGTTTCACCATCACATGATATCATTGATCAAATTATTTCACCATCATCTCATATCACTGAAAGTGTGAACGCAGTAACTAGATCTGCTGCTAGAGTGCAAGAACAAATTGATCAAACTGAGGCAATAGAAATGCTAAGCCCAGTATTACTACCTTCGAAAACCATGAAGGAAAATTTTGTAACAGCCCAAAAGGCTGATCCTTCATTATATAAGTATTTTAATCTAATAGGCCAAAAGCCAAGGTTAACTAAGAATGCAAGATGGCATTTTGCTCTCAAAAATTGCATCCTCACTAGGTACTATACCAGAGGTGACACCACCACAGAGCAAACTGTTTTGCCACTAGAATACCGTAAGCAAGCCTTACATCTTGCCCATGATATACCTCTTGCAGGGCATATGGCGTATTCAAAGACCAGATCTAGATTGTTGTCACAGTTTTATTGGCCAAAATTCTGTAATGACATTAAACAATATTGCAGAAGTTGTGACATCTGCCAGAAACTAGTGAAAAAGGGGAAACACCCACAGGCTGAATTACAGGTTACAGATTTAGCCAGTCGACCCTTTGAGAAAATATCTGTTGACATCGTAGATCCTCTAAATCATGTAACATCTAGAGGAAATAGATTCATAGTTACAATTATTGATTTATGTAGCCGCTGGCCTGAAGCGATTCCTCTCAAGAACATAACTGCCAATGATATTATGGAAGTCTTTTTCCATGTATTTTCAAGGATAGGTTTTCCTGATACTATCCTATCCGACCGTGGAAGTCAATTTATTGCTGCATCCACTCAAGCTTTCACTAAAATGTTAGGTGTGAAACAATGTTTCAATTCACCGTACCATCCTCACTCGACAGGAGTAATAGAAAAGTTTAACGGGGATCTAAAGCATATGCTTTCCAAAGTCACCCAAGAACACCCCAAAAATTGGGACATCTATTTGCCTGCCATATTATTCGCATATCGCGAGGTCCCTCAATCAAGCACTGGGTTCTCTCCATTCGAACTTATCTATGGTGCCAAACCACGCGGCCCATTGAGTATATACCATTCCATGTTTACTGAAGCAACTCCTATACTTAAACCCATATCATCATACGTATATGTAACATCATTGCGTGAAAGGATAATTAAATCTTGTGTTATTGCCAAAGAAGCACTGAAACAATCTGGTGCGATGTATAGACAATATGCAAACAAAGGAAACAGGACGATAACACTGACACCTGGACAGGACGTACTACTGCTCCTACCTAGCGACCGACAATTACTGACTGATTCTTGGCAAGGACCATTTAAGGTACTAAGACAGATTTCACCTGTGGACTATGAAATTCAAGTTAAAGACAAACACAAAATATTCCACATCAATATGCTAAGACCATACTACAACAGGGACAACGAACAAGACGATACAGCAGCCAGTACAACAATAATCGACCATGAAGGCGACGAAGAAAGCGACGAAATACCAACACCAGCACTAAACACAACGAACTGCTTACAAGACATTAAGATAAACCCTCAGTTAACTCAAGCAGACACCGACAGCTGCAAACAACTCATACAGGACTACAGTACCATCTTCTCCAACAACCCAGGACAAACAGAACTAGTGCAACACCACATTACTCTGACTTCCAACACACCAATAAAATGCAGACCCTACACAATTCCATTACATTACAGAGAAAAATTGCATCAAGAAATCATTGACTTAGAAAAGAACAACATCATTAGACGATCGCAATCACACTTCTCTTCTCCAGTAGTCATCATACGCAAAAAGGACGACACAATAAGACTCTGCATAGACTATAGGAAATTAAATAAAATTACACAGTTGGATTTAGGGCCAATGACCAACTGCGAGGAACTGCTGACAGAGCTGACAGACTCTAGGTACTTTACGAAGCTTGACATGACAAAAGGTTACTGGCAGATAATGGTAGACGAACAGAGCAGACATCTGACAGCCTTTGCCACACCTTGGGGACTGTACGAATGGTGCAAATTACCATTTGGGCTTGTTAACGCACCTGCAACATTCGTACGCATGACAAGACTTACTGACGGACATAAAGAATATCATTTCGTATATGGATGATATATGTGTACACACCACTACAGTGACAGAACACATAACGACATTACAGCAGACGTTTGAACGGATCAGACAGCACGGACTTACTATTAAACCTGCCAAAGTTGACATAGCCTACCAGGAAATCTCCTTCTTGGGTTATAAGATCTCTAATGGCTTTGACACTACTGACGATAACATCGTGTCTAAAATTCTGAAACTAACACTTCCGACTACGAAGAAACAAGTCAGAAGTGTATTATGACTTCTAAATTATTACAGGCAGTTCATACCAGATTTTGCTGAACTGACTGAAAGTTTCACTAACATACTAAAAAAAGATCACCCGAACAAAATTGTAAACAACGAATGCCTAAAATTTGCATTCCAGAAGGTATTATCCTATTTTTCTGAGAATAGTTTAAAGAATCCCATTCTCAAATTGCCAAATTTGCATATTCCTTTCAGATTGCGCACAGATGCGAGCTCCGTGGCGATTGGGGCGGTACTATTACAGGAACATGACGGCCTTTTGCATCCTGTATATTACCTATCCAGGAAACTTAAACCAAGAGAACGTACTTGGTCGACCTTGCATTAGTGTTTGCAATAACGAGATTGTCTAGATTCCTCCTTGGAAGGCATTTTTTTGTAGAATCTGACAACAGCCCATTGACATTTATTACATCTGGAGTGCCAACTAACCATATGATAGCGCGATGGTCACTTTTGCTTCAAGACTACAGTTTTGAAGTAAAACACATACCAGGCACATCAAATACATTGGCTGACCTTTTGTCACGTTGCCCCGATGATACCCAACAGCCACATATGTCTGAGTGCAGTATGTCAAAACACTCAGACCAGCACAGCCATTAATGTATATTTTTTCAGAAAAGCTGTGAGTGTCAACTACATCATTGTGATAGGGATAATTTCCCACTGTAAATATTATTATTATTCTCAAATAAGGTGATAATTATGTGTATATAAGTGCGTAGTATGAGTTAGAAAGTGAACAATAGTAATTATAAATATTATAAACTAAGAACAGTGCCACATGCAGTGTCGTAACTTACCTCAAGTGAACAAGAACAATTTAAGTTATCCGTGGTATCTGCAAACTGGAGAGATCCAGCAACATTTTATCCCGTGTGAATTGAACAATTGAGTGAACTAAACTGGGACAGTTACTCCACTGTATAACATCGCAATCCAGAAGTCCAATGAAACATCGAAAACACCAGCGAATAGCACAACGTTACACTCCGAGTATTCCAACATCAGTACGGAACAAGTGTGTGAAAAACTATTGCTTACATCAGCTGTTCGTGTGTACTTCCGGAAAGTTAGAAAATTAAACAAAAATCTAGCAGACTATGAACAAAACCTTAAAAATTAATGACGCTTGTAAAATATTTGTGAAACACGAATTTGAAATACACAAATTGTGTATTAATATTTTTGAAACTAGTGTAATCTTAGAATCATACCTTGATTGACTGATTCACAGTAGCGACATTTTTTCGCTATTGTAAAGAAGTATCAAGCTATGACGCTGAGAAATAAATTTATAATTGTAATTTATTAGGTTTAACATCTGTTTAAGTTATTTCCCTTTCATTTAATGGGTGTCACAAATTACACCAAAGGGTGGTAAATCGAAATAGATAGTAATGTGTAATGTATAAAAATAGCCACTGTGTTGCCAGATTGTCGACACTCCAAGATTGCATCAGCTGGGCATGGAGGAGATTGCCAAAGTTGTAGACCAACATAAGAGCTCCCGACCAAGTTTGGTTGGAACTCTACAGTTGAATTCGTCTCATAATAAGACGTTTTACGGTCTAACCTGATGTCCAAGGACATATTATACGTTTTTTTTGTTGGTTGCGAGGTAGTTGCATTGATTACTGGTGCTACCGGTCTGACTGGGTCAAAATTGCAACAGAGGTGATCATCCATCGAGAGGTTGATACTTGGCAAGTGTTAAAGTCTGAATACAGCATGACTTAATATGTATAGTTTGCAATACTTATGTATTTCTATTGAACCTATGCCAGGGTATTTGACAACCAATGGGAAGATTCTGACTTGGTTAAAAATAGTAACCCTGAATTTACAGAGAATACACATGAAAGATAGAATCTTTCATGAATGACGCGCGGGGAGGGTGTCATAATCCCCATTGATATGCCGCAACATCGTTACGCCCGCCAGGCGAACACCAGTTACCTACTCACAGGTCTCGCTGACGACAGAGAGAGCGACCATCAGAGTCAAGCCAGTACAAGCGTGGCGCACGCAATTCTCGCCGCGCTCGAATCCACAGGGCAAGCACTGTGAGCGGGAAACGGCAGACACGGCTAGGGGAATCAGACGAGACGGACGTGTATGAAAGCGGCTCTTGTGTTTCTGTGCCTGAATGTCGATTGCTCGTAGCTCTTGTGAGAAGATAGAGAGACTGCATAGCTGTGGGTTTGAGTCTGTGAGTGCCTTGATGTATTATGTATAGGTTGTGATATTCACCTTGTGATGGCCACATGCTGAATTAGATTGTGTTGCATGTGAAGTGTAAATAAAACCATCAAACTTAGTGTTACCGTGTGTCACGTTAAATCATTCTGTACTTGTGTATGTCTCGCATATGTTAGGTCCAGCGAGCCAGATTCATTAGATTGTAAGACCCTGACACTCTACAAATCTCATTTTTGTGATTTTTAAAAATGTGTCACTCCTGTATAAATCTTACTTTGTGACTGTTTAACTTGTCACTCCTATATGAAACTTACTTTGTGACTTTTTAAATTGTTACTCATGTGGAAAATAATATTTTCTGATTTTAAAAACTTGCATGCCTCTGTAAATCTTACTTTTTGACCTTTTAACTTGTCACCCCTCTATTATTCTCACGTTGTGATTGCCTATAAAGTTAGTCTCAGGAAATTGTGGAGGTTACCCCTCACCTATCACAAATGTAAATCTTTTATGTGAATGTGTTGAATGTGGTTATGTGAATGTGTTGAATGTGGTTATGTGAATGTGTTGAATGTGGTTATGTGAATGTGTTGAATGTGGTTATGTGAATGTGTTGAACGTGGGAAGAATATTTGATTCTGTATTTCTGTTTTCTTCGTCCGCTTGCTTTGAACTCAAGCCTAGTCCATACATTTGTCACTACTTCTAGTGAGTGACATAATTTTGCTCGTGGATTAGCTTTCCCTGTTACCATCAGGCAAATTCCCTCCTACTTCTGAGGTTCTTGTAATTTATGTTTCCAAGTCAAGGATGAGAAGTCAACATTTTAGTCCAACTGACTGTTGCAGGAGTTGAACCAGCTACCTTGGCATCAGCACACCGGAAGTTTCAGAGCGAGTGCTCTTAGCCATACTGACCTCCAGTTAGTTTTTGTTTTATATAGTGTGAAGCTAAAGACTGCTAAAGTTATTTTATATTTTTATGTTAATCATTTTCATTACTTTTTTGTTGCAGTGTAACTAAATGCTGGCTCTTGTAACGTAACGCTGGAGCTTGTTACCATCACTCAGTAAAGGACAAAGCTGGTTTTTGGATTTGAAACAAATTCATAATTGCTGAAATAAATTGAGTCATTCAAAGTGAGATCTTGACATATTCCTATATAAAATGGAAGAATCCAAAGAAAAGGAGTTTTCATCTCATCTAATAAGATTGTGACCAAGGATATTTATAGGCTGTAATGCTTACTGTTGCCTGCTGGGATTATTTTTTGAGGGCTGAGGGATAACAACTGCTCACTCTATCTGTGCCATGTGGACAGGCCAGGTTTTTATATTTTATCTCAGATAAATTAAAAATAGACCTTTGCTGTACAATAGTGTTGCTGTTTTTCCCGCTAAGGAACACCAGTTAAGACAATCACAGTTATCTCCTTCAAGCACCATCATAATGGCTGACGATGAAACTAAGCCTCTGCTGACACATACTGGCAGTTCCAGGTCTTCGAGGTCAAATACACCTGGCAGCCCAACCTTTGATAACAGAGCCGGTTCATTCAATCGAAGTGATGCTAGAAGTCCTGTGGGTGACAGAAGCAGAACGTTGGATTCTAAACCGGGAAACCAACGGCATATTAAAGCAGCACTAGCATCAATTCTGATAGCAGTTGTTTTTGAAAGATTAACATATTACGGGCTGACAGGAAACTTGGTGCTCTTTTTGAATGAAGCCCCGTATAACTGGGAGTCATATCATGCTGTTAGTGCCTCATTCTTGTTCTTTGGAGTCACATATATTATGTCGCTTGTTGGGGGCTGGATATCTGACTCGTTGCTTGGACGTTTCAAAACCATTGTTCTAGCATATGGGATATATTTATGTGGGTATGTTGTGCTGCCATTTTTTGCTGTAAACAAAAACAAAGATATAAATATACCTCTACCGAGTATATGTCCCGCAGCAAATAATGCTGTTGTAGCGAACAGTACTAGCGATTCCCCAGAGAATATATTTGAGGAGACGTGTGCTGGTTGGATTATTGCCACTTTGGCTGTCATAGCTGTGGCAACGGGTATTCTGAAAGCAAACATATGTCCTTTTGGAGCAGATCAGGTGTGTACCATTGATGTTTGTTGTTTATTTATATCTAAAACAATGTTTTCTCATAGTGAATTTAAATAACAAAGACACAAATAGATTTATTGCCTGGCATATTTTGCTACATCTCGTCAGGTACATACTGCAGAAATCACACAATATAAACTAAAACAATAAGATACGTCCTTCAAGCTGAAATATACAACCGAATGACTGATTAATTAATTAAGTACTATCAAACATATTACTTTTTGAGACAGAATCAATAATTCAACAGAAGTTGACTGTTCCAGAAATTTTGTCAAGTACCTCGTATATAAATTTCTGGAAGCTTCATGGGCAAAGGAAAGGATCAATCCATTTCATTTGGCATGTTGTATAATGAAAATGGTCAGTCTCTGAGAACTGGCAAGGAAAAGGGAGAGTCATTGCTTGAAAGATTTCCGGAGCAGACTGACCACAATAAACTGGACATCAGAGAAGCAGTTGTTGAAGAAGCTGACTGGAACAATCAATGAAAAGACAAATGCAAACATCTTGCATATGAAAGATATCAAACATGTGCTGAAGAAAACAAACAGGTGTCGGGGAGCCAGCCCAACAGCATAGGGCTTTCGTAGGCTGCTGATATAGAAACCACTAATAACCCTCTGGCAATGTGAGTGAGAGAGAGAGAGTTTAAAAGTTAGTTGCATATCCTTTTCAGGACGTGGCAGTCAACCACAGGATTTTTGGATGTTTGTGATTTCTTGACAAGTTTATGTTCAGTGCCAGCTTCATGGCGAAGAGGTTACAGGCGATGTTCATAATCTTGCATACCCGCATTCGAAACACAGCTGAAGGCGATTTGGCAGCAGATCGCCTCGCGATGGTGGTTTTACGAAATGGTATGGGTGCCGGTCATTCAGAAAGCAATGGCAAACTACTGAACATAAACTTGCCAAGAAATCACAACAGCAAAAAATGCTGGTGGTGACTGCGACGTCCTGTAAAGGATATGCATCTAACTAACTTATGTTCAGTAGTTTGCCAATGCTTTCTGAACGACCGACACTCATACCTTTGTGTGGGAATCAACGCAATGCTGTCTGCTTCCAAATCGCGGGCAGCTTTGTTTTGAATGCAGTATACAGGATTACGAATTACATTTATAACCCTTTCACTACAGAGAAAAGACAGAGAGAAAGAGGGAGAGAGAGCGAGAGAAACTTTGTATATAACAACAGACAACAACAACAAGTCTCATAGCAGGAATCTGCTGTGAGTCTGTGAAGTGTTTGGACCGTCACATTTTGTAGGCCTGAGTGCATGGCGGGATAGTGGTCCGTCTTTCCCTCTCATAGTGAATAACACAAGCTGACATTGAACCCACATCTAACCTCTCTCACAGCATTACCAGCATAATGTCCCAATCATTCCACCAACGCATAACAACTGGCAGGTCTCCCTTATTGAAGATTAGGGACCACAGCAATTAAAGAAATACAGCGCAGACTGATAAGGCAAACTCACCTGGGAGTCTTCGTGGCGAAGTGGTCAAGCCAGTTGGGGCTTAAGCTCACCTGATGGAGAGATGAGGGAGAGATCACAACTCTGAGACCATGGAACATCCTACGAAATACCCGGGATGGTTAACCCGGTCAACAAATGGCAAAAAAAGTTGAATGTGTCAGCTGAAAGGTGCAAATATCGCAGCTCTGATGAAAAACTGGCTCCGTGGCGAAGGGGTTGCGTTCGTGGTTCATTGTCCCCTATACCTGCTTTCGAAATATGGCTGCACGCGATTTGGCAGCGGACCACCTTGTGTTGGGTTTTTCTGAAAATGGTATGGGTGCCGGCCATTCAGAAAGCAATGGCAAACTGCTGAGCTTGCTAGGCTTGCCAAGAGGTTGCATACAGCAAAGGTATGCTGGGAATGACTGGATGTCCTGTAAAGGATATGCAACTAACTAACTGATGAACACAGGCTCAATGCAATTACATCCGAAACAAAAAATGATGGAAGCAGCAGAAGAATCATTTTACGATCATGCCATTTTACACACAGATATCTAAAGTCTGTCAGCGACCTTTGAACCCTTTTTAATTGTGACCAACAGTTGAATATGCAGCCCTCTTTGCAATGACAGACAAACAACATTCTAGAGTTGGTATAGTAATGCTTTTGAGCTTAAATGCTACAGAAAAGTTCTTAGAATTTCGTGGACCATGACGAAGAAAAATGCTGACATGTTACAAGATCTGAACATCAAAGAAAACTGCCTCATGAACAGCATCAGGTCTTGAGGGTCTTCATGGTGAAGGGGCTAAGCTGCCTGCCTCATGCTTCAGATGTTGTGGGTTCGATTCCAGACTGTCATTTAGTTCACGGGTGCAGTTTTCTTGGAGACTCCTGAGGGTTGTCGATGGAGCTACGGAGTTTATCCTCTGCGACACTTTCAGCAGGCTGCCCTGCGGAAAGAAACCAAGCCATCTGGGATAAAACCCAGTGCAATGAACTGATCCTCCCTCCTTTTAAACCTTTTATGTCCAGAAAACTGAAGTACTTTGGCTATTTTCAAACTTTTATGTCTCGGAAACTGAAATACTTTGGCCATTTTAAATATAAAAAGTCTTGGCCTAGCCATGAGGGTGCTTGAGGCACGAACGAACAAATTAATGGACGAACAAACTTTATTTTAAGAGGGTTTAGACGCAGGCCCGTCGGACATTCTGCCCTTCTTCTCTATGTCCACTGTGCTGTGATGTCGGTTCTTGACTCACCTCTACTCATTATGGCAGATTGTGAACAGAGCAATGTTTTGCTAAGAACCGGTTACAACATGATAATGACAGGAGAGCTGACAAGGTATCAAGAGACCTTACGATAGAGAGCATTGGTTGGTTTTTATCCCCAGGACATGCTGGTGTATAGAGAAATGAACAGACAGATGGATTGGCTGGGTTTGCACTGTTTGGTGGGGTATTGGTGTGTGGTAAGGCAGGTGTGATCGAGGCCCTTTGGGAGTGTGTGTATGGTGAGGAAGAACAGATAGATTATCACAGCCTGGAGGAATGGTGCTGCAGGGAGTGACCAGAGGATCTGGCCAACACTCAGGACCTGGCCCACACTCAGGACCAGGCCCACACTCAGGACCAGGCCCACACTCAGGACCAGGCCCACACTTAGGACCAGGCCCACACTCAAGACCAGGCCCACACTCAGGACCAGGCCCACACTTAGGACCAGGCCCACACTCAAGACCAGGCCCACACTCAGGACCAGGCCCACACTCAGGACCAGGCAGACACATAATCAGACAGCTACTGATACCATTAGTATTGGGACTCTTCACTGGTTGTTGAAGATGAGAACGGAACATGTACAGGAATGTTCTGAGAGCTATGATGTAAGTTCTTGAATCATTCCCACTCATTATAGCAGATTGTGATCAGAGCGATGTTTTGCTAAGAACCGATTACAATGTGATAATGACATTAATGTCATCACTGGTGACATTTCATGACCATCTAGTGTTCTTACTTTCCACCAGCTTCTTTACACCAGCCAACAAACGCAGCTGAGTTTTTTCAACTTGTTCTACTGGTGTGTCAACCTAGGCAGTTTTCTGGGGCTGGGAGCCATCGCCTACATCGAGCAGCAGGAGAGCTTTCAGACTGGGTTTATTATATGCACAGTCTCCTTGGTCTTCTCAGCTGTACTCTTTACAGCAGGTTAGTTATTGTTTATATATTGGTGTCGTTGCACTCTATCCTGTCATTGCACTCCATCCTGTCATTGCACTCTATCCTGTCATTGCACTCCATCCTGTCATTGCACTCCATCCATACCCTTAGGTGGTCAGTCTTCCCCAGCAAATGTTGAAGTGTATATATGCTAACATTTCAGTATAATATTCTTTTCTATGTGAATATAACATGCATGAAAGTCACTAACCCCTGGCCTAGGGGTTAGCGACTTTGTCCGTAATCTTGTTTATCCACGTGAGCAAACGCAACTGTGCAAGATTCGGTAGCGGTTCTCACCGGGGCCCGTTACTTTCGGGATATGTGAGCCGGCCACTCAGAAAGCAATGGCAAACTATTGAGCGTAATCTTGCCAAGAAATCAACAAACAGCGGTAAAATGCTGGTGTTGACAGCAATGTCCTGTAATACGATATGTGGGGGGAAAAAAATTGATGTACAAATCCAGACTAAAGTGAAAGGAATATTTGAAAGGAAGGACATAAAGTGTACAATGCAGAACAGCCACTCCCAGCTTCCTTGATGAAGAATACCCACAGGACCTGTGAATTCAAGTCAACACAGATGGGTCAGCACAAAATGCTGTTCGAAATGGAGGAGCGAGAGTGTACATATAATAATACCCAAATAATACTATGGACACGGCCAGAGTACCAACAGGAAAGTACTGCCATAACTATGATGCTGAAATTGAGGCAATCAAGATAGCAACAGAGAAATTACTAAATACCAGTCATAGTACACAACGGGTGGTGCCAAAGACAGACGCAAAAATCAGTACTCGAGGTGCTCCTGTCTGGGAAATTTACCAGTACCAAGGACACTACTTTCTGAACTTAGCAGTCAGCATAAGGTCACCATACAGTGGATACCATCTCACAGTAAAGTACCTGGAAACGAGAGAGCTGATCGATTGGCTAAGGAAGGTGCAATAGAAGAACCTGATGTACTCGCTACATACCACCAAAAGAAAAGAATGATCAAATCCGTCAGAAAGCCACCAATACCTGCTCAAGACGACTACCACGTTATGGACAGACCAGAACAAGTCATTATTCTGCGTCTCAGAACAGGAGACAATAGATTACGCAACCACATGTATGCACAATTCAAAATTGGCGAATCAGCCAGGTGCACATGTGGATTGGTGCCGCAGACAGCAGATAACATACTCCAATACTGCCCAAAATATACCATTCTAGGCAATCCTCCTGGTCTAAAGAAACAACAGTGAAAGATAAACTCTGTGGAACACTGAGTGAACTAAGAAAGACTGTTAAATTCATACAAGAGACAATACTGCAGTTATAGACAAATTTCAAGCAAATGATTGATTGATTGATTGATTGATTTAGGAACCGACATCACAGCACTCGGGGCATTTCCATAAGCGCTCCGTCCCCATCCTCAGCAGCCAGTGAAGAGTTCCAACACCAACATTTCCAGTAGCAATCTGATTATATGTCTGTCTCGCCTTTCCTCCGAGCATCGAGCGTTGGCCAGATCCCCATGTCACTTCTCGTTGCCTCATTCTTGCCAGACTATGGTGATCCATTTGCTCCTCCGAGGTGTACACGTACTCCCACAAGGGCACAACCACGTCTGCCTTGTCATGCATCAATACTCCACCAAGTTTTGCCGAGCCAGCCAATCTGTCCGCCTGTTCATTCCCCAGCACACCGGCATGCCCCGGAGAAAAGATCCAGGTGATGCTTGCCACCCGTGACCTCCGAAGCGAAGCAAGCCACTCTGCATGAGGCCTGCCTGTCCTCACCTTCCTCAGCATGCTTTCCGAGTCAGTTACAATCACAATGTGTGTATGTATCGTGCTCTCCATCCAGCGGAAAGCTGCACTGACTGCCTCCACCTCCATTCTTAAGCTAGATGTTGTGGTATCATACGCCAGGCTCTCCTGCACCAAACGTCGACCATTAGCTTTTGCTAAGAATCCCCAGGCACTTCTCCTACCTCTCAACACCGAACAATCTGTGTAGATAATCACATCACCCGGGCGAGAACACATGGATTCTGAATTCAGCCCAGGCTTTGTGCTATGCAGAGGTACAACTCCATTTTACAAACTATCGTCTATCAAGACGATAAGATGCCAGTCATGTCCAAAGTATTGTATGATTTTTTCTGTAACTTTTTAGTTTGAGAGTATTGATTTTCTTCTTTGTCATCATTACCAATTGTATTGTTTTGTTGGCATCTTGTTTTATCATTGTTGATTGTTTTGATGTTTAGAAAAATTACTTATGAAATTCACGCAATATTTTCAGGTCGCTGCTGCTACATGTGTCGTAAACGAGATGGTAGTGTTCTTACAAATATAGTGAATATATTTCGAGAAGCCTGGAGGAACAGACGACAGCACAAACTGCTGAACTGTGCTCTTAAGAAAGCAAGCCACGAGGGGTAATCTTGTTTACATAGATACATCTATTTCTGCTGTGTCATTTGTGAGATGATATCACAGGTTGTCATGTGTCATTTGTGAGATGATATCACAGGTTGTCATGTGTCATTTGTGAGATGATATCACAGGTTGTCATGTGTCATTTGTGAGATGATATCACAGGTTGTCATGTGTCATTTGTGAGATGATATCACAGGTTGTCATGTGTCATTTGTGAGATGATATCACAGGTTGTCATGTGTCATTTGTGAGATGATATCACAGGTTGTCATGTGTCATTCATGAGATGATATCATAGGTTGTCATGTGTCATATGTGAGATGATATCACAGGTTGTCATGTGTCATTTGTGAGATGATATCACAGGTTGTCATGTGTCATTTGTAAGATATAGGTTGTCATGTGTCATTTGTGAGATATCATAGGTTGTCATGTGTCATTCATGAGATGATCTCACAGGTTGTCATGTGTCATTTGTGAGATGATCTCACAGGTTGTCAGTGTGTCATTTGTGAGATGATCTCACAGGTTGTCAGTGTGTCATATGTGAGATGATCTAAAAGGTTCTCAGTGTGTCATTTGTGAGATGATATCACAGGTTGTCATGTGTCATTTGTGAGATGATATCACAGGTTGTCATGTGTCATTCGTGAGATGATATCACAGGTTGTCATGTGTCATTCGTGAGATGATATCATAGGTTGTCAATGTGTCATTTGTAAGATGATATAGGTTGTCATGTGTCATTTGTGAGATGATATCATAGGTTGTCATGTGTCATTTGTAAGATGATATAGGTTGTCATGTGTCATTTGTGAGATGATATCATAGGTTGTCATGTGTCATATGTGAGATGATATCAAAGGTTCTCAGTGTGTCATTTGTGAGATGATATCACAGGTTGCCATGTGTCATTTGTAAGATGATATAGGTTGTCATGTGTCATTTGTGAGATGATATCATAGGTTGTTATGTGTCATATGTGAGATGATATCACAGGTTGTCATGTGTCATTCATGAGATGATATCACAGGTTGTCATGTGTCATTTGTGAGATGATCTCACAGGTTGTCAGTGTGTCATATGTGAGATGATCTCACAGGTTGTCAGTGTGTCATATGTGAGATGATATCACAGGTTGTCATGTGTCATATGTGAGATGATATCACAGGTTGTCATGTGTCATTCATGAGATGATATCACAGGTTGTCATGTGTCATTCGTGAGATGATATCATAGGTTGTCAGTGTGTCATTTGTGAGATATCACAGGTTGTCAGTGTGTCATATGTGAGATGATCTCACAGGTTGTCAGTGTGTCATATGTGAGATGATATCACAGGTTGTCAATGTGTCATTTGTGAGATGATATCACAGGTTGTCATGTGTCATTTGTAAGATGATATAGGTTGTCATGTGTCATTTGTGAGATGATATCATAGGTTGTCATGTGTCATATGTGAGATGATATCACAGGTTGTCATGTGTCATTCATGAGATGATATCACAGGTTGTCATGTGTCATTTGTGAGATGATCTCACAAGTTGTCAGTGTGTCATTTGTGAGATGATCTCACAGGTTGTCAGTGTGTCATATGTGAGATGATCTCACAGGTTGTCATGTGTCATTTGTGAGATGATATCACAGGTTGTCATGTGTCATTTGTGAGATGATATCACAGGTTGTCATGTGTCATTCGTGAGATGATATCACAGGTTGTCATGTGTCATTTGTGAGATGATATCATAGGTTGTCAGTTTGTCATTTGTGAGATATCACAGGTTGTCAGTGTGTCATTTGTGAGATGATATCATAGGTTGTCATGTGTCATTTGTGAGATGATATCACAGGTTGTCATGTGTCATTTGTGAGATGATATCATAGGTTGTCATGTGTCATATGTGAGATGATATCACAGGTTGTCATGTGTCATTTATGAGATGATATCATAGGTTGTCAGTGTGTCATTTGTGAGATATCACAGGTTGTCAGTGTGTCATATGTGAGATGATCTCACAGGTTGTCATGTGTCATATGTGAGATGATATCACAGGTTGTCATGTGTCATTTGTGAGATGATATCATAGGTTGTCATGTGTCATTTGTGAGATGATATCATAGGTTGTCAGTGTGTCATTTGTGAGATATCACAGGTTGTCAGTGTGTCATATGTGAGATGATCTCACAGGTTCTCAATGTGTCATTTGTGAGATGATTTTGTAATGAGACAGACTGGACTAGGTTCTGCAAATTTATACAGTTTGTGCGTAGTTGATTATAAAAGATGCAATATTGCAGTATTGTTCCATAATGTATGTATAAGAGAATTCTGGATTATCCAGCCACAGTGTAATAATTTTCTCAAATGGTAGCTAATCATTAGTTTACTGTATTGCGATTAAATAACACAGCATATTCCCATACTACTGCTGGCACCTTGCCATCTTGAAAGACGATAATTTGTTACATTGTGCTTCAAAACAGCTCAAAGCCTGGGCTGCATTGTAGAGACCATGTGTTGTTCATGCAGTATGCTTAGTTTACTCCAGAGGAAAGGTAACACCAATACGTCCGGAACAAGACCAGCTGCAGCTACTCGATCAGCAAAGCAATGCTCTAATTATCTGCCTGTTGGAGCTTCAATCCTAGATAAGTTGCCAACCAAGCTTAGGGCCTAGTCTGCCCTGCCATGACATTTAGTCTTTAATTTGTATGTCCTAGCACCAGGAAAAGGCTTGTACCCTCCCTATTGCGCTCTTCCACCTGAAGCCATTTTTACAATGTGGCGTGTCTGGTTTAATGAGCGCCACCCAACATTCACATCTAAGAGAAAGTAGGTAGTACCGTCTACCATCATACGGTATCGCAGTCATATCTGACTAAGACCTGACAGGTACTCTGGTGAGATACTTATAGTGTTATCTATGAAAGTAGACCAAGGTATCTATGTTAGCGTCAGGGCACAGAGAAAAAGGTCTTTTATAAAACAAATGAATACCTCTGAAGTCAGAGTGGGTTCGCCTGATGGCGAGGGACACTGTTAATAGGGAAAGCTAACCCACACGCAAAATTAAGTCCATCACTACTATAAATTGTGTGTATGGACTACGCTTGAGTTCTAAGCAAGCGAGCGTCCAAAAAAAATGAATAGTAAATAACATTATTTCAAGAAAAAAAAAAACCTAATATGTCCATCTCTTCAACAGATCACAGACAGATATTGATGAAGCTTCACCAGAAAGTGTCAAGATTTCATTTCTAGACTTCGCCAAGCACTGCCATGGTGGCAACTTCCACTCTTCTCTGGTGGATGATGTGAAAAAGTTAGGAATGATTCTAGCAGTCTTTGCTGTTCTTATACCTTACTGGCTTGTGTATTTTCAGGTACTGTCTGTGTGGTCATTTTTGGATACTGCATGTATGGTCATTTTCAGATATTGTCTGAGTGGTCATTTTTGGATTTTGCGTATGTGATTATTTTCTGGTACTGTCTGTGTACTTTTTTTTTTTTTTTTAAGCGACTGTCTGTGTGATAATATTTTGGTACTGTATGTATGATCATTTTCTGGTACTGTCTGTGTATGTATGATCATTTTTTTAGTACTGTATGTGTAATCATTTTCTGGTACTGTGTATGTGATAATGATTTTTAGTACTGTATGTATGATAATTTTTAGTACTGTATGTATGATCATTTTCTGGTACTTTATGTATGATCATTTTCAAGTACTGCATGTATGTCAATTTTTAAGTACTTCATGTGTGATAATTTTCAAGTACTGCATGTATGATCATTATCAAGTACTGCATGTGTGATCATTTTCAAGTACTGCATGTATGATCATTTTCAAGTACAGGGTCAGCATGGCCGAATGGACAGTTGGACTAATATGTTGACCTATCGTCCTTTACTTGGGGGCGTAAATTATAAGTACTTCTGAAGTTGGAGTGGGTTCGCTGATGGCGAGGGACACTGTTAACAGGGAAAGCAAATCCACATGCAAAATTCAGTCCAGCACAACTGGTAGTATTGTGTATGGACTGCGCTTGAGTTCAAAGCGAGAAAACGCAAATAAAAAACAAAACAAACAAACAAAAATGTCAGGTAATGCATGTATGATCATTTTCAGGTAATGCATGTATGATCATTTTCAGGTAATGCATGTATGATCATTTTCAGGTAATGCATGTATGATCATTTTCAGGTAATGCATGTATGATCATTTTCAGGTAATGCATGTATGATCATTTTCAGGTAATGCATGTATGATCATTTTCAGGTAATGCATGTATGATCATTTTCAGGTAATGCATGTATGCTCATTTTCAGATAATGCATGTATGATCATTTTCAGGTAATGCATGTATGATCATTTTCAGGTAATGCATGTGTGGTCATTTTCAGGTAATGCATGTATGATCATTTTCAGGTAATGCATGAATGATCATTTTCAGGTAATGCATGTATGATCATTTTCAGGTAATGCATGTATGATCATTTTCAGGTAAAGCATGTATGATCATTTTCTGGTAATGCATGTATGATCATTTTCAAGTACCGCATGTATGATCGTATTTGGCTACTGGACATATGGTGCTAGACCCATATTCTCTTAGTCCAAGCGGCACTTCAAGGGCAATGTGGTCAGTACCACACTGGCTACCTTTAGACCAAGCGGCACTTCAAGGGCAATGTGGTCAATACCACACTGGCTACCTTTAGACCGTGCGCCACTTCAAGGGCAATGTGGTCAGTACCACACTGGCTACCTTTAGACCAAGCGGCACTTCAAGGGCAATGTGGTCAGTACCACACTGGCTACCTTTAGACCAAGCGGCACTTCAAGGGCAATGTGGTCAATACCACACTGGCTACCTTTAGACCGTGCGCCACTTCAAGGGCAATGTGGTCAATACCACACTGGCCACCTTCACTTCCCTCACAATTTCTGGTGCTAGTTTTTGGTTAGATTGTCCAGAGATCCTAGTTTTGAAAATCTGCCATGATGAAAATTCCTACCCATGACTGTCGGGCTAGCAGGCATACGCTTAGCCACTGTATTTAGAATAGAATAAGGTTAAAAGAGGTGTGGCCAAACAAGAACACCATGCAGGAAGCCAAAGAAGATTAATAAACCAACACAGAAAAACTGTTGTGGTGAGTTGCTACACGTTGCAGGAATTACTGAGGAGGGGATCCGAGTACTTATGGACAATGCCTCAATGTGCAATGAGGATGATCTGTTGAGTAACTAACTGACTAACTAACTAACTAACTAACTAACTAACTAACTAACTAACTAACTAACTAACTAACTAACTAACAAACAAACTAACTAACAATAACTAACTAACTAACTAACTAGCTAGCTAGTTAACTTTAGAATAGGGTAAACACAATTTTAAAATTGTAATTTGCAAATAATTGAGGTAAACATTTTATACTTCTGTTGTCTAGATTGTCGGCATCTGTGGCTTAGGGGTATTGGACGGCAGTTTCACAATCCAAACATAATGGGTGTTCAAAGTCAGCCGTAGACGCTATGGCAGCAGATCACGTCGCGTTTATTTTCACAATGGTATGAGTGTCGGCCCTTCAGAAAGCAATGGTGAACTACTAAATGTGTAATTGCCTAAATAATAACAAACGGCCAATAAATATTGGGGTTGAATGTGATATCCTGTAAAGGACATGCAACTCACGGTGTAGGTTAAAACATTTGGGTTGAGTTTTCTTGTTGTACGTTTTCAGATGCAGACAACATTTGTTGTCCAAGCTCTTCACATGAGGCTGAGTGTCCTCAATGTCAACTACACTATACTGTGGTCTAACAACACCGCTCAGGAGCTGCCGATCTTAGGGAATGTAAGTTATTTTATGTGACTGTCAGACCTGTCTATTGTAGGGAGAGCGGGTTATTTTATGTGACTGCCAGAACTGTCTGTAATAGGATGATTTTATGTGACTGTCAGAACTGTCGTCCTCTAAAATTACTTGAGAGTTTTTGGACATCATAGACCATAACTTTAGGAAGGGAAAATCCCAACTGCACTTCCCAATGGTAGAGGATGGGAAACACACCACGGTGTGGCTAAGGCAGTCCTGGGGGCCGAGTATCCCCTGGAATAAGAGGACAACTCTACAGCTGAGCAGAGCAGGGCACTCACTTGTCCTGACAGTTGGAAATAGCTGTCAAAGGCTGAGGTAAAAGACCACCATGTGATCGTGGAAGGCAAGGGGAAACCACCACATTTTCCCAAGAGCAGGTCCGCATGGGCCATGGATAAGAACGCGTGTTCTTAAACATCTGTTGTGCTGGTACCAAGGTTAGCGGTTCAACCCCTACACCGGACAGCTGGACTAAAATGTTGACCTGTCGTCCTTGACTTGAGGACGGTAATTACAAGTACCTCTGGATTCGGAGTGGGTTCGCCTGATGGTGAGGGACACTTAACAGGGAAAGCTAACCCACATGCATAGTTAAGCCCATCACTACTATAAATAGTGTGTATGGACTACGCTTGAGTTCAAAGCAAGTGAACGCAAAAAAAAATCTTCCCAAGACTTTATGGCAAAACACATTTCAGAGGGATTGAACGACGTTAATGGCTGTCTTAGGACATCCTCGTCCGGTAGGGACAGTCATGAGCCACATGTGACACCAGACCGTTATCCAGCTACTGATGGCAAAACTAAAACTAAAATAAATAAGTTTAGAGTAAGAACATGGAATGTTAGGACATTAACTGAGCTGGAAAAGTTGAACAATGTTGCTAGAGAGATGGATAGCTTGAAAATAAATATACTAGGTATAAGTGAGACGAGATGGAAGGGATCGGGCAAAATTATAGCTGACAAACACAGAATAATTTATTCTGGAGGGGATACACACGAAAAGGGTGCTGGAATAACATTTGATGAAAAAACAGCCAAGTCAATAAATGGATACTGGTTTATTTCAGATAGAGTTATTATGGTCAAAATCAAAGGCAAACCAATAGATATAAATATTATACAAGTATATGCACCAACAAAAAGCAGTAGTGATGAAGAAATACAAAACTTTTACGATGAAATAGAAATGGTGATTGCTCAAATTGGATCACAAGCAATAAAAATAATACTTGGAGATATTAATGCAAAAGTAGGAAAGGGGTAAATGGAGGATGTAGTGGGGAATTATGGTTTAGGTACAAGAAATGAAAGAGGGGAAAAGCTAATAGAATGGTCAAATATCAATGATATGATAATTGGAAACACATGGTTTAAACACCATAAAAGATGACTATGCACATGGAAAAGCCCTGATATGAAAATATGCAACCCCCGGGAAGGTTAACCCGGTCAACAAATGCCCGCAGAAGTCGGATGTGTCGGCCTAACGGCGCAAGAACGCAGCTCTGCTGTAAACAGGCACAACGCAGTCACATCCGAAAAAAAAAACTCCGGATGAACGAAGAAGAAGAAGAAGAAAATATGCAACCAAATTGACTACATACTTATTCATAAAAGATTTATAAATGCTTTAATTAATGTAAAGACAATGCCTGGTGCTGACTATAATAGTGATCATATACCAATATGTGGACAAATAAAAGTAAGATTAAAGAGAGGGAACAAAATGGTTAAGAACGTGAGACTTAATAAATAGGTTCTGAAAGTAATATCTGTTATACAACCGATAGAAGAACATCTTATCTATGATAAGAAGAGAGGTATTGGAGAACATCGTGACAACTGGAAAGATCAAGAGGAAGGGAGGCAGAGGCAGACCAATAGAAATGATGCTGGATACATTGAGACAGTGGCATGGTGGAATATTATCATCAGAGTTGATCCAGAACACCAAAGACCGAGATCTGTGAAGAGCCATGAATGCCTACGCCAGCTGGCAAGGCACTTGATAGAGATGATGATGTCAGAACTGTATGTCTTAGGGTTATTTTATGTGACTACCAAAACAGTTTGTCATGGGGAAGGTGGGTTATTTTATGTGACTGTCAAAACTTCATAGGGAGGATGGATTATTTTATGTAACTGCCAGAACTGTCTGCCATAGGGAGGGTGGGTTATTTTATGTGACTGCCAGAAATGTCTGTCATAGTTATTTTATGTGACTGCCAGAACTGTCTGTCATAGGGTATTTTATGTGACCGCCAGACTATTCTGTAATAAGGTTATTTTATGTGACTGCCAGAACTGTCTGTCGTAGAATTATTTTATGTGACTGCCAGAACTGTCTGTCGTAGGGAAGGTGGTTATTTTATGTGACTGCCAGAACTGTCTGTCATAGGGAAGACAGGTTATTTCATGAGACTGTCATGGAGGAAAGTAAGTTATTTTATATGACTGTCATGGGGAAGGTAAGTTATTTTATATTGCTCTCAAAACTGATTGTCACATGGAAGGTAAGGTATTTTATGTGACAATAAAAAATGTGTGAGCCGGCTGCCTGGCCGAGGGGTTAGCAGCTTTCTCCGTTAACCCCGAATACTCTCGTCGTCGACGTGAGCGCACAAGAATTAGAAGTGGTTCGAGTCGCCCCAGTGACTTATGAGAGGATGGAGCCGGTCGCTCAGAAAGTCGTGGTGTGCTGATGAGCGTAATCTAGCCTAGGAATCAACATACAGCTGATAGATGCTCGTATTGACCGCAATATCCTGAAACAGTTTGAAAACGCGGAAAAAAAAAAAAAATAAAAAATGTGTGTTTGTCTTTTCATAATAGGATTATGTCCTACTATATGCCCAAAATGTTTTATTTGTCTAACCTTGACATGCAATAATTATGTTATCATTCCTAATTAGTTTATGACCTCTGTATTTGCTGTTTGTCTGTCCGTGAAATTTTCCCCATTTGTACACATATCCTAATCTAGGATATACGAGGATATATATATATATATCTCGACATAATCTCTGCCATCTCGGCCACAATCGCACCTTAAGTTAACCACTGTATCTTCCTTGAAACATTTACTGCCCTCTTTCTCTTAGTTTAGTTTAGTTTCGTCGATGGATCAACATCACGGCACACGGGTGCAACCCATAAGTGCTCCGTTCTCCTCCTAACTCAAACCTGAGTCTGGAGAAACTCAGCTCAGTGCACGAACTCTGTTGCACCGGTGAGGATCCTGAAATACTTTGGGTAAATTTTAAACTCAAAATTTTGCCCAGGCAGCGCCGTTAGGCTACTCTTTTTTCGATTTCCAACTGCCAAGGGATTTTTTACGTGCACAACAAAACACATGGGCATCCGATCTCACTACCCAGAGACCAGGGGAAATTTATTACTAGAATTCCACGAGAAAAAAAATCCCGGCATCACCGGGGCTTGAACCTGGGACCTCCAGCACTCAAGGCGGACATCATACCTCGAGACCACGCAGCCCCCCTCTTTCTCTTATGTCCATTATCTTCCATTATATCCCAGCCTCTCTACCAACTCATTCTAAGCTATCCTATCTTTTTCAGTCTCATCCAGTTCTGTCCGATATTAATCTCGGTCTCTACTTCTCTTCTCCATGTGTTATTAGGTCATCTACATTCTTTGCTCTGAGGGTTTCAGACAAAGGATATTCTAGTTATACTCTTCTCAGGTTTTCTCAGTGTGTGTCAGATCCAGCAACAGTGACTTGTCCTCACCTCTTCATTCATTGGTGTTTGTTTAGTTCTTTGTGAGCTCCATATTGGTGATCATGTCTGGCGAAGTATCAAGAGCCTAACCAGTGGGCTTGCTATATGATGATGGTGATACCACTTGTATACAAAATTTAAGATTGGGGAATCAGCCATGTGCACATGTGGTTTGGTGCTGCAGACAGCAGATCACATACTCCAAGATACCAAACCTTCTGGCCTAGAGAAACAACAGTGGAAGATAAACTCTATAGACCACTGAGTGAACTATATAAAAGACAGTGAATTTATACACAAGACATAGTTGCTTGCTTGCTTGCGTTCGCTGGCTGTGAACTCCAGCGCGAAGTCCTGTATGTCAGATGAAGACACCCTGTTGTCCAACATCAGTGTGATGTCATACCGGACTGAGGTTTGCGTGAGTATCCGTTGTCCCATGTCTGGCTTATTGGTGTGCAGACAGGTGGTTCCTCGCCGTGCTGGCAGATACTCACTGACTTTGGAAGAATCAACAATCCAACTACGTTAGCCAGGACCCCGAAGGTACCTGTTGCCCAGGACATACGACTAGGACGTGTTAGTAGGTCTTGGCCAGTATAAAACCTGGCCTGGTGCCTTGGAAACACCTCTGTGTCCCACAAGACATAGTTAGTTAGTTCCATATCCTTTGCAGGACATCACAGTCAACGCCAGCATTTTTTGCTGTTGTGATCTCTTGGCAAGTTTAAGTTCAGTAGTTTGCCATTGCTCTCTGAACAAGACATAGACATACACAAATAGACACATTTCAAGCAAACTAAAGACGTAGATGATGATGATGATGATGATGAGAATTTTATTGATATGGATTATTAGTGATTTTGAAACAATTCAACATTTCTATGAAATCAAAATGGAATAACTCGTTACATTTATTTCTATTTCAGAATAACAAGTTTAAGGTAAGGTTGATGTATTTTATTTGGCATTTTGGTGTTTAGTGCATGTAAAAGCTGGCCATTATGCTGTTGATTAGTTTCTGTCGGGGGTAAATGCCAGTAAAAGGTTTAGATAGAAGCTAGAGGCTACTGGGCATGTGATTCCCTTGAAGACTACGGAGAGTCTCATGTAGAGTTAATCAAATGTACGATTATTACACTCAATAGTTTGCCATTGCTTTCAGAGCGACCGGCTCACATACCCCGTAAGTTACCAATGCAGGGAGAACCGCTACGAATTCTTGCACAGGTTACGTTACTCATGAGAATATACGAGATTATGGAGAAAGACGTTAACTCCTTGGCCAGGGAGACCGGCTTAGGTCTCATTTAGAGTTAATCAAATGTTAGACTACTGAGAGTCTCATGTACAGTTAATCAAATGTTAGACTACTGAAAGTCTCATGTACAGTTAATCAAATGTTAGACTACTGAGAGTCTCATGTACAGTTAATCAAATGTTAGACTACTGAGAGTCTCATGTACAGTTAATCAAATGTTAGACTACTGAAAGTCTCATGTACAGTTAATCAAATGTTAGACTACTGAGGGTCTCATGTACAGTTAATCAAATGTAAGACTACTGGGAGTCTCATATAGAGTTAATCAAATGTTAGACTACTGAGATTCTCATGTACAGTTAATCAAATGTAAGACTACTGAGAGTCTCACGTACAGTTAATCAAATGTAAGACTACTGAGAATCTGATGTAGAGTTAATCAAATGTAAGACTACTCGGAGTCTCATATAGAATTAATCAAATGTTAGACTACTGAGAGTCTCATGTACAGTTAATCAAATGTATGACCACTGAGAACCACATGGTTGGTTAATCGAGCCTTAAGATAACTTAGAGTCACATGGTTGGTTAATCAAATTTTAAGATGAATGAGAATCACTTGGTACATTAATCAACATTTAAGATTACTGAGAACAACGTGGTGTGTTAAACAAGCTATACGATTACTGAGAAACACATGGGACGGTAATCAAGATTTGAGATTACTGAGAATCACATGGTACGTTAATCAAGATTTAAGATTACTGAGAATCACATGGTAACATTAATCAAGATTTAAGATTACTGAGAATCACATGGTAACATTAATAAAGATTTAAGATTACTGAGAATCACATGATAACGTTAATCATGATTTAAGATTACTGAGAATCACTAGGAAGATTAATCAAGATTTAAGACCACTGAGAGTCCCATATAGAGTTAATAAAATGTAAGACTACTGAGAACCATATGGTACATTAATCAAGATTTAAGATACCAAGAGTCTCATGTGCAATTAATCAAATGTAAGGTCTCATGTACAGTTAATCAAATGTAAGGTCTCATGTACAGTTAATCAAATGTAAAGTCTCATGTACAGTTAAGCAAATGTAAGATCTCATGTACAGTTAATCACATGTAAGACTACTGAGAGTCTTATGTACAATTAAATTGCTTTAAGATTACTGAGAGTGTTATGTAAGTTAATCAAGCTTTAAGAGTACTGAGAGTATGACAGATGGTTAATCAGCTTTAAGATTACTGAGAGTGTCATGTAAGTTAATCAAGCTTTAAGATTACTGAGAGTGTCACTGATGGTTAATCAGCTTTAAGATTACTGAGAGAGTCATGTACAGTTAATCAGCTTTAAGATTACTAATAGTGTCATGTAAGTTAATCAAGCTTTAAGGGTACTGAGAGTATGACAGATGGTTAATATGCTTTAAGATTACTGAGAGAGTCATGTAAGTTAATCAGCTTTAAGTTTCCTGAGAGTGTCATGTACAGTTGATCAGCTTTAAGATTACTGAGAGAGTCATGTAAGTTAATCAGCTTTAAGATTCCTGAGAGAGTCATGTACAGTTAATCAGCTTTAAGAGTACTGAGAGTGTCATGCTTTTAGATTACTCAGAGTATGACAGATCAGCTTTAAGATTACTGAGAGAGTCAAGTACAGTTAATCAATTTAATCAAATGCTGTAATGTCATTTCTTGATTCAGCTCCACTCAACTGGTTAAAGCTGTAGAAAATTAGCTCCAAAATTAAGCCAGTTATAAAAAATAAGTTGACAAAGGTCTAGACTTCATTTGGTTGAAGAAAAAGAAGAAGAAATAGGTTGTTGTAATGGGGACTTAAAACTACATCTATTTAGAATCTGATTCTAATGTTGCAGTTTCTTTCTTCTTGCTTGTTGTATATCATCATCATCAAGTGCCCTGCCAGATGGTGTAAGCGTTCATGGCTCTCCACAGATCACGGTTTTTTGTGTTCTGGATCAACTCTGCTGATCATATCCCTCCATGCCACTGTCTTAGCCCATCCAGCATCATTTCTCTTGGTTGGCCTCTGCCTCTCTTCCCCTTGATTTTTCCAGTCGTCATGATGTTCTCCAATGCCTCGCTTCTCATCACATGACATAAGAAAGCCATTTGTCTCTCTCTTATTGTTGTATGGGTACATAATGTTCTAGTTTCATTGTCTCTTTCAGACTATCTTTATTATTTACTCTGGCAACGCAAGGAATTCACAACATGTGTCTCAAGAACCACATCTCTGTTGCTTCCAAGGTCTTCCTAATTTGTTCATTTACATTCCAAGATTTACTGCTTGTTGTATATAAAAAAGGTAAAAGCAACTAAGAAATGTACGTTATGTGTCATCTCTTTGTATTTTCTGGTTAGGGACTAGATAATCTACATAAGTAAACAATCAACACATATAATATACATATAAGTAACCAGGCAACACATATCAAGCCATCCTTTAAAGTAAACCGGCAACATGTCTCAAGCCATCCTTTTAAGTAACTTATAAATTTATTTTGGGTGGCAAAAAATCATTTAAAACGTGTGAAAAACCTAAAATGAAAGGAAAAAACACAGGAAACAAAATTTGTTATGCAGAGAAGTTTTGCTATCTCATTTTGTGAGACTACCTTTACTCATGGGACGTGACTAAACAAATTACGAAAAGTTAGAAGCAACGGATTAGAGGTTCCTGAGCCGAATGTTGTGAATACTTGGTCTGCCAGAGTTACTAACAATGCCTGGGAGAAGCTAATGTAAATGGAACATTATATACAACTTTAAGAAAGAGACAAACTGCTTTCTTTGGTCATGTGATGAGAAGAGAGACATTGGAGAAGATCGTGACTGCTGGAAAGATCAGTGGGAAAAGAGGTAGAGAAATGGTGCTGAATGGATGGATTGAGATGGGGGCACGGAGGAATATCTTTAGCAGAGTTGGTTTAGAGCACCAAGAAATGAGATCTGTGGAAAGACTATGAACACCTATGCCAGCTAACAAGGCACATGATGATGATCCTTACTCATTATTGAAATTGTCAGTAATTGTTACAGGTGGATGACAGCAATCACACTATGAGGCATATCATTGTGATACCACCAAAAACAAAAAGAGTATAGCTCAGATTAAAGCTGGAGAACATGAACTTCAGAAGGAGATAGAGATCTTTGTAAGAAATGTGTCTCTAAAATCCTCTGAACTTCACTACAAAAAGCACCAGGTTGTTGTTGTTGTTGTCTTCCAATTATGCCGTTAGGCGTCGTGTGGAGAAGTAATTGAAGCTCCAGGGCCTGTGTCTAGTGCCTTTCCTTCAATTTCCTCCATGATTTGTGAGCAGTATTGTCTAGGATCAAGTAAATTCCCTGCTGGTTTGATAGACCTATCATAGGTTCCCTACCTACTTGTCATATTTGCTACAACCACCATGTCACAAGGATTGGCCGTTACAAACATGGTAGACATGTTACGTACCATTGACATTTGATAGGGCAGCCATTTGAAAGGTACATCACCGGCACATAAGGCCAAGCAATCAGCACAAAGCTATCCAGAGTCACCAATGGGAACGCCATGCCCCGCTAAGGACAATGACGATTGGTTTTGAACTAACAAAAGCATTCTTTATGTGAGGATAGGAACTTGGTAAGCAGGTCTTAGCTCTGAAATTGCCACATTTTTCCAAGGTATTATGTTAAAATTTCTGAAGCTGTTTACAAATGATTACTTCTTCAGTTTGCAGCGGCCTGGTTTAGCCTATGTGATGCTTTGATTGTGATCATTCTCCTGCCGTTGTTCGATCGGGTAATTTACCCACGGATGGCCAAAGCTGGCTACCCCTTCACCTTCGGCAAGCGTATTGTTTTAGGAATGATGTTTGCAACTGCTTCCATGGTGGTGGCAGGGTTTGTGGAACAGTTCAGACTGAGAGCTTACTGGCCTAATGATGAAACGTGTGAAAGTCATGCTGTGCTGCAAATAATTGGTAAGTTCACTTCTCCTTTAGTAATGTTCTTGGTACTAATAAAAGTACTGCAAATAATTGGTAAGTTCCCTTCTCGTTTAGTAATGTTTTTGGTACTAATAAAAGTACTGCAAATAATTGGTAAGTACCCTTCTTAATAACATACTTGCCATAAGTAATAAAGGTAAAAGGTACTGCAAATAATTGGCAAGTTCCCTTCTTAGTAACATTCTTGGCATAAGTAATAAAGATAAAAGATACTGCAAATAATTGGTATTTTCCCTTCTTAGTAACATTCTTTGCATAAGTAATATAGGTACTGCAAATAATTTGGCGTAAGTTTAGTTTAGTTAAATCGATCGATCAACATCACGGCACACGGGTGTAACCCATAAGTGCTCCGTTCTCCTCCTAACTTGATTATCTACACAGATGGTTCGGTGTCAAGAGGTGAGAGAAGTGGCTGGGGTTTCATAGCCAAAGCTAATGGTCGATGTTTGGGGCAGGAGAGTCTGGTATATGATACCACAACATCCGGCTTAAGAATGGAAGTGGAGGCAGTCACTGCGGCTCTCCGCTGGATGGAGAATACGACACACACACACATCGTGATTGTAACTGACTCAGAAAGCATGCTGACGAGGGTGAGGATGGGCAGACTTCGTGCGGAGTGGCTTGCTTCGCTTCGGAGGTCGCGGGTGACAAGCATCGCCTGGATCTTTTCTCCGGGGCATGCCGGTGTTCTGGGAAATGAACAGGCGGACAGATTGGCTGGCTCTGCAGAACTTGGTGGAGTATTGATACATGACAAGGCAGACGTGATTGCGGCCTTGTGGGAGCACGTGCATACCTTGGAGGAGCAAATGGATTACCATGGTCTGGCAAGAATGAGACAATGAGGAGTGACGAAGGGATCTGGCCGACGCTCAACGCTCAAAGGAAAGGCGAGACGGACTTATAATCAGATTGCTATTGGTACTATTAGTGTTGGAACTCTTCGCTGACTGCTGAGGATGGGGACGGAGCACTTTTGGGAATGCCCCGAATGCTGTGATGTCGATTCCTAAATCAATCAATCAATCAATCTCCTCCTAACTCAAACCTGAGTTTGGAGAAACTCAGCTCAGTGCATGAACTCTGTAGCACCGGCGAGGATCCTGAAATACTTTGGGTAGATTTTTAACTTGAATTTTACCCAGGCAGCGCCGTTAGGCTACTCTTTTTTTAATCTCCAACTGCCAAGGGATTTTTTACGTGCGCAACAATACACACAGGCGTCCGATCTCACTACCCAGAGACCAGGGGAAATTTTATTACTAGAAGTCCACGTGAAAAAATCCCGGTCCTCACCAGGGTTTGAACCCGGGACCTCCAGCACTCAAGGCAGACACCATACCTCGAGACCACGCAACCCCCCAAATGTGTTTCCGCTGGGGCTTGAACCCAGGACCTTCCGCGTGTTAGGCGGATGTGATAACCACTACACTACGGAAACCACGTTTCGCGTAAGTATTAAAGGTACTGCAAATAATCGGTAAATTCCCCTGTACCATAGTAAAAATACTTAAGTAATTGATTATTCCACTTCACCCATAGTAACACTCCTGTTCACACACACACACACACAAAGTTAGATTCATGCCCTTTACAGGATGTCATAGTCAAATCCAGCATTTCTTTTAGCTGTTTGTGATTTTTAGACAAGTTTACATTCAATAGTTTGCCATTGCTTCCTGAACGATCTGCACTCATACCATTGTAGGAAAACCAATGCAAGGCAGTCTGCTGCCGAACGCCCACAGCGGTGTTTTGTACGCAGTATGCGGGGTTACAAAATGCATCTGTAACCCCTTCGCCACTTACAATAAAGTTGCTGAAAATAACTGGTTAGCTCCTTTCCAACCATAGTGTTACTCTTTTCTACACTGTAAATAATGTTTTGTGTCCCTTTAGTTATAGTATCACTTTTAATTAATATTAGTTGCATATCCTTTAGGACTCTTCTTGAATACCAAGAAAGCAGTAACAATGGTGATATTAAAGAAAATGGTGACACCAAAATGTGACATAGAAATAGAAGGGAAAAGTCTTAACCAAGTGGATAATTTTAAATACCTAGGGGCATTTATAACATCAGATGGAAGATGTACAACAGAGATTAAGAACAGAAAAGGGTAGGCAAAAGCCGCATTTCAGAAAATGAAGAGTATCTTATGCAATAAGTCACTATCAATGAATGTAAGAAAGAGAGTGCTGCAATGCTATATTGAACCAGTTTTGCTGTATGGCAGTGAATCTTGGAATGTAAATGAACAAACTAGGAAGAACTTAGAAGCAACAGAGATGTGGTTTTTGAGATGAATGTTGCAAATTTCTTGGATTGCCAGAGTAACTAACAATCATTGTCTGAAAGAGGCTACTGAAACTAGAACACTATATACAACAATAAGAAAGAGACAAACAACTTTCTTTGGTCATGTGATGAGAAGAGAGGCATTGAAGAACATCATGACAACTGGAAAGATCTAGGGCAAGAGAGGCAGAGGCAGACCAAGAGAAATTATGCTGGATGGATTGAGACGGTGGCATGGTGGAATATCACCAGCAGAGTTGATCTAGAACACCAAAGACCATGATCTGTGGAGAGTCGTGAACGCCTACGCCAGCTGGCAGGGCACTTGATGATGATCCTTTACAGGACGTCACAGTCAACACCAGCTTACTTTGCTGTTGTGATCTCTTGGCAAGTTTACATTCAGTAGTTTGCCATTGCTGTCTGAATGACCGGCACCCATACCATTTTGTAAAAAACCAACGCATGGCTTTCTGCTACCAAGTCACCTGTAGCTTTGTTTTGAAGTAAATAGCTGATTGTACACTAACAAACTATGACAGTTGGCTGCACGGGAATGAAAAGAATACATGTAGAAAATTTCATCTCAATCGGATGGACCGTTATCGAACGCATCAAATACATCCCTATACACATACATACATCGTCTTTTATATATATAGATTGCTGCATTGTTTTCAAAGATTTATAAACTCTTTGTCTACAGTTATTTACAGGCATATGAGTTATAATAAATAATGATATAATCTTTAAGGCATTTTCAAAGTTTTCATAAAAATAATGCAACTATTTAAATAGTGAAAATTTTCTAACTCATCTTTTTATGTTTAAAGAAGTTATCTACCTGCGTATGTGGAATTATGAACTCCATCTGTAACCACTTCGCCACGGAGCCGGCAGTATCACTCTTAGTCTAAAAATAAAGTTACTGTTAATAATTGGTTAGGTAACCTTCCGTCATAGTATTCGCTTGTCTACAGAATAAAGGTGCCATAAATAATTGGTTAAGTTCCCTTCTGTCATAGTATCTCACTTAGACTACACAAAAAGGCACTGCAAACAAATCCCATTCTGTCATGTTATCACTCTTCTCTACACAATGAGGCTGTTATAAATAATTGGTTACATCACATTTTGCCATAGTATTACTGTTATTTACATAATTTACATAATGAAGGTACTGTAAATAATAAGTCCCCTTCTGTTTTGAAAACTTTATTGTTATAAAGTACTATTAATGATTTGTCCCATTTATTGACACATTGTCACCATTTATTGCCACATTGTCACCATTTATTGCCACATTGACATTGTTTATTGCCACATTGACACTGTTTATTGCCACATTGACACCATTTATTACCATATTGACACCATTAATTGCCACATCGACTCTGTTTATTGCCACATTGACACCATGTATTACCACATTGACACTGTTAATTACCATATTGACACTGTTAATTGCCACATTGACACCATTTATTGCCACATTGACACCATTTATTGCCACATTGACACCATGTATTGCCACATTGACACCATGTATTGCCACATTGACACTATGTATTGACACCATGTATTGCCACCATGTATTGCTACATTGACACCATGTATTGCCACATTGACAGGTGATACGGTGTACTACGCTGCCGACATGTCTGTGTTGTGGCAGATCCCACAGTACACACTGATTGGCATCAGCGAGGTCTTTGCAAGTGTTGCCTGTGAGTATCAGAATGGGAGCATGAGATGGCAGGCGTGGGTCCATGGATGAAATCTTGTGTCTGCTGATATAAATGATTGTCGTGGTGTTTATTGTTATTACAAGGGGGTTTCAAATTGAAACCTTAAAAGTGTGATAGAAATTATAATAACCATGCCATTGTCTTGCAACCTGTCAGTATTATTGTTAAGGATGTCAAGAGTGTTAAGTATGTGACATCACAATGCAGATGAACACGGTGAAGTCATAAGGACAATTTAAAGATGGCTGTCTCACTTTTGACATCCAAGCACTTTATCTGCTCTGTAGGACTTGCATTGAACACAATGGTATTAGGGATATATGATAATACAGCAGATACATGTAATATTATGAATTGACCCATATGATAATGGTAGAAATGCATGTTATAATTATTGTAGATTCATGTGATAATCATCATCATCATCCACTTCTGCCATCAAGCATCGTGGGGAGGAGTAATTTGCGCTTTAGCGCCCGGTGGGCGGCACTGGATAGTGTCATTCCGTGTGATTGTACAATGTCTTTGATGTTGTCAATCCATTTTCTTCTTGGACGTCCTCTTGGTCTCGTCGAAGATGATCTTTGATATAAGACCAGTGATGGTAGTTGTTGGTGTTGCATTCTAATGACATGGCCAAACTGCTTGATCTTCTGTCTTTCAATAAATGTGGCACAAGATGTTGATCCCACTGTCTATCTGATAACAGCATTTCTTGCTCGGTCTCGGATTGTTAAGTTGGCCGCTCTCCTCAGGCATCTCATCTCACAGGTGTTGATTTTGCGAAAGTGTGATTTGGATAAAGTCCAAGTTTGCGATTGGTAGCATAAGGTTGGTGTGAATATGCTGTTTATTATCTATCGTTTTGTGGACATGGTATATTTGGATGTTTAATTAAGGGTGATAGTTGATATGTAAGTGCACTAGCTTTTCGACATCTGATTTCGATTTCTATGTCCAATCTGCCATCTTCTGTGATCATACTTCCAAGATATTTTTTGAATTCTTTAACTTGTTTCAGAGTTGTGCTATTTACCTGTATACTTAGAGGACCAGGCAATCTGCTAGCTTGCATTACTTCGGTTTTGGCTGTGGTTATACTCATATTGTATCTGCTGCATGTTGAACTCAGATTATTAATGTGATTTTGTAGTCTGCCCTCATCGCTGGCTGCATGTTGAACTCAGATTATTAATGTGATTTTGTAGCCTGCCCTCATCGCTGTAAAACAGGCACTCATCATCTGCAAATAGAAGTTCATTTATTTCCTGTGAATCAGTTGTTTCATCTGGAGTAAAGAGTTCTAAATATTCTGAATCTGTTTTGTCAAGGCTTGCTTCTTTGGATATTCTGTCCTTGTAGATATTAAATAGCAGAGGAGAGAGCACACACATGTGATAATAAAGTAGATAATATAATAATGAAGTATATGCTTGTGATAATGGAGTAGATACATATAATAATGAAGTATATGCTTGTGATATTGGAGTAGATACATATAATAATGAAGTATATGCTTGTGATAATGGAGTAGATGCATATAATAATGGAGTATATGCTTGTGATAATGGAGTAGATACATATAATAATGAAGTATATGATTGTGATAATGGAGTAGATACATATAATAATGAAGTATATGCTTTTGATAATGGAGTAGATACATATAATAATGAAGTATATTATTGTGATAATGGAGTAGATACATATAATAATGAAGTATATGCTTGTGATAATGGAGTAGGTACATATAATAATGAAGTATATGCTTGTGATAATGGAGTAGATACATATAATAATGAAGTATATGCTTGTGATAATGGATTAGATGCATATAATAATGGAGTATATGCTTGTGATAATGGAGTAGATACATATAATAATGAAGTATATGCTTGTGATAATGGAGTAGGTACATATAATAATGAAGTATATGCTTGTGATAATGGATAAGGTAATATAATAATGAAGTATATGCTTGTGATAATGGAGTAGGTACATATAATAATGAAGTATATGCTTGTGATAATGGAGTAGATACATATAATAATGAAGTATATGCTTGTGATAACGGATAAGGTACATATAATAATGAAGTATATTATTGTGATAATGGAGTAGATACATATAATAATGAAGTATATGCTTGTGATAATGGAGTAGGTACATATAATAATGAAGTATATGCTTGTGATGATGGATAAGGTACATATAATAATGAAGTATATGCTTGTGATAATGGAGTAGGTACATATAATAATGAAGTATATGCTTGTGATAATGGAGTAGATACATATAATAATGAAGTATATGCTTGTGATAATGGAGTAGGTACATATAATAATGAAGTATATGCTTGTGATAATGGATAAGGTACATATAATAATGAAGTATATGCTTGTGATAATGGAGTAGGTACATATAATAATGAAGTATATGCTTGTGATAATGGAGTAGATACATATAATAATGAAGTATATGCTTGTGATAATGGAGTAGATACATATAATAATGAAGTATATGCTTGTGATAATGGAGTAGATACATATAATAATGGAGTATATGCTTGTGATAATGGATAAGGTACATATAATAATGAAGTATATGCTTGTGATAATGGAGTAGATACATATAATAATGAAGTATATGCTTGTGATAATGGATAAGGTACATATAATAATGAAGTATATGCTTGTGATAATGGAGTAGGTACATATAATAATGAAGTATATGCTTGTGATAATGGATAAGGTACATATAATAATGAAGTATATGCTTGTGATAATGGAGTACGTACATATAATAATGAAGTATATTCTTGTGATAATGGAGTAGATACATATAATAATGAAGTATATGCTTGTGATAATGGAGTAGATACATATAATAATGAAGTATATGCTTGTGATAATGGAGTAGATACATATAATAATGGAGTATATGCTTGTGATAATGGATAAGGTACATATAATAATGAAGTATATGCTTGTGATAATGGAGTAGATACATATAATAATGAAGTATATGCTTGTGATAATGGATAAGGTACATATAATAATGAAGTATATGCTTGTGATAATGGAGTAGATACATATAATAATGAAGTATATGCTTGTGATAATGGAGTAGATACATATAATAATGAAGTATATGCTTGTGATAATGGAGTAGGTACATATAATAATGAAGTATATGCTTGTGATAATGGATAAGGTAATATAATAATGAAGTATATGCTTGTGATAATGGAGTAGGTACATATAATAATGAAGTATATGCTTGTGATAATGGAGTAGATACATATAATAATGAAGTATATGCTTGTGATAATGGATAAGGTACATATAATAATGAAGTATATGCTTGTGATAATGGAGTAGGTACATATAATAATGAAGTATATGCTTGTGATAATGGATAAGGTACATATAATAATGAAGTATATGCTTGTGATAATGGAGTAGGTACATATAATAATGAAGTATATGCTTGTGATAATGGATAAGGTACATATAATAATGAAGTATATGCTTGTGATAATGGAGTAGGTACATATAATAATGAAGTATATGCTTGTGATAATGGATAAGGTACATATAATAATGAAGTATATGCTTGTGATAATGGAGTGGGTACATATAATAATGAAGTATATGCTTGTGATAATGGATAAGGTACATATAATAATGAAGTATATGCTTGTGATAATGGAGTAGGTACATATAATAATGAAGTATATGCTTGTGATAATGGAGTAGATACATATAATAATGAAGTATATGCTTGTGATAATGGAGTAGATACATATAATAATGAAGTATATGCTTGTGATAATGGATAAGGTACATATAATAATGAAGTATATGCTTGTGATAATGGAGTAGGTACATATAATAATGAAGTATATGCTTGTGATAATGGAGTAGATACATATAATAATGAAGTATATGCTTGTGATAATGGATAAGGTACATATAATAATGAAGTATATGCTTGTGATAATGGAGTAGGTACATATAATAATGAAGTATATGCTTGTGATAATGGATAAGGTACATATAATAATGAAGTATATGCTTGTGATAATGGATAAGGTACATATAATAATGAAGTATATGCTTGTGATAATGGATAAGGTACATATAATAATAAAGTATATGCTTGTGATAATGGATAACGTACATATAATAATGAAGTATATGCTTGTGATAACGGATAAGGTACATATAATAATGAAGTATATGCTTGTGATAATGGATAAGGTACATATAATAATGAAGTATATGTTTGTGATAATGGATAAGGTACATATAATAATGAAGTATATGCTTGTGATAATGGATAAGGTACATATAATAATGAAGTATATGCTTGTGATAATGGATAAGGTACATATAATAATGAAGTATATGCTTTATGATAATGGATAAGGTACATATAATAATGAAGTGTATGCTTGTGATAATGGATAAGGTACATATAATAATGAAGTATATGCTTGTGATAATGGATAAGGTACATATAATAATGAAGTATATGCTTGTGATAATGGATAAGGTACATATAATAATGAAGTATATGCTTGTGATAATGGATAAGGTACATATAATAATGAAGTATATGCTTGTGATAATGGATAAGGTACATATAATAATGAAGTATATGCTTGTGATAATGGAGTAGATACATATAATAATGAAGTATATGCTTGTGATAATGGAGTAGATACATATAATAATGAAGTATATGCTTGTGATAATGGAGTAGATACATATAATAATGGAGTATATGCTTGTGATAATGGATAAGGTACATATAATAATGAAGTATATGCTTGTGATAATGGAGTAGATACATATAATAATGAAGTATATGCTTGTGATAATGGATAAGGTACATATAATAATGAAGTATATGCTTGTGATAATGGAGTAGGTACATATAATAATGAAGTATATGCTTGTGATAATGGATAAGGTACATATAATAATGAAGTATATGCTTGTGATAATGGAGTACGTACATATAATAATGAAGTATATTCTTGTGATAATGGAGTAGATACATATAATAATGAAGTATATGCTTGTGATAATGGAGTAGATACATATAATAATGAAGTATATGCTTGTGATAATGGAGTAGATACATATAATAATGGAGTATATGCTTGTGATAATGGATAAGGTACATATAATAATGAAGAATATGCTTGTGATAATGGAGTAGGTACATATAATAATGAAGTATATGCTTGTGATAATGGATAAGGTACATATAATAATGAAGTATATGCTTGTGATAATGGAGTAGATACATATAATAATGAAGTATATGCTTGTGATAATGGAGTAGATACATATAATAATGAAGTATATGCTTGTGATAATGGAGTAGGTACATATAATAATGAAGTATATGCTTGTGATAATGGATAAGGTAATATAATAATGAAGTATATGCTTGTGATAATGGAGTAGGTACATATAATAATGAAGTATATGCTTGTGATAATGGAGTAGATACATATAATAATGAAGTATATGCTTGTGATAATGGATAAGGTACATATAATAATGAAGTATATGCTTGTGATAATGGAGTAGGTACATATAATAATGAAGTATATGCTTGTGATAATGGATAAGGTACATATAATAATGAAATATATGCTTGTGATAATGGAGTAGGTACATATAATAATGAAGTATATGCTTGTGATAATGGATAAGGTACATATAATAATGAAGTATATGCTTGTGATAATGGAGTAGGTACATATAATAATGAAGTATATGCTTGTGATAATGGATAAGGTACATATAATAATGAAGTATATGCTTGTGATAATGGAGTAGGTACATATAATAATGAAGTATATGCTTGTGATAATGGAGTAGATACATATAATAATGAAGTATATGCTTGTGATAATGGAGTAGATACATATAATAATGGAGTATATGCTTGTGATAATGGATAAGGTACATATAATAATGAAATATGCTTGTGATAATGGAGTAGATACATATAATAATGAAGTATATGCTTGTGATAATGGATAAGGTACATATAATAATGAAGTATATGCTTGTGATAATGGAGTAGGTACATATAATAATGAAGTATATGCTTGTGATAATGGAGTAGATACATATAATAATGAAGTATATGCTTGTGATAATGGAGTAGATACATATAATAATGAAGTATATGCTTGTGATAATGGATAAGGTACATATAATAATGAAGTATATGCTTGTGATAATGGAGTAGGTACATATAATAATGAAGCATATGCTTGTGATAATGGAGTAGATACATATAATAATGAAGTATATGCTTGTGATAATGGATAAGGTACATATAATAATGAAGTATATGCTTGTGATAATGGAGTAGGTACATATAATAATGAAGTATATGCTTGTGATAATGGATAAGGTACATATAATAATGAAGTATATGCTTGTGATAATGGATAAGGTACATATAATAATGAAGTATATGCTTGTGATAATGGATAAGGTACATATAATAATAAAGTATATGCTTGTGATAATGGATAACGTACATATAATAATGAAGTATATGCTTGTGATAATGGATAAGGTACATATAATAATGAAGTATATGCTTGTGATAATGGATAAGGTACATATAATAATGAAGTATATGCTTGTGATAATGGATAAGGTACATATAATAATGAAGTATATGCTTGTGATAATGGATAAGGTACATATAATAATGAAGTATATGCTTGTGATAATGGATAAGGTACATATAATAATGAAGTATATGCTTTATGATAATGGATAAGGTACATATAATAATGAAGTATATGCTTGTGATAATGGATAAGGTACATATAATAATGAAGTATATGCTTGTGATAATGGATAAGGTACATATAATAATGAAGTATATGCTTGTGATAATGGATAAGGTACATATAATAATGAAGTATATGCTTGTGATAATGGATAAGGTACATATAATAATGAAGTATATGCTTGTGATAATGGATAAGGTACATATAATAATGAAGTATATGCTTGTGATAATGGATAAGGTACATATGATAATGAACTATATGCTTGTGATAATGGATAAGGTACATATAATAATGAAGTATATTATTGTGATAATGGAGTAGATACATATAATAATGAAGTATATGCTTGTGATAATGGATAAGGTACATATAATAATGAAGTATATTATTGTGATAATGGAGTAGATACATATAATAAGGAAGTATATGCTTGTGATAATGGAGTAGGTACATATAATAATGAAGTATATGCTTGTGATAATGGATAAGGTACATATAATAATGAAGTATATGCTTGTGATAATGGAGTAGGTACATATAATAATGAAGTATATGCTTGTGATAATGGAGTAGATACATATAATAATGAAGTATATGCTTGTGATAATGGAGTAGGTACATATAATAATGAAGTATATGCTTGTGATAATGGAGTAGGTACATATAATAATGAAGTATATGCTTGTGATAATGGATAAGGTACATATAATAATGAAGTATATGCTTGTGATAATGGAGTAGGTACATATAATAATGAAGTATATGCTTGTGATAATGGAGTAGATACATATAATAATGAAGTATATGCTTGTGATAATGGAGTAGGTACATATAATAATGAAGTATATGCTTGTGATAATGGATAAGGTACATATAATAATGAAGTATATGCTTGTGATAATGGAGTAGGTACATATAATAATGAAGTATATGCTTGTGATAATGGAGTAGATACATATAATAATGAAGTATATGCTTGTGATAATGGAGTAGATACATATAATAATGAAGTATATGCTTGTGATAATGGAGTAGATACATATAATAATGGAGTATATGCTTGTGATAATGGATAAGGTACATATAATAATGAAGTATATGCTTGTGATAATGGAGTAGATACATATAATAATGAAGTATATGCTTGTGATAATGGATAAGGTACATATAATAATGAAGTATATGCTTGTGATAATGGAGTAGGTACATATAATAATGAAGTATATGCTTGTGATAATGGATAAGGTACATATAATAATGAAGTATATGCTTGTGATAATGGAGTAGGTACATATAATAATGAAGTATATGCTTGTGATAATGGAGTAGATACATATAATAATGAAGTATATGCTTGTGATAATGGAGTAGATACATATAATAATGAAGTATATGCTTGTGATAATGGAGTAGATACATATAATAATGGAGTATATGCTTGTGATAATGGATAAGGTACATATAATAATGAAGTATATGCTTGTGATAATGGAGTAGGTACATATAATAATGAAGTATATGCTTGTGATAATGGATAAGGTACATATAATAATGAAGTATATGCTTGTGATAATGGAGTAGATACATATAATAATGAAGTATATGCTTGTGATAATGGAGTAGATACATATAATAATGAAGTATATGCTTGTGATAATGGAGTAGGTACATATAATAATGAAGTATATGCTTGTGATAATGGATAAGGTAATATAATAATGAAGTATATGCTTGTGATAATGGAGTAGGTACATATAATAATGAAGTATATGCTTGTGATAATGGAGTAGATACATATAATAATGAAGTATATGCTTGTGATAATGGATAAGGTACATATAATAATGAAGTATATGCTTGTGATAATGGAGTAGGTACATATAATAGTGAAGTATATGCTTGTGATAATGGATAAGGTACATATAATAATGAAGTATATGCTTGTGATAATGGAGTAGGTACATATAATAATGAAGTATATGCTTGTGATAATGGATAAGGTACATATAATAATGAAGTATATGCTTGTGATAATGGAGTAGGTACATATAATAATGAAGTATATGCTTGTGATAATGGATAAGGTACATATAATAATGAAGTATATGCTTGTGATAATGGAGTAAGTACATATAATAATGAATTTTATGCTTGTGATAATGGAGTAGATACATATAATAATGAAGTATATGCTTGTGATAATGGAGTAGATACATATAATAATGGAGTATATGCTTGTGATAATGGATAAGGTACATATAATAATGAAGTATATGCTTGTGATAATGGAGTAGATACATATAATAATGAAGTATATGCTTGTGATAATGGATAAGGTACATATAATAATGAAGTATATGCTTGTGATAATGGAGTAGGTACATATAATAATGAAGTATATGCTTGTGATAATGGAGTAGATACATATAATAATGAAGTATATGCTTGTGATAATGGAGTAGATACATATAATAATGAAGTATATGCTTGTGATAATGGATAAGGTACATATAATAATGAAGTATATGCTTGTGATAATGGAGTAGGTACATATAATAATGAAGTATATGCTTGTGATAATGGAGTAGATACATATAATAATGAAGTATATGCTTGTGATAATGGATAAGGTACATATAATAATGAAGTATATGCTTGTGATAATGGAGTAGGTACATATAATAATGAAGTATATGCTTGTGATAATGGATAAGGTACATATAATAATGAAGTATATGCTTGTGATAATGGATAAGGTACATATAGTAATGAAGTATATGCTTGTGATAATGGATAAGGTACATATAATAATGAAGTATATGCTTGTGATAATGGATAAGGTACATATAATAATGAAGTATATGCTTGTGATAATGGATAAGGTACATATAATAATGAAGTATATGCTTGTGATAATGGATAAGGTACATATAATAATGAAGTATATGCTTGTGATAATGGAGTAGATACATATAATAATGAAGTATATGCTTGTGATAATGGAGTAGATACATATAATAATGAAGTATATGCTTGTGATAATGGAGTAGATACATATAATAATGAAGTATATGCTTGTGATAATGGAGTAGATACATATAATAATGGAGTATATGCTTGTGATAATGGATAAGGTACATATAATAATGAAGTATATGCTTGTGATAATGGAGTAGATACATATAATAATGAAGTATATGCTTGTGATAATGGATAAGGTACATATAATAATGAAGTATATGCTTGTGATAATGGAGTAGGTACATATAATAATGAAGTATATGCTTGTGATAATGGATAAGGTACATATAATAATGAAGTATATGCTTGTGATAATGGAGTACGTACATATAATAATGAAGTATATTCTTGTGATAATGGAGTAGATACATATAATATAAAGTATATGCTTGTGATAATGGAGTAGATACATATAATAATGAAGTATATGCTTGTGATAATGGAGTAGATACATATAATAATGGAGTATATGCTTGTGATAATGGATAAGGTACATATAATAATGAAGAATATGCTTGTGATAATGGAGTAGGTACATATAATAATGAAGTATATGCTTGTGATAATGGATAAGGTACATATAATAATGAAGTATATGCTTGTGATAATGGAGTAGATACATATAATAATGAAGTATATGCTTGTGATAATGGAGTAGATACATATAATAATGAAGTATATGCTTGTGATAATGGAGTAGGTACATATAATAATGAAGTATATGCTTGTGATAATGGATAAGGTAATATAATAATGAAGTATATGCTTGTGATAATGGAGTAGGTACATATAATAATGAAGTATATGCTTGTGATAATGGAGTAGATACATATAATAATGAAGTATATGCTTGTGATAATGGATAAGGTACATATAATAATGAAGTATATGCTTGTGATAATGGAGTAGGTACATATAATAATGAAGTATATGCTTGTGATAATGGATAAGGTACATATAATAATGAAGTATATGCTTGTGATAATGGAGTAGGTACATATAATAATGAAGTATATGCTTGTGATAATGGATAAGGTACATATAATAATGAAGTATATGCTTGTGATAATGGAGTAGGTACATATAATAATGAAGTATATGCTTGTGATAATGGATAAGGTACATATAATAATGAAGTATATGCTTGTGATAATGGAGTAGGTACATATAATAATGAAGTATATGCTTGTGATAATGGAGTAGATACATATAATAATGAAGTATATGCTTGTGATAATGGAGTAGATACATATAATAATGGAGTATATGCTTGTGATAATGGATAAGGTACATATAATAATGAAATATGCTTGTGATAATGGAGTAGATACATATAATAATGAAGTATATGCTTGTGATAATGGATAAGGTACATATAATAATGAAGTATATGCTTGTGATAATGGAGTAGGTACATATAATAATGAAGTATATGCTTGTGATAATGGAGTAGATACATATAATAATGAAGTATATGCTTGTGATAATGGAGTAGATACATATAATAATGAAGTATATGCTTGTGATAATGGATAAGGTACATATAATAATGAAGTATATGCTTGTGATAATGGAGTAGGTACATATAATAATGAAGCATATGCTTGTGATAATGGAGTAGATACATATAATAATGAAGTATATGCTTGTGATAATGGATAAGGTACATATAATAATGAAGTATATGCTTGTGATAATGGAGTAGGTACATATAATAATGAAGTATATGCTTGTGATAATGGATAAGGTACATATAATAATGAAGTATATGCTTGTGATAATGGATAAGGTACATATAATAATGAAGTATATGCTTGTGATAATGGATAAGGTACATATAATAATAAAGTATATGCTTGTGATAATGGATAACGTACATATAATAATGAAGTATATGCTTGTGATAATGGATAAGGTACATATAATAATGAAGTATATGCTTGTGATAATGGATAAGGTACATATAATAATGAAGTATATGCTTGTGATAATGGATAAGGTACATATAATAATGAAGTATATGCTTGTGATAATGGATAAGGTACATATAATAATGAAGTATATGCTTGTGATAATGGATAAGGTACATATAATAATGAAGTATATGCTTTATGATAATGGATAAGGTACATATAATAATGAAGTATATGCTTGTGATAATGGATAAGGTACATATAATAATGAAGTATATGCTTGTGATAATGGATAAGGTACATATAATAATGAAGTATATGCTTGTGATAATGGATAAGGTACATATAATAATGAAGTATATGCTTGTGATAATGGATAAGGTACATATAATAATGAAGTATATGCTTGTGATAATGGATAAGGTACATATAATAATGAAGTATATGCTTGTGATAATGGATAAGGTACATATAATAATGAAGTATATGCTTGTGATAATGGATAAGGTACATATAATAATGAAGTATATGCTTGTGATAATGGATAAGGTACATATGATAATGAACTATATGCTTGTGATAATGGATAAGGTACATATAATAATGAAGTATATTATTGTGATAATGGAGTAGATACATATAATAATGAAGTATATGCTTGTGATAATGGAGTAGATACATATAATAATGAAGTATATGCTTGTGATAATGGAGTAGGTACATATAATAATGAAGTATATGCTTTTGATAATGGATAAGGTACATATAATAATGATGTATATGCTTGTGATAATGGAGTAGGTACATATAATAATGAAGTATATGCTTGTGATAATAGAGTAGATACATATAATAATGAAGTATATGCTTGTGATAATGGATAAGGTACATATAATAATGAAGTATATGCTTGTGATAATGGAGTAGGTACATATAATAATGAAGTATATGCTTGTGATAATGGATAAGGTACATATAATAATGAAGTATATGCTTGTGATAATGGAGTAGGTACATATAATAATGAAGTATATGCTTGTGATAATGGATAAGGTACATATAATAATGAAGTATATGCTTGTGATAATGGAGTAGGTACATATAATAATGAAGTATATGCTTGTGATAATGGATAAGGTACATATAATAATGAAGTATAAGCTTGTGATAATGGAGTAGGTACATATAATAATGAAGTATATGCTTGTGATAATGGAGTAGATACATATAATAATGAAGTATATGCTTGTGATAATTGAGTAGATACATATAATAATGAAGTATATGCTTGTGATAATGGAGTAGATACATATAATAATGGAGTATATGCTTGTGATAATGGATAAGGTACATATAATAATGAAGTATATGCTTGTGATAATGGATAAGGTACATATAATAATGAAGTATATGCTTGTGATAATGGATAAGGTACATATAATAATAAAGTATATGCTTGTGATAATGGATAACGTACATATAATAATGAAGTATATGCTTGTGATAATGGATAAGGTACATATAATAATGAACCATATGCTTGTGATAATGGATAAGGTACATATAATAATGAAGTATATGCTTGTGATAATGGATAAGGTACATATAATAATGAAGTATATGCTTGTGATAATGGATAAGGTACATATAATAATGAAGTATATGCTTGTGATAATGGATAAGGTACATATAATAATGAAGTATATGCTTGTGATAATGGATAAGGTACATATAATAATGAAGTATATGCTTGTGATAATATATAAGGTACATATGATAATGAACTATATGCTTGTGATAATGGATAAGGTACATATAATAATGAAGTATATGCTTGTGATAATGGATAAGGTACATATAATAATGAAGTATATGCTTTATGATAATGGATAAGGTACATATAATAATGAAGTATATGCTTGTGATAATGGATAAGGTACATATAATAATGAAGTATATGCTTGTGATAATGGATAAGGTACATATAATAATGAAGTATATGCTTGTGATAATGGATAAGGTACATATAATAATGAAGTATATGCTTGTGATAATGGATAAGGTACATATAATAATGAAGTATATGCTTGTGATAATGGATAAGGTACATATAATAATGAAGTATATGCTTGTGATAATGGATAAGGTACATATAATAATGAAGTATATGCTTGTGATAATGGATAAGGTACATATGATAATGAACTATATGCTTGTGATAATGGATAAGGTACATATAATAATGAAGTATATTATTGTGAAAATGGAGTAGATACATATAATAATGAAGTATATGCTTGTGATAATGGATAAGGTACATATAATATCAAGTATATGCTTGTGATAATGGATAAGATACATATAATAATGAAGTATATGCTTGTGATAATGGATAAGGTACATATAATAATGAAGTATATGCTTGTGATAATGGATAAGGTACATATAATAATGAAGTATATGCTTTATGATAATGGATAAGGTACATATAATAATGAAGTATATGCTTGTGATAATGGATAAGGTACATATAATAATGAAGTATATGCTTGTGATAATGGAGTAGGTACATATGATAATGAAGTATATGCTTGTGATAATGGATAAGGTACATATGATAATGAACTATATGCTTGTGATAATGGAGTAGGTACATATGATAATGAAGTATATGCTTGTGATAATGGATAAGGTACATATAATAATGAAGTATATGCTTGTGATAATGGTTAAGGTACATATAATAATGAAGTATATGCTTTTGATAATGGATAAGGTACATATAATAATGAAGTATATGCTTGTGATAATGGAGTAGGTACATATCATAATGAAGTATATGCTTGTGATAATGGATAAGGTACATATGATAATGAACTATATGCTTGTGATAATGGAGTAGGTACATATGATAATGAAGTATATGCTTGTGATAATGGAGTAGGTACATATAATAATGAAGTATATGCTTGTGATAATGGATAAGGTACATATAATAATGAAGTATATGCTTGTGATAATGGATAAGGTACATATAATAATGAAGTATATGCTTGTGATAATGGATAAGGTACATATAATAATGAAGTATATGCTTGTGATAATGGATAAGGTACATATAATAATGAAGTATATGCTTGTGATAATGGATAAGGTACATATAATAATGAAGTATATGCTTGTGATAATGGATAAGGTACATATAATAATGAAGTATATGCTTGTGATAATGGATAAGGTACATATGATAATGAAGTATATGCTTGTGATAATGGATAAGGTACATATGATAATGAAGTATATGCTTGTGATAATGGATAAGGTACGTATAATAATGAAGTATATGCTTGTGATAATGGATAAGGTACATATAATAATGAAGTATATGCTTGTGATAATGGATAAGGTCCATATAATAATGAAGTATATGCTTGTGATAATGGATAAGGTACATATAATAATGAAGTATATGCTTGTGATAATGGATAAGGTACATACAATAATTAACTATATGCTTGTGATAATGGATAAGGTAATATAATAATGAAGTATATGCTTGTGATAATGGATAAGGTACATATAATAATGAAGTATATGCTTGTGATAATGGATAAGGTACATATAATAATGAAGTATATGCTTGTGATAATGGATAAGGTACATATAATAATGAAGTATATGCTTGTGATAATGGATAAGGTACATATAATAATGAAGTATATGCTTTATGATAATGGATAAGGTACATATAATAATGAAGTATATGCTTGTGATAATGGATAAGGTACATATAATAATGAAGTATATGCTTGTGATAATGGAGTAGGTACATATGATAATGAAGTATATGCTTGTGATAATGGATAAGGTACATATGATAATGAACTATATGCTTGTGATAATGGAGTAGGTACATATGATAATGAAGTATATGCTTGTGATAATGGATAAGGTACATATAATAATGAAGTATATGCTTGTGATAATGGTTAAGGTACATATAATAATGAAGTATATGCTTTTGATAATGGATAAGGTACATATAATAATGAAGTATATGCTTGTGATAATGGAGTAGGTACATATAATAATGAAGTATATGCTTGTGATAATGGAGTAGATACATATAATAATGAAGTATATGCTTGTGATAATGGATAAGGTACATATAATAATGAAGTATATGCTTGTGATAATGGAGTAGGTACATATAATAATGAAGTATATGCTTGTGATAATGGATAAGGTACATATAATAATGAAGTATATGCTTGTGATAATGGATAAGGTACATATAGTAATGAAGTATATGCTTGTGATAATGGATAAGGTACATATAATAATGAAGTATATGCTTGTGATAATGGATAAGGTACATATAATAATGAAGTATATGCTTGTGATAATGGATAAGGTCCATATAATAATGAAGTATATGCTTGTGATAATGGATAAGGTACATATAATAATGAAGTATATGCTTGTGATAATGGAGTAGATACATATAATAATGAAGTATATGCTTGTGATAATGGAGTAGGTACATATAATAATGAAGTATATGCTTTTGATAATGGATAAGGTACATATAATAATGATGTATATGCTTGTGATAATGGAGTAGGTACATATAATAATGAAGTATATGCTTGTGATAATAGAGTAGATACATATAATAATGAAGTATATGCTTGTGATAATGGATAAGGTACATATAATAATGAAGTATATGCTTGTGATAATGGAGTAGGTACATATAATAATGAAGTATATGCTTGTGATAATGGATAAGGTACATATAATAATGAAGTATATGCTTGTGATAATGGAGTAGGTACATATAATAATGAAGTATATGCTTGTGATAATGGATAAGGTACATATAATAATGAAGTATATGCTTGTGATAATGGAGTAGGTACATATAATAATGAAGTATATGCTTGTGATAATGGATAAGGTACATATAATAATGAAGTATAAGCTTGTGATAATGGAGTAGGTACATATAATAATGAAGTATATGCTTGTGATAATGGAGTAGATACATATAATAATGAAGTATATGCTTGTGATAATTGAGTAGATACATATAATAATGAAGTATATGCTTGTGATAATGGAGTAGATACATATAATAATGGAGTATATGCTTGTGATAATGGATAAGGTACATATAATAATGAAGTATATGCTTGTGATAATGGATAAGGTACATATAATAATGAAGTATATGCTTGTGATAATGGATAAGGTACATATAATAATAAAGTATATGCTTGTGATAATGGATAACGTACATATAATAATGAAGTATATGCTTGTGATAATGGATAAGGTACATATAATAATGAACCATATGCTTGTGATAATGGATAAGGTACATATAATAATGAAGTATATGCTTGTGATAATGGATAAGGTATATATAATAATGAAGTATATGCTTGTGATAATGGATAAGGTACATATAATAATGAAGTATATGCTTGTGATAATGGATAAGGTACATATAATAATGAAGTATATGCTTGTGATAATGGATAAGGTACATATAATAATGAAGTATATGCTTGTGATAATATATAAGGTACATATGATAATGAAGTATATGCTTGTGATAATGGATAAGGTACATATAATAATGAAGTATATGCTTGTGATAATGGATAAGGTACATATAATAATGAAGTATATGCTTTATGATAATGGATAAGGTACATATAATAATGAAGTATATGCTTGTGATAATGGATAAGGTACATATAATAATGAAGTATATGCTTGTGATAATGGATAAGGTACATATAATAATGAAGTATATGCTTGTGATAATGGATAAGGTACATATAATAATGAAGTATATGCTTGTGATAATGGATAAGGTACATATAATAATGAAGTATATGCTTGTGATAATGGATAAGGTACATATAATAATGAAGTATATGCTTGTGATAATGGATAAGGTACATATAATAATGAAGTATATGCTTGTGATAATGGATAAGGTACATATGATAATGAACTATATGCTTGTGATAATGGATAAGGTACATATAATAATGAAGTATATTATTGTGATAATGGAGTAGATACATATAATAATGAAGTATATGCTTGTGATAATGGATAAGGTACATATAATAATGAAGTATATGCTTGTGATAATGGATAAGGTACATATAATAATGAAGTATATGCTTGTGATAATGGATAAGGTACATATAATAATGAAGTATATGCTTGTGATAATGGATAAGGTACATATAATAATGAAGTATATGCTTTATGATAATGGATAAGGTACATATAATAATGAAGTATATGCTTGTGATAATGGATAAGGTACATATAATAATGAAGTATATGCTTGTGATAATGGAGTAGGTACATATGATAATGAAGTATATGCTTGTGATAATGGATAAGGTACATATGATAATGAACTATATGCTTGTGATAATGGAGTAGGTACATATGATAATGAAGTATATGCTTGTGATAATGGATAAGGTACATATAATAATGAAGTATATGCTTGTGATAATGGTTAAGGTACATATAATAATGAAGTATATGCTTTTGATAATGGATAAGGTACATATAATAATGAAGTATATGCTTGTGATAATGGAGTAGGTACATATCATAATGAAGTATATGCTTGTGATAATGGATAAGGTACATATGATAATGAACTATATGCTTGTGATAATGGAGTAGGTACATATGATAATGAAGTATATGCTTGTGATAATGGAGTAGGTACATATAATAATGAAGTATATGCTTGTGATAATGGATAAGGTACATATAATAATGAAGTATATGCTTGTGATAATGGATAAGGTACATATAATAATGAAGTATATGCTTGTGATAATGGATAAGGTACATATAATAATGAAGTATATGCTTGTGATAATGGATAAGGTACATATAATAATGAAGTATATGCTTGTGATAATGGATAAGGTACATATAATAATGAAGTATATGCTTGTGATAATGGATAAGGTACATATAATAATGAAGTATATGCTTGTGATAATGGATAAGGTACATATGATAATGAAGTATATGCTTGTGATAATGGATAAGGTACATATGATAATGAAGTATATGCTTGTGATAATGGATAAGGTACGTATAATAATGAAGTATATGCTTGTGATAATGGATAAGGTACATATAATAATGAAGTATATGCTTGTGATAATGGATAAGGTCCATATAATAATGAAGTATATGCTTGTGATAATGGATAAGGTACATATAATAATGAAGTATATGCTTGTGATAATGGATAAGGTACATACAATAATTAACTATATGCTTGTGATAATGGATAAGGTAATATAATAATGAAGTATATGCTTGTGATAATGGATAAGGTACATGTGATAAGTAAAATGAGCCTTCACATCTCAAAGTGTATTGGGCACATGGTTACAAACCAATCAACACGTGTAGATAGATGGTAAAATAAAGTAGGGATATGTGATAAAAGAGTAGGGATATGTGATAAAAGAGTAGGGATATGTGATAATGGAATGGATACATGTGATAGAGCAGATGGGGGAACGTGATAATGGTGTAGAGACATATAATAAAGCAATACAGACATGCGATAATAGATTGAAGAATGTGATAACAGAGTAGATATATGCCACAACAGAGTGGAGACAAGTAATAAAGGCATAGATAAATGTGATAATAGAGTAGAGACATGCGATACCTCATCTGATAATGGAGTAGATACATGTAATAAATGAGTAGATACATATGATAATGAAGTGGAGACATGTGATAAAGGAATAGGGACGTGATAATGGAGTGGAGACATGATAAAGGAGTAGGGACGTGTTAATAGAGTGGAAACTTATGATAAAGGAGTAGAGACATGAGATAATAGAGTAGGGACATCTCATAATAGAGTGGAGACATATGATAAAGAAATAAGGACATGTGATAATGGAATAGATACATCTAATAAAGGAGTAGATCCATATGATAATAGAGTGGAAACATGTGATAAAAGAGTAGGGACATGGGACAATTTTTTGTTGTTGTTTTTTTTGGGGCATATCCTTTACAGGACATCACTGTCAACACCAGCATCTTTCAGCTGTATGTTGATTTCTTGGCAAGATTACGCTCAGTAGTTTGCCATTGCTTTCTGAGCGGCCGGCTCACATACCCCGTAAGTTACCGATGCGATTCGAACCACTGCTGATTCAAACCATCATCACGTTACCGACGAGAGTATACAAGATTACGGAGAAAAGTCATAACCTCTAAGCCACGAAGCCGGCATATAGGACAATAGAATTGAGTTATGCTATGAAACAACATACTGCACCCAGGACATTCCCATATGCGCTCCATCCCCTCGTTCAAAAGCCAGCGAATAGTCATACTGCTGATGGTTCCAACTGCCATCTGATTAAAAGTTCTCCTGGTCTTCCCTCTCAGTTTTGAGACTCGTCCAGAACACCTGCCAATCCCCCGCCATATCATTCTCTCCACATACTGATCCTGTCTGTTTCATTGTTTTCTCCACCTGATCCCACAGGTGCAATCACCTCTCCCTAATCTATAGGTAATCTACCACATTCCTTGCCAGCCTAGTGGCCTGTTCATTCCCCCGCACTCCCACATGACAAGGGCAGAAAATCCATATAATTCTCACAACCTGTGACCTCTGAAGCGAGGCTGTAACATATGAGAAAGGAGAAGGAACATGTGATAATAGAGTGGAGACATGTAATAAAAGAGTAGGGATATGTAACAATAGAATGGAGATATATGATAAAGGAGTAGGGACATAAGATAATAGAGTGGAGACATGTGACAAAAGAGTAGGGATATGTGACAATAGAATGGAGATATATGATAAAGGATTAGGGACATGTGATAATAGAGTGGAGACATGTGATCAAGGAGTAGGGATATGTGACAATAGAATGGAGATATATGATAAAGGAGTAAGGACATGTGATAATAGAGTGGATACATGTGTTAAAAGAGTAGGGGTATTAGACAATAGAATGGAGATATATGATAAAGGAATAGAGACATGTTATAAAATAGAATAGAAACATGCTTACCATTAGCCAAGGATGACTCTCTCTGTTTTTTCCATGTTTTCAGGTCTACAGTTTGCTGTAACAGTGGCTCCGAAGTCCATGAAAGCAGTGGTCACTGGTCTCTTTTACTTCTTCTCTGGAGTTGCCAGTTTTTTGGGAGTTGCCATTGTGTTGATCCTGCAGCAGAGCAACACTTGGTTTCAAAGTAGTGACTATGGGGACATCAACTGCAGGCAACAGTGTTATTTAGACGGGAAAAGGCCACCAGGCGACTGCCATCTTGACTACTATTTCTTTACCCTGGCCGGATGGGAAGCAGTAGGGCTGATTTTATTTTTGATTGTGGCCAAAGTGTTTAATTTAAATTCTGATGCATCTGTGATGAGGCCAAGAAGAAATGACAGTAGAACAGCAAGTAACAATAAACACATACAGAGACAGAGGTCGAATGCACCAGCAACTTAGTCTTAGTTCTTTGGTTAACATTGTCAATTTTTGACAAGTGTAATAATGTCAGCGGTTGGAAAGCACATGTGCCTTTATATTTTTCTGTCTGTTTTTTGTTTCATTTGCTGTTTTCATTTTAGATTAAATTGTCACCCGTACTGTGGGATGGCCTTTTTGTCTGCTAACCATAGGATTTTTCTTCGTATAATTTATGCTGTGTGCCATTGGTGATCATGTCCGTCCACATATGAGGTGGGGTAACCAGTTGTCTTCATTGTCAAAAAGAACAGTAATGTTAAAAATTTTTGCACTGTAATGAAATTCCAGTAACTTTTTTAGAGTAACTAATGATGACGTCATACTCTTTGGACAACAATCCCCTTCAAATTAATATCTTAATTGTGGCTGACTGGGTCACAGGATTATTAATCCGAGTCTGATGATGGACCCTAATATAACTTCTCTTCTGAGGTTGAATTGGGTAGGAGTAATGGTAGAATCCATCCATCATGTGCCATGCCGGAAAGCGTGGGCGGTCATGACTCGCCATTTCACTCGATCACCAGAGTCGTGGATCAGCTCAGTGTTCCTGTCTCAACCATGCCATGTGGCCAAGCCATCCAGGTATTTACTTCTCGGTCTTCCCCTTGGTCTGTTCCCTTCGATCTTGCCAGTTGTCACCAAGTTCTCCAACTTATTTCTTCTCATAACATATCCAAAAAATTGTGACTGTCTACGTCTAATTTCTCTAATCGATGTACGATTTTCATTTGTTTCCTGTAGTACTTGGTCATTGGTTTTTCTGTCTGTCCATGGTATTCTTTGCATTCTCCTCAGAAACCACATTTCTACAGCCATCAGATGTTTTTCAGCCTGACTGCTCATTGTCCAAGTTTCACATCCATACAATAGTAGAATGGAAAAGGTTAATGAATATAGAATAATATTTAAAAATGTTGAGTAAAACAATATATACAAATGTTGGGTTGAGTCAGGAACTGACAACACAACACTCAAGTCATTCCTATACATGCTCCGTCCTCATATATGCAGATGTAAAAAGACATAAAAGTCTTCTTTAGTCGTGTAAGGAGAAAGGCATTGGAAAATGTTGCGGCGACTGGACAGGTCGGTGGTAGAGACAGACCAAGAGAAACATTGCGGGATGGACCGAGATGGTGGCAATGAAGGAATATCATCAACAGAAATGATCCAGTATACCAAGATCTGTGGAGATGAATGGATGCCTAACCTAGCTGGCATGATAATTGATGATTTTCATGCTGCTTCATATTTCTCCATGTGCTTATTCAACTGAAATCACATCATCTTTGTGCATACTTAAGAAACGTGAAAGCTCATATTTTGTCTATTTCACTTCTGTTGAATAGGTCAGAGATTTTTCTAAAAATATACAATGGTACAATCACCGTTTTCCTAAACAACAATTTAAAATTTATATTTGTGTAGATGTAGTTATTGTATTTGACTTTTATTGTTACTAGGGCCATTTTTTTTTCTCGTGTATTTTTGTGTGTAAATATTCTAATTAAATTTAGAGCTAGCAGTGAAGTATTGTGAAGATTTCTGTATAATGATTTGAAGGATCTGTCGTTGTTGGAGTGAGATGAGTTTTCTACATCATTTTGATGAGTTTTCTACGTCATTTTGATGAGTTTTCTACGTCATTTTGATGAATTTTCTACATCATTTTGATGAGTTTTCTACATAATTTCTTCCTTGTAGTAAACAGTTGTTAGGATAAATAATGATTATCATCACATTGTTTATATATCCACTAATGTCAGTGTCATAATCATCACCTACATTATGAAATGATAATTCTCACTATGATTATTTTAATCGTGATTATTTTATGTCATTATAATTATGATCGTTATTATTTTATGTCATTATAATTATGATATAAATGTTATCATATCTTTTATTGTATCATAATTATTTTGAATGCAGGTTTTAAATAAGACCCTTTCATATACCGTGAGGCATTTTGGGTATTTAATGCCAGCCTCAACTTTAATAAACCAATCAGCACTTGATCGTCATCATGTGCCATGCTGATAAGCGTGGGCGGTCATGTTTTGCCATCTCACTCGATCACCAGCTGTGGATCAGCTCAGTGTTCTTGTCTTGACCTCACAGCGTGGCCAAGCCATCTAGGCATTTACTTCTCTACCCTCCCCTTGCTCTCTTCTCCTCGATCTTGTCAGTTGTCACCAAGTTCTCCAATTTACTTCTTCTCATAACGTTACCAAAACATTGTGATTATCTACGTCTAATTTCTCTAATCACAGTACTCGATAGGTGATGTGGTCGATGTCTTGTCAGCCACTTTTATTTCCCGTGATATTTCTTGGTACCCATTTACAGATTGGGTCAACCTAGGAGCCAGGATCAGTTTAAGAAAATCTGCCTCTGTTACTTTCAATGTTTTTGTTACTTTAAATGCTTGTGTTAATTTAAATGTCTGTGTTACTTAAAATGTCCCTGTTACTTTCCATGTTTGTGTTACTTTTAATACTTGTGTTATTTTAAATGTTTGTGTTACTTTAAATGTCCCTGTTACTTTCAATGTTTGTGTTACTTTAAATGATTGTGTTACTTTCAATGTTTGTGTTACTTTAAATGCTTGTGTTACTTTAAATGTCCCTGTTACTTTCAATGTTTGTATTACTTTAAATGCTTGTGTAACTGTAAATGTTTGTGTTACTTTAAATGCACAATGCAAATAGACAGCACATGGCAAATAGCGCAATGCAAATAGACAGCACATGGCAAATAGCACAATGCAAATAGACAGCACATGGCAAATAGACAGCACATGGCAAATAGCACAATGCAAATAGACAGCACATGGCAAATAGCACAATGCAAATAGACAGCACATGGCAAATAGCACAATGCAAATAGACAGCACATGGCAAATAGACAGCACATGGCAAATAGACAGCACATGGCAAATAGCACAATGAAAATAGACAGCACATGGCAAATAGACAGCACATGGCAAATAGCACAATGCAAATAGACAGCACATGGCAAATAGCACAATGCAAATAGACAGCACATGGCAAATAGACAGCACATGGCAAATAGACAGCACATGGCAAATAGACAGCACATGGCAAATAGACAGCACAAGGCAAACTGACAGCACATGGCAAATATACATCACATGGCAAATATACATCACATGGCAAATATACATCACATGGCAAATAGACAGCACATGGCAAATAGCGCAATGCAAATAGACATCACATGGCAGATAGCACATGGCAAATAGACAGCACAAGGCAAACTGACAGCACATGGCAAATAGACAGCACATGGCAAATAGACAGCACATGGCAAATAGACAGCACATGGCAGATAGACAGCACATGGCAAATAGCGCAATGCAAATAGACAGCACATGGCAAATAGCACAATGCAAATAGACAGCACATGGCAAATAAACAGCACATGGCAAATAGACAGCACATGGCAAATAGACAGCAACATGGCAAATAGACAGCACAAGGCAAACTGACAGCACATGGCAAATATACATCACATGGCAAATATACATCACATGGCAAATAGCGCAATGCAAATAGACATCACATGGCAGATAGCACATGGCAAATAGACAGCACAAGGCAAACTGACAGCACATGGCAAATAGACAGCACATGGCAAATAGCACAATGCAAATAGACAGCACATGGCAAATAGACAGCACATGGCAGATAGACAGCACATGGCAAATAGCGCAATGCAAATAGACAGCACATGGCAAATAGACAGCACATGGCAAATAGACAGCACATGGCAGATAGACAGCACATGGCAAATAGCGCAATGCAAATAGACAGCACATGGCAAATAGCACAATGCAAATAGACAGCACATGGCAAATAAACAGCACATGGCAAATAGACAGCACATGGCAAATAGACAGCACATGGCAAATAGACAGCACAAGGCAAACTGACAGCACATGGCAAATATACATCACATGGCAAATATACATCACATTGCAAATATACATCACATGGCAAATAGTACATAGCAAATATACATCACATGGCAAATATACATCACATGGCAAATATACATCACATGGCAAATATACATCACATGGCAAATAGACAGCACATGGCAAATAGCGCAATGCAAATAGACATCACATGGCAGATAGCACATGGCAAATAGCGCAATGCAAATAGACATCACATGGCAGATAGCACATGGCAAATAGACAGCACAAGGCAAACTGACAGCACATGGCAAATAGACAGCACATGGCAGATAGACAGCACATGGCAAATAGCGCAATGCAAATAGACAGCACATGGCAAATAGCGCAATGCAAATAGACAGCACATGGCAAATAGCGCAATGCAAATAGACAGCACATGGCAAATAGCGCAATGCAAATAGACAGCACAATGAAAATAGACAGCACATGGCAAATAGACAGCACATGGCAGATAGCACATGGCAAATAGTGCAATGCAAATAAACAGCACATGGCAAATAGACAGCACATGGCAAATAGCACAATGCAAATAGACAGCACATGGCAAATAAACAGCACATGGCAAATAGACAGCACATGGCAAATAGACAGCACATGGCAAATAGACAGCACAAGGCAAACTGACACCACATGGCAAATATACATCACATGGCAAATATACATCACATGGCAAATATACATCACATGGCAAATAGTACATAGCAAATATACATCACATGGCAAATATACATCACATGGCAAATATACATCACATGGCAAATAGACAGCACATGGCAAATAGACAGCACATGGCAAATAGCGCAATGCAAATAGACATCACATGGCAGATAGCACATGGCAAATAGACAGCACAAGGCAAACTGACAGCACATGGCAAATAGACAGCACATGGCAGATAGACAGCACATGGCAAATAGCGCAATGCAAATAGACAGCACATGGCAAATAGCGCAATGCAAATAGACAGCACATGGCAAATAGCGCAATGCAAATAGACAGCACATGGCAAATAGCGCAATGCAAATAGACAGCACAATGAAAATAGACAGCACATGGCAAATAGACAGCACATGGCAAATAGCGCAATGCAAATAGACATCACATGGCAGATAGCACATGGCAAATAGACAGCACAAGGCAAACTGACAGCACATGGCAAATAGACAGCACATGGCAGATAGACAGCACATGGCAAATAGCGCAATGCAAATAGACAGCACATGGCAAATAGCGCAATGCAAATAGACAGCACATGGCAGATAGCACATGGCAAATAGACAGCACATGGCAAATAGCGCAATGCAAATAGACAGCACAATGAAAATAGACAGCACATGGCAAATAGACAGCACATGGCAGATAGCACATGGCAAATAGTGCAATGCAAATAAACAGCACATGGCAAATAGACAGCACATGGCAAATAGCGCAATGCAAATAGACAGCACATGACAAATAGCGCAATGCAAATAGACAGCACATGGCAAATAGCGCAATGCAAATAGACAGCACAATGAAAATAGACAGCACATGGCAAATAGACAGCACAAGGCAAATAGACAGCACAAGGCAAATAGACAGCACATGGCAGATAGCACATGGCAAATAGTGCAATGCAAATAGACAGCACATGGCAAATAGACAGCACATGGCAAATAGCGCAATGCAAAAAAGACAGCACAATGCAAATAGACAGCACATGGCAAATAGACAGTACATGGCAAATAGAGCAATGCAAATAGACTGCACATGGCAAATAGCGCAATGCAAAGACAGCACCTGGCAAATAGACAGCACATGGCAAATAGACAGCACATGGCAAATAGACAGCACATGGCAAATAGCACAATGCAAATAGACAGCACATGGCAAATAGACAGCACAAGGCAAATAGACAGCACAAGGCAAATAAACAGCACATGGCAAATAGACAGCATATGGCATGGCAAATAGCACAATACAAATAGACAGCACATGGCAAATAGCGCAATGCAAATAGACAGCACATGGCAAATAGCACAATACAAATAGACAGCACATGGCAAATAGCGCAATGCAAATAGACAGCACATGGCAAATAGACAGCACATGGCAAATAGCACAGTGCAAATAGACAGCACATGGCAAATAGCACAATGCAAATAGACAGCACATGGCAAATAGACAGCACATGGCAAATAGCGCAATGCAAATAGACAGCACATGGCAAATAGACAGCGCAATGCAAATAGACAGCACATGGCAAATAGCGCAATGCAAATAGACAGCACATGGCAAATAGACAGCACATGGCAAATAGCGCAATGCAAATAGCACATGGCAAATAGACAGCACATGGCAAATAGCACAATGCAAATAGACAGCACAATGCAAATAGACAGCACATGGCAATAAGCGCAATGCAAATAGACAGCACAATGCAAATAGACAGCACATGGCAAACAGCCACTAATAAATGTTCCATTAACTATAATACTGAAGCAGAAATATTGAAACTGGCTATGACAGCTTTCATTGGTTGGTTGTCTGGCTGGCTGGTTGATTGGTTAATCCTCTGTGAGTCTTAATTTTCAAGTGTGAAGCACTGGCATTCAGGTCATTTGAGCCATGAAAAGGGCTTGTGCCTATCAGTGTTTGGTTGGTATAGAGACTTCCTTCCTGACTTAGTATGCTGCTTGCTTGCTTGCTTGTGTTCGTTGGCTTGAGCTCCAACGCGAAGTCCTGTATGTCGGATGAAGGCATCCTGTTGTCCAACATCAGTGTGATGTCATACCGGACCTGAGGTTTGCGTGAGTATCCGTTGTCCCATGTCTGGCTTATTGGTGTGCAGACTGGTGGTTCCTCGCCGTACAGGCAGACACTCTCCGACTTTGGAAGAATCGGCGATCCTACTGACTTTAGCCAGGACCCCGAAGGGACCTGTTGCCCAGGACGCTCGACGAGGACGCGTCAATAGGTCTTGGCCAGTATATAACCCGGCCCTGGTGCCATGGAAACACCTCTGCGTCCCGACTTAGTATCAAAGTGCAGTCTCTCTGGTGGCCTGTGATGCAGAGCTTTCTTTCTCTCTTCAAGCTCAGAAACCAATGGAACAAAAGAAGATGCAGAGATGAATAAAAGAAAACATGGAGGTGAACACAGGAAGATGTGGAGATGAACAAAAGAAGATGCAGAGATGAACAAAAGAAGATGCAAAGATGAACAAATGAAGACACAGAGATGAACAAAAGAAGACACAGATGATAGAAGAAGATGCGGAGATGAACACAAGAAGATGGAGAGATGAACAAAAGAAGATGTGGAGATGAACAAAAGAATATGTGAAAATGAACAAAAGAAGACGAGGAGATGAACAAAAGAAGAGACAGAGATGAACAAAAGAAGAGACAGAGATGACAAAAGAAGACACAGAGATGAACAAACGAAGATGTTGAGATGAACAAAGGGTCATGTTAAAAACAAGTATATATCACTTATACCAGGGTCATGTTACAAAAGTATATATCACTTAGTCCAGGGTCATGTTACAGAGGTATATATCACATAGACCAGGATCATGTTACAGAAGTATATATCACATATACCAGGGTCATTTTATAAAAGTATATATCTCATTCAAGTCAAGTGACGTCGTCCGCGTCGGCTGACATTCAACAGCCAACTCAGAACTGGTACGGACCAGGGGAATCCGACTGTCTAATTAAAACAAAGCATTGCGACGGCCGTCACCCGGTGTTGACGCAATGTGATTTCTGCCCAGTGCTCTGAATGTCAAAGTGAAGAAATTCAACCAAGCGCGGGTAAACGGCGGGAGTAACTATGACTCTCTTAAGGTAGCCAAATGCCTCGTCATCTAATTAGTGACGCGCATGAATGGATTAACGAGATTCCCACTGTCCCTATCTACTATCTAGCGAAACCACAGCCAAGGGAACGGGCTTGGTAGAATCAGCGGGGAAAGAAGACCCTGTTGAGCTTGACTCTAGTTCGACTTTGTGAAGACACATGAAGGGTGTAGCATAGGTGGGAGCGCAAGCGCAATTGAAATACCACTACTTTTATCGTTTCTTTACTTATTCAGTCTCTCGGTAGAGATTTGTTCGCAGCAGACGAGCATAATCTCCGGCGGGCCTATTCTCGCTGGTCGCGAGAGCCGCACAGTGGAAGTATGGGAGATTTGCTTGCAAATAGACAGGCAATATCTCCTGCGGTAGCTATGTCCCGCTGGTCGCGGGGACCGCTATAAGTCAGGTGGGGAGTCTGACGATAGTGCACGCTTTACACAGGTCCGGACACTTGTGATTGACAGATGTGCGCGCCCTCATGGTCCGGGCTCGTACAAGGCCCTCACCTGTGGGACATGGCTGAACGCCTCTAAGCCGGGTCCCTTGGGTGTCAGGGTCTGGCCATAACTCGCCACCGGCTCGTGGTGGTGAGGTCTCGGTGGATTGACGCTGAGCCGCCAGCGTCTGCAGCCTACCTTGTGCCAGACGTATTGGTTACCCATTCCTCTGGAATACACAAGACTAGGCCGAGAGAGAAATCATGTCATTTGGGCATCACATGATCTCTGAAGCTCTGCCCAGACATTGTGTTGGAATATTTGCCACATTCCACTCACATACTTTGGTCTGTCAAGACTGCAAGGTGTCTACTTACTTACTTACTTATATCTCATTCACCAAGGTCATGTTATAAAAGTATATATATCTCATAGTCCAGGGTCATGTTACAGAAGTATATATCACATGCACCAGGGTCATGTTACAGAAGTATATGTCACATAGACCAGATCATGATATAAAAGTATATATCACATAGACCAGATCATGATATAAAAGTATATATCACATAGACCAGATCATGATATAAAAGTATATATCACATAGACCAGATCATGATATAAAAGTATATATCACATAGATCAGATCATGATATAAAAGTATATATCACATACACCAGGGTCATGTTATGAAAGACTGAACATTGTGTGGACCAGATGCTTGTTACTTGTTAAGCTTCCTATATTATATGTATATATTTAAAATAACAATTCTATGATATTTTATTTGTCTATTTTTTTATAGCCTAAATCTGTTAATATAGTTTTTATATTACTATATATTTGCAATATCTACTATCTGCATTCTCCAATGCTTGTTCTGAATTTGGTTTAACGATTGGTAAAAAGAAGACGCAGATTATGTCACAAGGTGCACATGGGGTACCATCAATCTTTATTGACGACGCCGAACTAGAGATGGTAGACCATTTTACATATCTAGGATCAGTGGTAAATAGCCAATTATCCCTAGATCAGGAAATCAACATCCAGATTGGTAAGGCAGCAACAGAATGAACAGGTTAAGAAAAAGAGTCTGGGAGAACAGGAAGCTTACTGCCAAAACAAAAGTCCTTGTCTATCAAGTCTGTGTCCTTAGTACTCTTCTCTATGGCAGTGAAACCTGGACAACTTACTCACATCAAGAGAAACGTTTAAACAGCTTTCATATGCGGTGTCTGCGAAGAATTCTTGGTATTAAGTGGCAAGACAAAATCACAAATACTGAAGTATTGGAAAGATCAGGTTGTGTGATGGTTTATTCCATGCTCAGTCTTCGTAGACTTAGATGGATAGGACATCTTAGGAGGATGGATGATGGTAGAATACCAAAGGACATCTTTTTTGGTGAATTACAGATGGGTAAGAGATCTCAGGGTCGGCCTCTACTATGATACAAAGGTGTGTGTAAGCGGGACATGATTGATACAGGCATTGATAATGCACAGTGGGAGGAAGTCGCCACTGAACGTGTTGCATGGAGGGCAAACATCAGAAATGGAATAAAGACAAAGGAGAAAATTATTGCAGATAAGTCACACACCGAGCGTGTGAGACGTAAGATAGTGCATGATGGTGGAAATGACCACGTGTTCACATGCACCCACGGTGAATGAACATTTACAGCGCGAATTGGCCTTATAAGTCACATTCGCTACCGCCATAGGTAAACGTTATTATGCCTTTTTAAAGCACAAACTATCGTCTGTCAAGACGGCAAGGTGCCAATGATGATGATGAAATGATGATTTGACAGGGGAGCTGTGGTAGTGTGGTGGCTAGCATGCTTGCCTGCCATCCTGGTGGTCATCTGTTTGATTCCCAATTGAGGGGTTTGTTTAAAGTTGACTTGGGGGCTCACAGCTTGACCAGACCTAACATGGCTGCCTTATACTGCCCGGGGAAGCTAATGTTGACCACATCACCCACCGGGTGCCAGTAGGCCTATACAAAATGTGGGTTAGCACCATATATCCACAGCACCCCAAGCCGTGTTAAATGGACCTTTACTTTTTTGTACTTATATTTAACTTTTTTTTTGTACAGGAGAAGTCTCCTTTTTATTGTAAACCTGGGCTTTCTTTATAAGAGATCCCCCCAGTTTGTCCTTGAAGTATAATATGATGTTAACCCTTTACAGGGCACAGGATTTTACTTTTTGTAACTCTGAACGGGCAACATTTTTCTGATTGTAGGTCATATGTAGGGTTACGTTAGTAAAAACATCAAATCTAAGCTGTTGGTGAACGGATTTTTTAAATTAAAATAAAAAATGAAGGAAAATGAATGCAGATTTATTAATTTACTCACATGTGAAATAAATAATCCAATGTTGCCTGAATTTCGGTTGTATTTGTTGGAACCCATGTTCGATCATTTATCTGTTCGATCTTTTTATCTAGCATACTCATCTTTTTGATCGGCAGTCATTTTAAAAGTCTCAGAGAGATCCCAAATATGTACTGGTTAAGCTGATATCACTGATAGATATCTAGCTCCGATTCACAGCACTTCAGTGTCACTTAAATTAAACCCAGCAAAATCTCCGCCATCACTTGAAGAATTGACAAAATACATTTTGAAAAACAAAGCATAAACACCCTGAAAACTATACAAAAATCTGATGAAATCGCTTGCAAATGGCGCACATGTGAACTACTTATCGATAAAGCCGGACGTAAGCAATCAGAAGTCTCGGAAAGCCGCGAGATTATGTTTTTACAACACTTAATAATCATGAACGCTTGGGGACGTTTTGCCCGTTCCGGGGTAAACACGCTCTGGGCCATTCTGCCCGGTAAAGGGTTAATCTTAATAATATAATTGTTTATATATGTGTGGATTTATCAGTGGTTGTATTTCTCCTATATAGGAAATAGAGTTTAATTGAGTTGAGTCAAGAATCAACATCGCAGCACTCCAGATATTCTCTTATGCGCGTCGTCGTATTTTCAACAGCCAGTGAAGAGTCCCAATACTTAATATATAGGAAATGTGGTTGTAGTCTGTACACGGGTTAATTAGCCATGGAGTAGAATTGAAACCTCTTTAGTGGCAGGATTATTTTATTTCAGCTAGTGGTTGTAGTCGGTACATGGGTTAATTAGCCATGGAGTAGAATTGAAACCTCTTTAGTGGCAGGATTATTTTATTTTAGCTAGTGGTTGTAGTCGGTACACGGGTTAATTAGCCATGGAGTAGAAGTGAAACCTCTTTAGTGGCAGGATTATTTTATTTCAGCTAGTATGGTTGTAATGTCATTTAATAAGATAGAGATGTTAAAGTAAGAATAGAAAAGGCAAAAAAAGCTTTCATAGCACTAGTAAAATCATGGAGGCCATAAGACATTAAAATTAGTATCATCAGCATCTTCCACCTTTGCCATCAAACGTCGGGGGAAGCAATAGTTGACATTCTAGTGCCAGATGGGTAACACCAGATAGTGTCATTTTGTGTGACTGTACAGTGAAAACTGGTATCAAACTTAGAATAAAAGATAACATCCTCAGTACTTGACAATCCAAAGAAATATGTGAGTTGGTTCAGGTTCTATTTTACATTTGGGGTTAAGGGCAGAAAAAGAGTATGCCTTTTATTACCATCTGTGTGGAGGTCAGCATGGCTGAATGGATAAGAACACTTGTTCTTAAATATCCAGTGTGCTGATGCTGAGATAGCAGGTTCAACCCCCTACACCGGTCAGTTGGACTAAAAATGTTGAATTCTTGTCCTTGACTTGGGGATGTAAATTACAACTACCTCTGAAATTGGAGTGAGTTTGCCTAAAGGCGAGGGATACTGGTAATCGGGAAGGCTAATCCACACGCAAAATTCAGTCCAGTGCACTAGAAGTAGTACCATGTGTATGGACTACGTTTAAGTTCAAAGCGAGCTAATGCAAAAATGATCAAACGAACCTACAATTTGCTTTTCAAGGCAGCAGGTTTTCGTGTCTATTTATGTCTGATGCCTATCCATCGACTTGTCCGTCTTCGGAGACCCTACCTGTAGTTATGCGAGTCAGTAGCAGTGAGTCATGTATTATTGATTATTTTTCATGCGTTTTAATGCTTATTGTTCTTTTGACCCTTTCACTTTCCAGAATCTATTACATCGCTGTCTTCAGTGCTGGTCACATTTGATTATCAGTGGTCAATTTTTTAGTTGTCTCATTTGTGTGAAGATATGAATAGTTGTTATAAATATATTACATTAGAGGATATGATGTCAGAGTTTTCAATTAGTGTTTTCAAAACAAAATATTCACATAGTGAACTTAAACACAGAAGCCGCAATAAGTCAACACCTCTGAAACTGTGGCCATAATGTTAACAGAGAAAAAGCGGTTTGTAAACTGTATTGACCAACAGTAAATGATTGTTCAAATATAGTGAGGCATTAGCCATCAGGCAGTTCCAGCCAGTTTTCTGCAGACAGAAAGAGTTCATGTTAAATTTGAAATTACCGTGGGGGTAACAAATGTTCCACATTCGAACAATACCCATGACTATGTGTTTTAATTGTTTCAGCTGAAGTATTATTGTATACACTTCATATGATATATAACTCTGCAGTATGCACCCGACAAGATGCAGCGAAATATGCCTGGCAATAAATTGTGCAGCATGGTGTTTGTGGATTCTGTATTAAAGTGAGTGATTCACTATATTCATGTTGTAAAGGACATATTGAAAAATGATAGCCAGGTGAAAAATGTAAGGAAAGTTTGTTGAAAGTAATAGCCATGTTTGTTGAAAGTAATAGCCATGTTTGTTGAAAGTAATAGCCATGTTTGTTGAAAGTAATAGCCATGTTTGTTGAAAGTAATAGCCATGTTTGTTGAAAGTAATTACCATGTTTGGTGAAAGTAATAGCCATGAAATCTGGCTTACTGTCATTATCATTAAAAATAGATATGTATAATATTGACCTTCAATCTTTGAAGAGTTCATTCTTTAGATGTTTTAAAAAAAGAAACACAACGCAAGTCCTGTAGCATGGAGCCTGCTGTGGGATTTTGAAGTGTTAGGACCTTTACATTTTGTAGGCCTGAGTGCATGAAGGATTAGGTAGTCAGTCTCTCCCTCCCATAGCAAATGATGAAAGCCAGTTACATTGACAGTTTTGTTTTTTATAAAGCACTTTTTTTTGCAGAAAATATTTAGTAGAGTTTCATGTTATGTTTTGTTTTAATGGACTTGCTACACTAACATCAAAGGACAAAAGAACAGCTGAAACCACTGTAATATTCAATTTTTTTTAAAAATAAAGCACTTATTTGCAGAGAATATATAGTACAGTTCCATGTTATTTTTTTGGTTTAATGGACTTGTTACACTAAAATCAAAAGACAGAAGAACAGATGAAACAATGATAATATTCTCTTTTTCATAAAGTACTTTTTTGCAGAGAATATAAAGTAGAGTTTCATGTTATTTTTTATTTTAATGGACTTGTTACACTAAAATCAAAAGACATAAGAACAGTTGAAACTATGGTAATCTACAGTTTATTGTGTTTCCTTGGAATCAGCTGCATCTGCAGTTTTGTTTCCTGCATGAACTACTGCTGTAAGGCACTGGTGATCATGTCTGTCCACAGCCTTCTGTCTCTTGTGCTGCCAATAATTTCTGATACTGATGTTCCTCCATGCCATGATGTCAAACTGTCTATCTTCTGTCTTGGTCTCCCCTGCTTCTCCTCCCCTCAAAATTTCCCATTCGGACAACATACTCCATCTCTCCCCTTCTCATGACATTCCCAAAGAATGTGGACTCTTTTTCTGATGTGAGTAACCAGTTCTTTTTCTGAGTTAACTTCTTTCAGGATACCTTCATTGTTGTTTCTACTCTATGTGAGCTACACTGTAATGAAATGCCTACAGCAAACTGTAAGTAGAAAACTAGAAGATATCAGAAATTATGACACCAGGAAACATGTCAGGAAAGCATTACTGTCAGACTTATATATATATATATATATATATAGCAAATCAGATGGCTTGGTCAGGTCATGTTACAAGATTATCATGAAACAGTGGCCCACAAATAGATCTAACACTGAGATACAGCAGAAACAGCATGACGATTTCCTCGCAAATGATGAGGCAGTGAATACCAACATTTATAAGGTTCACACCAGGGCTCTAGCCATATGTCTCTTCTTAAACCTAAGGCAGAATGGCAAAACAGGAAAGAAGAAGAAGGAGGAGTAGAGATGGAATAGTCTGTATTTGAAGATATTCTCTCTGTTGGTCATATAAATCAATTGTGAATTGTTCATCTCATTAAATTGCCTTATGAAAAATGTATCAAATGGTGCATTAGTTTTTGCATGTTTGTATATAAAATGTTAGTGTCAAATACCATGCAAAGACCATGTACTTGCAACAGATGGTATCTGTAAGATTTTATATTGATCAAGGTTCTCCTTGGCATATGAGACTATGATCTCTAGCATGAGAATGGAGGTGGAGGCAGTAACAGTGGCATTCCGTTGGTTAGAGGCGACCACTGCAACACACATTGTATTCATTACGTCCTCACGGGATATGCTTAATAAGGTGAAGAAAGGAACATATCATGTGGAATGGCTTGCTTTGCTTCAGAGGTCAAAGATTGTGAGAATTGTATGGATTATCTGTCCTGATCATGCAGGTTTGTGGGGGGGGGGGGGGGGGATGAAAAGGTTGATAGGCTGGCAGGGAATGAAACTCTTGGTGGTAGATTACTTATGGACAACGGATAGGTGGTCAGGACTAGGTGGAGAAAGCAGTGGAACAGACTGAGAGGATTATATGGCAGGAAATCAGTAGGTGCCTGGACGAATCTCAAAGCTGAGTGGGAAGACCAGGAGAACTTTCAATCAGATGACAGTTGGAACAATTAGTAGTATGACTCTTCACGGGCTGTTGAACAAGGGGAGGGAACACTGTGGAAATGTCATGAATGCAGTGATATTAGCTCTTAGCTCATAACACCTATTCAAATAAAACTGTCCAAAAAAGGTGAATTGCTTCACAAGGTATCGCTTCTTTGTTCATCATGAATATAATGATAAGAAGAAATGATAAAATAGGGGTAAGATTGACAAAAAATATAAATAATCTTCTGTGTTCTGAGGAAACAGAACTAATAGCAAGACATGAAAATCAATTGAAACAATTATTATCTGTCAACAATACAATATGAAAGTGACAGGAAATTATAGTAATGAATAAGAAATGAATGCAGACACAATATACAGTTCACATACATGGCATAGAATTGAAACAAGCAGAAATTAAATTTTCTGGGATCATTGATAAACACAAGATGGAAAAGGGAACACAAATTTGCTGAACAACTCGAGCAAAGGCAGAGTTACAACGGATGAAGATCCTTCAGCACAATAGATCCAAGCCCATGGAAGACAGAAGAAATAGGCTTTAGATTATTTTTTTGCACCCTCGCTTTTATCTCAAGCGTAGTCCATACATGTGCTGCTAGTTCTAGTTCACTGGATAGATGTTTGCGTGTGGATTAGGTTGACCTATTACCAGTGTCCCTCACCATCAGGCGGACCACTCCGACTTCAGAGGTACTTGTAATTTACGTTCCCAAGTCAATGACGAGAAATCATTTTAGTCCAACTAACCAGTGGGGGTGGGGGGGGGGGGATGGCAGGGAGTGAGGTGAGGGAGGGGGGTTGTTGGACCAGCTACTCGGCATCAGCACACCGAATATTTAAGAACGAGCGCTCTTATACATTCGGCCATACTAATGCTGCTCTTCGTGGGCGCATCATGGCCTGTAAATAAATGATTTGAAAGGCCAATGAGATTTGGATTCTTCGTTGAATACTGAGAATCCCATGGCCAGTTAGAAAGGATCAATATTCACGTGCTTCAGCTTGCTTTCGTCTCTCAGTGCAGCTTAGGCCCTGACCCAACTCACATCAAGCCTTTGATAGGCTGGTTCAGGATTGGTTGGATTTTGATAGGCTGGTTCAAGATTGGTTGGATTTTGATAGGCTGGTTCAGGATTGGTTCGATTTTGATAGGCTGGTTCAGGATTGGTTGGATTTTGATAGGCTGGTTCAAGATTGGTTGGATTTTGATAGGCTGGTTCAGGATTGGTTGGATTTTGATAGGCTGGTTCAGGATTGGTTGGAATTTGCAGCTGTAGTTTCCTACAGGATGAGATAGCCTGTTTCACACCAATCCTCCTTAGTTTCCTCTTACGACATGCGTGGCAGGTCACAGTGTTACTTTGTTTCCATTACGGGTCTCGGTAACGCATGTGTGATTTCGAGTGCTAAAGGATGCAAATGTGGTTCCTGAGACGATTGTTGCGAATTCCTTGGACTGCCAGAGTAACGAACATCTATTGCTTGAAAGAGGCTAATGAAACTAGAACATTATATACAACAATAAGCAAGAGACAAACTGTTTTCTTTGGTTGTGTGATGAGAAGAGAGGCATTGAAGATCATCGTGACAACTTGAAATATCAAGGGGAAGAGAGGCCGAGGCAGACCAAGAGAAATGATGCTGGATGGACTGAGACGGTGCCATGGAGGAATATCATCAGCAGAGTTAATCTAGAACACCATAGGTTGAGATCTGTGGAGAGCCATGAACACCTACGCCAGCTGACACGGCACTTGATGATGATGATAGTATACACATTTGCAATGGTGGAGTATACCAACACAAGACGATTACCATCTTATGAACAGACCAGAACAAATCATTATTCTACGCCTCAGAAAAGGACACAATCGACTAAACAACCACACACACACACACACACACACACACACACACACGCACGCACATACAGACACACACAGAGACAGACATACAGACAGACAAACACACACGCACGCACGCACAGACAGACACATACAGACACACACACCCACGCACGCACGCACACCCACGCACACACGCACACACACACAGACAGACACACACACGCACACACAGACACACACACATATATATATATATATATATATATATATATATATATATATATATATATATATATACAGTTAAAATTAGTTATCAAGTAACAGTATACCACAATAAGCAATGATGTACAGATCAAATGGAAGCAGAGGAAAAGGCCCTCCACGTAAACGATGGACGGAGGGAATAGTATAGTCCATATGAATATCGATACATGAGGCCCATAAGCGGGCACTCTCCCACTGTTTATACTTCACCTCGACATCGCAAGGTACAAGAGGAACATGATGAGATGAGAAATGGAAGTTAGTTGCATATCCGTTACAGGACGTAGCAGTCAACCGCAGCAGTTTTTGGCTGTTCGTGATTCCTGGGCAAGTTTACATTCAGTAGTTTGCCATTGCTTTCTGAATGACTGGCACTCATACCATTTCTGAAAAAAAATCAACGTGAGGCGGTCTGCTGCCAAATCGCCCACAGCTGTGTTTCGAACGCTGGTATGTGGGATTACGAAATGCGTCCGTAACACCTTCGCCACGGAGCTAACCCTTTGCCATATATTTTTTTTATTCGCATATCCTTTACAGGACATTGCAGTCAACACCAGCATTTTTCAGCTGTTGTTGATGTCTTGGCAAGTTTTACGTTCAGTAGTTTGTAGACAGTCACAATTTTTTTTTGACATGTTATGAGAAGAAATAAATTGGAGAACTTGGTGACAACTGGTAAGATCGAAGGGAACAGACCGAGAGGAAAATACCTGGATGGCTTGGCCACATGGCATGGACGAGACAGGAACACTGAGCTGATCCACGACGCTGATGATCGAGTGAAATGGCGAGTCATGACCGTCCACGCTTTCCAGCATGGCACATGATTGATTGAGTTTGCCATTGCTTTCTGGACGACAGGCTGACATACCCCCGTAAGTAACCAACGCGACGCGATCCGTTGCCGAATCTCACGCAGCTGTGTTTCATACGAGAGTATACGGGATTACGAACAACATCCTTAACCTCTACGCCAGGGAGACCAGCTCGCCATATATACACAATTTAAAATGGAAAAACACGCCAAACTGTCGCCGGTCTCCCTGGCCAAGGTGTTAGCAACATTGTTCGTATTCCCGTATATCCACATGGGGAAAACAGCAGCTGCGAAAATCGGCAATGGTTCGCGCCGCGCTGGTAACTTACGGGGGTATGTGAGCCGGTCGTTCAGAAAACAATGGCAAACTACTGAACGTAAAAACTTGCCTAGTACATCAACAGCAGCTGAAAAATGCTGGTGTTGACTGCAAAGTTCTGTAAGGGATATGCAACATTTTAAAAAAAATGGGGAAATTAGCCATGTGCACATGTTGATCGGCGCCACAGACAGCAGATCGCACACTTCAAGACTGCCCTGAATACGACATATCAAGGTAAACAGTGGAAGATGAACTTTATGGACCACTGAGTGAACTAAAAAAGACTGAAGTTCATACAAGAGACACCATTGGAAATACAGACAATCTGTTTCAAGCGAACAAACGAAGAAAAAGAATGTTTAACTACAAGATATCCGTCATTATTTGGCCAGTATTTTAAGAGACAGACTATACACTATGTGATGGCGGAGAAGAGATAGACTGTAGAATATGTGATAGCTGAGATGAGATAGACTGTAGAATATGTGACAGCTGAGATGAGATAGACTGTAGAATATGTGACAGCTGAGATGAGATAGACTGTAGAATATGTGACAGCTGAGATGAGATAGACTGTAGAATATGTGACAGCTGAGATGAGATAGACTGTAGAATATGTGACAGTTGAGATTAGATGTTTGTTTTTTACGTATCCTTTTACAGGACTTAGCTGTCAACAGCAGCATCTTTCAGCTGTCTGTTGATCTCTTGGCAAGATTACGCTCAGTAGTTTGCCATTGCTTTCTGAGCGGCCGGCTCAGTATCCGCAAGTCACGAGCGGGGGTCGAACCACCTCAGTTCTCGCTCCGCTGCGAGACTCTGCGTGATAAACGGGATTACAGAGAGAAAGTGTTGTAACCCCACAGCCAGAGAGACCGGCTGAGATTAGATAGACTGTAGAATATGTGACAGCTGAGATGAGATAGACTGTAGAATATGTGACAGCTGAGATGAGATAGACTGTAGAATATGTGACAGCTGAGATGAGATAGACTGTAGAATATGTGACAGCTGAGATGAGATAGACTGTAGAATATGTGACAGCTGAGATAAGATAGACTGTAGAATATGTGACAGCTGAGATGAGATAGACTGTAGAATATGTGACAGCTGAGATGAGATAGACTGTAGAAAATGTGACAGCTGAGATGAGATAGACTGTAGAAAATGTGACAGTCGAGATGAGATAGACTGTAGAATATGTGACAGCCGAGATGAGATAAACTGTAGAAAATGTAACAGCCAAGATGAGATAGACTGTAGAATATGTGACAGCCGAGATGAGATAGACTGTAGAAATTGTAACAGCCGAGATGAGATAGACTGTAGAATATGTGACAGCTGAGATGAGATAGACTGTAGAATATGTGACAGCTGAGATGCGATAGACTGTAGAATATGTGACAGCTGAGATGAGATAGACTGTAGAATATGTGACAGCTGAGATGAGATAGACTGTAGAATATGTGACAGCTGAGATGAGATAGACTGTAGAATATGTGACAGCTGAGATAAGATAGACTGTAGAATATGTGACAGCTGAGATGAGATAGACTGTAGAATATGTGACAGCTGAGATGAGATAGACTGTAGAAAATGTGACAGCTGAGATGAGATAGACTGTAGAAAATGTGACAGTCGAGATGAGATAGACTAGAATATGTGACAGCCGAGATGAGATAGACTGTAGAAAATGTAACAGCCAAGATGAGATAGACTGTAGAATATGTGACAGCCGAGATGAGATAGACTGTAGAAATTGTAACAGCCGAGATGAGATAGACTGTAGAATATGTGACAGCTGAGATGAGATAGACTGTAGAATATGTGACAGCTGAGATGAGATAGACTGTAGAATATGTGACAGCTGAGATGAGATAGACTGTAGAATATGTGACAGCTGAGATGAGATAGACTGTAGAATATGTGACAGCTGAGATGAGATAGACTGTAGAATATGTGACACCGGGAAGGTTAACCCGGTCAACAATTGCCCGCAGAAGTCGGATGTGTCGGCCTAACGGCGCAAGAACGCAGCTCTGCTGTAAACAGGCACAATGCAGTCACATCCGAAAAAAAAATCAGGATGAACGAAGAAGAAGAATATGTGACAGCTGAGAAGAGATAGACTGTAGAATATGTGACAGCTGAGATGAGATAGACTGTAGAATATGTGACAGCTGAGATGAGATAGACTGTAGAATATGTGACAGCTGAGATGAGATAGACTGTAGAATATGTGACAGCTGAGATGAGATAGACTGTAGAATATGTGACAGCTGAGATGAGATAGACTGTAGAATATGTGACAGCCGAGATGAGATAGACTGTAGAAAATGTAACAGCCAAGATGAGATAGACTGTAGAATATGTGACAGCTGAGATGAGATAGACTGTAGAATATGTGACAGTTGAGATTAGATAGACTGTAGAATATGTGACAGCTGAGATGAGATAGACTGTAGAATATGTGACAGCTGAGATGAGATAGAATGTAGAATATGTGACAGCTGAGATGAGATAGACTGTAGAATATGTGACAGCTGAGATGAGATAGACTGTAGAATATGTGACAGCTGAGATGAGATAGACTGTAGAATATGTGACAGCTGAGATAAGATAGACTGTAGAATATGTGACAGCTGAGATGAGATAGACTGTAGAATATGTGACAGCTGAGATGATATAGACTGTAGAAAATGTGACAGCTGAGATGAGATAGACTGTAGAAAATGTGACAGTCGAGATGAGATAGACTGTAGAAATTGTAACAGCCGAGATGAGATAGACTGTAGAATATGTGACAGCTGAGATGAGATAGACTGTAGAATATGTGACAGCTGAGAAAGACAAACTGTAGAAGATGTGACAACTGAGATGAGATGAGATAGACTGTAGAAAATGTGACAGCTGAGAAATACAAACTGTAGAAGATGTGATAACTGAGATGAGATGAGATAGACTGTAGAAAATGTGACAGCTGAGAAGAGACAGACTGTCTAATATGTGACAACTGAGAAGAGGCGGACTGTAGAATATGTGACAAGTGAGAAGAACCATCGGAAAATTACACTATTAAAGAACTCCTGTTTGCGGACAATCAATCGCTAATAGCAAAATCAGAGGCAGAATTACAAGACCTCATGAATAGGCTAAACGAAGTGTGTAGGGAACATAACATGGAAATTAGCGCAAGTAAAACAGAGGTAATGACTATAACCAAAGAAGAAAAAAACAAAGATTCACCTACGAGAACATCCCCTGAAACATGTAAAGAGCTTCAAGCACATAGGAACGATAATACCATCAAATGGAAAATCCCAAGACGAGATCGAAAATAGATGCAATAAGGCAAACCAACTCATTGGACAAATGGCACCAATACTAAAGAACAAACATGTATTAATAATAGCTACTAAGAAAGCACTATACAACACATTTGGGGGTTGCGTGGTCTCGAGGTATGGTGTCCGCCTCGAGTGCTGGAGGTCCCGGGTTCAAGCCCCGGTGAGGGCTGGGATTTTTTCTAGTAACAAAATCCGTGTGCCGTGATGTTGATCCATCGACTAAACTAAACTATACAACACAATCTTACTACCAACTCTATGCTACCAATGCCAAACTTAGACAATGACAGAAAAAGAGAAAAGAAAAATAACAACAACAGAAATGAGATTCCTGAGAAGAATACACAATGTATCAAGAAGAGAGAAAATCAGAAGAAGAGAGAAAATCAGAAATGAAGAAATCGGGACTTAAGTGGGGGGTTATGGAAGCGCTAGATTTTATTAGAAGGCAACCAGTATAATGGTTTGGCTATTTGCAATGATGTACAGACCAGATGGAAGCAGAGGAAGAGGCCGACCACGTAAACGATGGACAGAGGGCACAGCAGAGTCCACGGGAATGTCGATACATGAAGCCCATTATCGGGCACAGTCCCGCTGTTTATACTTCACCTCGACACCGCAAGGTACAAGAGGAACATGAGATGAGATGAGATGAGTCCTGGATATTTGAGATACATTCAGATTTTTAGCTAAATGATATTCAATTATTATTGTTGTTGTTGGGAATTTGAAGATCATAACTGAAATATCAAGATCATACTTTGACATTTATTGACCATATTTTATCACTGTTTTTTTTTTTTTTCTCCATATTTTAAATGCCTGCATGTCTGCACAATTTTTAGATCCCCAAATGTCCACGATCTACTGATGACAAATAATTTACCTCGGCCGCTAAACTGCACTACAGTTTAAACGTAAATGCACTGACAGTGTTCTATTAATGAATATTCCCATATCGGAAGCCATTGTCCACATCTGGCAGGCATGCTCCATCAAACACACGTTGTACTCAAACATTTCAGCTGTCCATGTGACAGGGCCACGAATGGCCAGCCTGCCCATCCGTGTGTGAGTTATGAAAAATAAATACTCTCACACGTACCGCATTCCATTCACGGAATAAGGGAAAACCTGGCTGGATGAGGGCTTTGGCAGCGAACTAATGTCACGTAATGACTACTGTCAGATCTTTATTGATGTTAATGTTGCCACCTTGTTTTGTCTGGATCCAATCGTATCTGTAATAGCTACCGGGTGTTTGTGAAGTCTCACTACACTGTGTATCTAGAACAAATTTGAAAAAAAAAAATAAAGTACACGATGTCATCATTAAATGTGCTGCACACTCTATCGTGGAGCAATATGCAGCGAATGGCTGTCGTCTGCTGGAGTAATTCTTTGCACTCCAAACAGAATGTTATTGTAACGGAACAAAAGAATATTTTTGGTTGAACAAGTGTTTCGAAATGATGGTCGATACACACGGATGGTTGTGCAAAGATTTATAGCAAGATTTCCTGATAAACACCAGACACGTTGCAGAAGCTATTTGGCAATATGAACAGACGTGTACAGTCATTATATTGAAGCCCGCGGTGGACATTTCCAACATCGGTTGTAATGAATAGTTTATTGGTACTTTCCAGCTTCCCCAAAACAGCATTAGACCTATCAGTGACGTTTGTAACTAATTTAATGAATTTTTGCTCACTTGTTGATGACATCGTGTACTTCATTTTTCAAATGTATTCTACATAAAACGTGTGGTGAGACTTTACAAACACTCGGTTTATTTACTCAGTATCCCCTGGTATATCTTACTGCGTGGGTGCCAGAATCAAATAAGTGTTCTGATACTACGAAGAAATTGATGACTGAAAACATCTTAAACGCGAGGGACATATGAAAGCAAGATAATAATGACAACAAAGAATGCGATAAGATGCAGTGCGAGTGCCAAACGAGTCAAGAATCAACACATTTACAAGGTAGAAAAATACAGTGGCATCGTCGCAAGTCTGAGACAGGGGGGATAACCGGTCAGGCTATTCGACGCAGATGTTGGCGCAAGAGGTATACTCTCCCACTCCGTGCATGACGTGCTAGACAGTTAGGCAGTAAAGAGAAGCAAGAATTCGGGTACAGAAACAATTGGAAGCCGAAAATGCCTCATACTATCTCTGGAACCATCGTAACTTTGAATGGGACAAGTTATTTCAGCAATATGGTTTACGTTCCTGTCTGCAACCTCAGTATGTCCAAAGTCTAACATCGAAACCCGCGAATCTCTCAGCTAAGATCTGAACCTTTTACTGCCTCTTGTCGACTCTATAGCCATCCTTCCAAACTGAGCAGTGCATTTGAGACTGGGACTCTGCAATGTAGTCTAAACGCCACGTTGTTGCAATCATCGGAATCAAGGACATTTCGGCCGAAGCCCTACCTCCAGCAAAGCTGCCAATGGTGGTGTAAGATATCTTGTGAAGACCGCGCTCCGTAGCTGAGAAGGGGGAGTCCAATCCCACAACCAAGTGGCCCAGAGGAAGAGCTGGCATCTTGGAGATGAGCAGGAGTGCGGCTCCGTGAGCCATGATCGGGGTACAAAGAAGTAAACATGGCAACAACAGCGTGACATTAGTGCACTGGTGCATAGCGAACCACCGGCGTGGATGCGACGACAGACGCGAACGGCCCGGGAAGATGCTGGCTTCTCACAGCTGAAGGTGCGAAGGCAAGAAACACAGAGTGCACGACGCTCCCCTCCGCGAGGTAGGGGTGGCTTGGGAGCAAGCACAATTCGCAGTTGTGGGACAAGCGAGAAACAACGTCTTGATACATGGTACGAACACACGGCAGGAGAAAGACACCCAGAGTCATGACCCGGGTGGGCCCGCCTCCAGAGAGTGTCAGGTTTGTAAAAGGCCGAAACATTACAGGAAGGGGAATACTTCTGACGATCAGAAGCCTCTCATCGTGCTTGTTCCGCCGCGGAATTTTTATCACTATGAATAAAAACAGGGAAAACTAGTCACACGAGGTAGCGTTGGCGGGGACAAGAAATCAGGACATAAACATTACCAGAAATCAGGACATAAACATTACCAGAAATCAGGACATAAACATTACCAGATATCAGGACATAAACATTACCAGAAATCAGGACATAAACATTACCAGAAATCAGGACATAAAGAGTACCAGAAATCAGGACATAAAGAGTACCAGAAATCAGGACATAAACAGTACCAGAAATCAGGACATAAAAAGTACCAGAAATCAGGACATAAACATTACCAGAAATCAGGACATAAACATTACCAGAAATCAAGACATAAACATTACCAGAAATCAGGACATAAAGAGTACCAGAAATCAGGACATAAACAGTACCAGAAATCAGGACATAAACATTACCAGAAATCAGAACATAAACATTACCAGAAATCAGGACATAAAGAGTACCAGAAATCAGGACATAAACATTACCAGAAATCAGGACATAAACATTACCAGAAATCAGGACATAAAGAGTACCAGAAATCACGACATAAAGAGTACCAAAAATCAGGACATAAACAGTACCTGATATCAGGACATAAACAGTACCAGAAATCAGGACATAAACATTACCAGAAATCAGGACATAAACATTACCAGAAATCAGGACATAAAAATTACCAGAAATCAGGACATAAACATTACCAGAAATCAGGACATAAAGAGTACCAGAAATCAGGACATAAACAGTACCAGAAATCAGGACATAAACATTACCAGAAATCAGGGCATAAACAGTACCAGAAATCAGGACATAAACATTACCAGAAATCAGGACATAAACATTACCAGGAATCAGGGCATAAACAGTACCAGAAATCAGGACATAAACAGTACCAGAAATCAGGACATAAACATTACCAGAAATAAGGACATAAACATTACCAGAAATCAGGGCATAAACAGTACCAGAAATCAGGACATAAACATTACCAGAAATCAGGACATAAACATTACCAGAAATCAGGGCATAAACAGTACCAGAAATCAGGACATAAACATTACCAGAAATCAGGACATAAACATTACCAGAAATCAGGGCATAAACAGTACCAGAAATCAGGACATAAACAGTACCAGAAATCAGGACATAAACATTACCAGAAATCAGGACATAAATATTACCAGAAATCACGACATAAGCATTACCAGAAATCAGGACATAAGAAGTACCAGAAATCAGTACATAAGCATTACCAGAAATCAGGACATAAACATTACCAGAAATCAGGACATAAACATTACCAGAAATCAGGACATAAACATTATCAGAAATCAGGACTGAAGCATTACCAGAAATCAGGACATAAACATTACCAGAAATCAGGGCATAAACAGTAACAGAAATCAGGACATAAGCATTACCAGAAATCAGGACATAAACATTACCAGAAATCAGGACATAAACATTACCAGAAATCAGGACATAAACATTACCAGAAATCAGGACATAAGCATTACCAGTAATCAGGGCATAAACAGTAACAGAAATCAGGACATAAGCATTACCAGAAATCAGGACATAAGCATTACCAGAAATCAGGACATAAGCATTACCAGAAATCAGGACATACGCATTACCAGAAATCAGGACATAAGCATTACCAGAAATCAGGACATAAACATTACCAGAAATCAGGACATAAGCATTACCAGAAATCAGGGCATAAACATTACCAGAAATCAGGACATAAACATTACCAGAAATCAGGACATAAGTATTACCAGAAATCAGGACATAAGTATTACCAGAAATCAGGACATAAACATTACCAGAAATCAGGACATAAGTATTACCAGAAATCAGGACATAAACATTACCAGAAATCAGGACATAAGTATTACCAGAAATCAGGACATAAGTATTACCAGAAATCAGGACATAAACATTACCAGAAATCAGGACATAAGTATTACCAGAAATCAGGACATAAACATTACCAGAAATCAGGACATAAGTATTACCAGAAATCAGGACATAAACATTACCAGAAATCAGGGCATAAGTATTACCAGAAATCAGGACATAAGTATTACCAGAAATCAGGACATAAGCATTACCAGAAATCAGGACATAAACATTACCCAAAATCAGGACATAAACATTACCAGAAATCTGGACATAAACATTACCAGAAATCAGGACATAAACATTACCAGAAATCAGGGCATAAACAGTACCAGAAATCAGGACATAAACATTACCAGAAATCAGGACATAAACATTACCAGAAATCAGGACATAAACATTACCAGAAATCAGGACATAAACATTACCAGAAATCAGGACATAAACATTACCAGAAATCAGGACATAAGCATTACCAGTAATCAGGGCATAAACAGTAACAGAAATCAGGACATAAGCATTACCAGAAATCAGGACATAAGCATTACCAGAAATCAGGACATAAGCATTACCAGAAATCAGGACATACGCATTACCAGAAATCAGGACATAAGCATTACCAGAAATCAGGACATAAACATTACCAGAAATCAGGACATAAGCATTACCAGAAATCAGGGCATAAACATTACCAGAAATCAGGTCATAAACATTACCAGAAATCAGGACATAAGTATTACCAGAAATCAGGACATAAGTATTACCAGAAATCAGGACATAAACATTACCATAAATCAGGACATAAGTATTACCAGAAATCAGGACATAAACATTACCAGAAATCAGGACATAAGTATTACCAGAAATCAGGACATAAGTATTACCAGAAATCAGGACATAAACATTACCAGAAATCAGGACATAAGTATTACCAGAAATCAGGACATAAACATTACCAGAAATCAGGACATAAGTATTACCAGAAATCAGGACATAAACATTACCAGAAATCAGGGCATAAGTATTACCAGAAATCAGGACATAAGTATTACCAGAAATCAGGACATAAGCATTACCAGAAATCAGGACATAAACATTACCAAAAATCAGGACATAAACATTACCAGAAATCAGGACATAAACATTACCATAAATCAGGACATAAGTATTACCAGAAATCAGGACATAAACATTACCAGAAATCAGGACATAAGTATTACCAGAAATCAGGACATAAGTATTACCAGAAATCAGGACATAAACATTACCAGAAATCAGGACATAAGTATTACCAGAAATCAGGACATAAACATTACCAGAAATCAGGACATAAGTATTACCAGAAATCAGGACATAAACATTACCAGAAATCAGGGCATAAGTATTACCAGAAATCAGGACATAAGTATTACCAGAAATCAGGACATAAGCATTACCAGAAATCAGGACATAAACATTACCAAAAATCAGGACATAAACATTACCAGAAATCTGGACATAAACATTACCAGAAATCAGGACATAAACATTACCAGAAATCAGGGCATAAACAGTACCAGAAATCAGGACATAAACATTACCAGAAATCAGGACATAAACATTACCAGAAATCAGGACATAAGCATTACCAGAAATCAGGACATAAGCAGTACCAGAAATCAGGACATAAGTATTACCAGAAATCAGGACATAAACATTACCAGAAATCAGGACATAAACATTACCAGAAATCAGGACATAAGTATTACCAGAAATCAGGACATAAGTATTACCAGAAATCAGGACATAAACATTACCAGAAATCAGGACATAAGTATTACCAGAAATCAGGACATAAACATTACCAGAAATCAGGACATAAGTATTACCAGAAATCAGGACATAAGTATTACCAGAAATCAGGACATAAGCATTACCAGAAATCAGGACATAAACATTACCAAAAATCAGGACATAAACATTACCAGAAATCTGGACATAAACATTACCAGAAATCAGGACATAAACATTACCAGAAATCAGGGCATAAACAGTACCAGAAATCAGGACATAAACATTACCAGAAATCAGGACATAAACATTACCAGAAATCAGGACATAAGCATTACCAGAAATCAGGACATAAGCAGTACCAGAAATCAGGACATAAGTATTACCAGAAATCAGGACATAAACATTACCAGAAATCAGGACATAAACATTACCAGAAATCAGGACATAAGTATTACCAGAAATCAGGACATAAACATTACCAGAAATCAGGACATAAACATTACCAGAAATCAGGACATAAACATTACCAGAAATCAGGACATAAACATTACCAGAAATCACGGCATAAACAGTACCAGAAATCAGGACATAAACATTACCATAAATCAGGACATAAACATTACCATAAATCAGGACATAAACATTACCAGAAATCAGGACATAAGCAGTACCAGAAATCAGGACATAAACAGTAACAGGCAGCAGTCACGGAGTAGAGCTCCAGAAGTAGATGGTTCACAAGCCGAATCGAATGATAGGATCGTCATGACCGGCACGGGGCTAGCAAACGATAGGGCGACACACTAGGGACATCAGCTTTCCACTTCATCCACAACAGAGATCTATGTGACACATGTACACATCAGAGCTCAGCTGGGGATTTTCTCGACACATATGACCCACATCACCTCAAGTTGTGTACTGCTGTCTTTGTCCCGAGAAGGTTGAAGAGAACGAATGATGACAAATCACGAGAAAACCCCATCCTTGATTTGTGTGTGTGTGTGTGTGTGTTTGTGTGTGTTTGTGTGCGTGCGTGTGTGTGTGTGTGGGGGGGGGGGGATTTTCCGTGGCGAAGTGGTTACGTCCCTACCTCCTGCTCCGAAGATTGTGGTTTCACTTCCGGGCTACGTCGTTCGGTTCACAAGTGCAGTTTTCTCGGAGATTCTTGGAGATCGTCGCTGGAGCTACGGAGTCCGTGCTTCGGATACAATGAAGTCGACACTCTTGCCTTTTAAGCCCTTAAAAAAAAACAACTAAAAATTGAAGATACTTATGAATGTAACCGTGCGATTAGTAAACAATTGGAGATACTTATGAATGTAACCGTGAGATTAGTTAAACAATTGGAGATACTTATGAATGTAACCGTGAGATTAGTTAAACAATTGGAGATACTTATGAATGTAACCGTGAGATTAGTTAAACAATTGGAGATACTTATGAATGTAACCGTGAGATTAGTAAACAATTGGAGTTACTTATGAATGTAACCGTGAGATTAGTTAAACAATTGGAGATACTTATGAATGCAACTGTGCAACTAGTAAACCATTAGAGATACTTATGAATGTAACTGTGCGACTAGTAAAAAAAGAGGAGATACTTATGCACGTAACTGTGCGACTAGTAAAAAAAGAGGAGATACTTATGAATGTAACTGTGCGACTAGTAAAAACTAGGAAATACTTATGAATGCAACTATGCGATTAGTAAAATGACAACTACAAATTTGTTTGCTGGAGTGTCCAAATATACAGAACAAAGAAAAGCATGGTAACCTACACCAACTCGATTTGAGGACACACTCTTGGAGATGTCGATAAGCTCAAGTTGACTGTTGCTTTCTTTGGATTTATTCATACTGACGTCTGCGGGTGAACGAGGAGGAAGAAGAGGAGGAAGAATGCAAAACGAAGAATAAATATCAGAGGACACACAAGACAACAGAAAATTTAAAAACACGTCGATTCAAACTCATAGCCTGGCTGTAGACATGTCTTCTTCTTCTTCTTCTTCTTCTTCTTCTTCTTCTTCTTCTTCTTCTTCTTCTTCTTCTTCTTCTTCTTCTTCTTCTTCTTCTTCTTCTTCTTCTTCTTCTTCTTCTTCTTCTTCTTCTTCTTTCGTTCGCCTGAAATATGTTTATAACTGCAATGTTGTCTCTTGTATGAATCTAACAGTTTGTTTTTTTTAGTTCACTCAGCGGTCCATAGAGTTTATCTTCCACTGTTGTCTCTCTAGGCTGTAGACATGTGAACGTCGGCTCTGTACCAACTAGAACTCTCCTTCTACTTCCGAAGTATACTCAATTAACCAGAAATCAGCCCGGCTTCGAGTGTCGACTCGAAGATACGGTTCTCTGTCTCAATTATGTTTCGTCGTTTCCAAATTGGATTACTAAGTTACCGTGAACCTGCCGGGGTGTGATGTCTGATTTCCCCACTCGCCCGCTTGCCTTCGCTATCAGCCTGACTCTTCACGGAGTAATAACAGTGGTTTTCATTCACAACTCTAGTGTCTTGTTCCTGGTGAGTACCCTTATTGTTTACCTAACTAGACATGCATGTCGATTGTCAGATTGCAGACAGAGGCGTCTACAGGAGGGTTTCGGGAGCTCGGGTCGCACCGGATGACGTCATCAAACGTGAATGTTGGAATGACATTTTAGTGCAGTGTTTCAGCAATCATTATTGTGATTCGTTATAGCGGGAAGAACACATTAGAGTACGCGCACCTTGCGTGCATTAATTATTACAGTAGTAACACACATTCATACGAACACACACACTCTCTCTCTCTCTCTCTCTCTCTCTCTCTCTCTCTCTCTCTCTCTCTCTCTCTCCTCTCTCTCTCTCTCTCACACACACACACACACACAATAAGTATGACTCCATTTATTACAGATGCCATCTTTAGCGTGACACCACCAGTCAAAGATGTCATCTTGAGCGTGGCGCCATGAGTCAGAGATGTCATCGCGGGCGTGGCACTATTAGTAACATATATCATTTTAGCGTGACATTGGCTACATATATCATCTTAGTGTGACATTAGTTACATATATAATCTTAGTGTGACATTAGTTACAGATATCTTAGCATGACATTAGTTACAGATATAATCTTGGCGTGATATTAGTTACAGATAGCATTTTAGCGTGACATTAGTTACATATATCATCTTAGCGTGACATTAGTTACATATATCATCTTAGCGTGACATTAGTTACAGATATCTTAGCATGACATTAGTTACAGATATCATCTTGGCGTGATATTAGTTACAGATATCTAAGCGTGACATTAGTTACATACATCATCTTAGCGTGACATTAGTTACAGATATCTTAGCATGACATTAGTTACATATATCATCTTAGCGTGACATTAGTTACAGATATCTTAGAATGACATTAGTTACATATATCATCTTGGCGTGATATTAGTTACAGATATCTTAGCGTGACATTAGTTACATACATCATCTTAGCGTGACATTAGTTACAGATATCTTAGCATGACATTAGTTACAGATATCATCTTGGCGTGATATTAGTTACATATATCTTAGCGTGACATTAGTTATATACATCATCTTAGCGTGACATTAGTTATATGTAACTAATATCAAGCTAAGATGATATATGTAACTAATGCCATGCTATGATGATCATCATACCGTGACATTAGTTACATATATCATCTTAGCGTGACATTAGTTACAGATATCTTAGCATGACATTGGTTACAGATATCATCTTGGCGTGATATTAGTTAAGATATCTTAGCATGACATTAGTTACAGATATCATCTTGGCGTGACATTAATTACAGATATCATCTTGGCGTGATATTAGTTACAGATATCTTAGCATGACATTAGTTACATATATCATCATAGCGTGACATTAGTTACAGATATCATCTTAGTGTGACATTAGTTACATATATAATCTTAGTGTGACATTAGTTACAGATATCTTAGCATGACATTAGTTACAGATATAATCTTGGCGTGATATTAGTTACGGATAGCATTTTAGCGTGACATTAGTTACATATATCATCTTAGCGTGACATTAGTTACATATATCATCTTAGCGTGACATTAGTTACAGATATCTTAGCATGACATTGGTTACATATATCATCTTGGCGTGATATTAGTTACAGATATCTTAGCGTGACATTAGTTATATACATCATCTTAGCGTGACATTAGTTACAGATATCTTAGCATGACATTAGTTACATATATCATCTTAGCGTGACATTAGTTACATATATCTTAGCATGACATTAGTTACATATATCATCTTGGCGTGATATTAGTTACAGATATCTTAGCGTGACATTAGTTACATACATCATCTTAGCGTGACATTAGTTACAGATATCTTAGCATGACATTAGTTACAGATATTATCTTGGCGTGATATTAGTTACATAAATCTTAGCGTGACATTAGTTATATACATCATCTTAGCGTGACATTAGTTACATATATCTTAGCATGACATTAGTTACAGATATCTCATAGCATGACATTAGTTACATATATCATCTTAGCGTGACATTAGTTACATATATCATCTTACCGTGACATTAGTTACATATATCATCTTAGCGTGACATTAGTTACAGATATCTTAGCATGACATTAGTTACATATATCATCTTGGCGTGATATTAGTTAAGATATCTTAGCATGACATTAGTTACAGATATCATCTTGGAGTGACATTAGTTACAGATATCATCTTGGCGTGATATTAGTTACAGATATCTTAGCATGACATTAGTTACATATATAATCTTAGCGTGACATTAGTTACATATATCTTAGCATGACATTAGTTACATATATCAGCTTAGCGTGATATTAGTTACATATATCATCTTAGCGTGACATTAGTTACATATATCATCTTAGCATGACATTAGTTACATATATCATCTTAGCGTGACATTAGTTACATATCTCATCTTAGCATGACATTAGTTACATATATCATCTTAGCGTGACATTAGTTACATATATCATCTCAGCGTGACATTAGTTACATATATCATCTTAGCGTGACATTAGTTACATATATCATCTCAGCGTGACATTAGTTATATACATCATCTTAGCGTGACATTAGTTACATATATCTTAGCATGACATTAGTTACAGATATCATCATAGCATGGCATTAGTTACATATATCATCTTAGCTTGATATTAGTTACATATATCATCATACCGTGACATTAGTTACATATATCATCTTAGCGTGACATTAGTTACAGATATCTTAGCATGACATTAGTTACATATATCATCTTGGCGTGATATTAGTTAAGATATCTTAGCATGACATTAGTTACAGATATCATCTTGGCGTGACATTAATTACAGATATCATCTTGGCGTGATATTAGTTACAGATATCTTAGCATGACATTAGTTACATATATCATCATAGCGTGACATTAGTTACAGATATCATCTTAGTGTGACATTAGTTACATATATAATCTTAGTGTGACATTAGTTACAGATATCTTAGCATGACATTAGTTACAGATATAATCTTGGCGTGATATTAGTTACGGATAGCATTTTAGCGTGACATTAGTTACATATATCATCTTAGCGTGACATTAGTTACATATATCATCTTAGCGTGACATTAGTTACAGATATCTTAGCATGACATTGGTTACAGATATCATCTTGGCGTGATATTAGTTACAGATATCTTAGCGTGACATTAGTTACATACATCATCTTAGCGTGACATTAGTTACAGATATCTTAGCATGACATTAGTTACATATATCATCTTAGCGTGACATTAGTTACATATATCTTAGCATGACATTAGTTACATATATCATCTTGGCGTGATATTAGTTACAGATATCTTAGCGTGACATTAGTTACATACATCATCTTAGCGTGACATTAGTTACAGATATCTTAGCATGACATTAGTTACAGATATCTTAGCATGACATTAGTTACAGATATTATCTTGGCGTGATATTAGTTACATAAATCTTAGCGTGACATTAGTTATATACATCATCTTAGCGTGACATTAGTTACATATATCTTAGCATGACATTAGTTACAGATATCTCATAGCATGACATTAGTTACATATATCATCTTAGCGTGACATTAGTTACATATATCATCTTACCGTGACATTAGTTACATATATCATCTTGGCGTGATATTAGTTAAGATATCTTAGCATGACATTAGTTACAGATATCATCTTGGCGTGACATTAGTTACAGATATCATCTTGGCGTGATATTAGTTACAGATATCTTAGTATGACATTAGTTACATATATAATCTTAGCGTGACATTAGTTACATATATCTTAGCATGACATTAGTTACATATATCAGCTTAGCGTGATATTAGTTACATATATCATCTTTGGCAGTCAGGTCTTAGTCAGATATGACTGAGCTACCGTATAACAGTAGACGGTACTACCTGGTTTCTGTTAGCGCCGAACGTTGGGCGGCGCTTACCAAACCCGACACCCCACATTGTGCCAACGGCTTCGGGCGGAAGAGCGCAATTGGGAGGGTACAAGCCTTACCCTGGTGCGAGGAAATGCAAGCTAAAGACAAAATTGTCATGGCAGGGCAGACCAGGCCCTAAGCCTTGGTTGGCGACTGGTCTAGGATCGAAGCTCCGACAGGCGGACAGTTAGAGCATTGCTTTGCTGATCCGGCAGCTTCTGCAGCTTGTCTTGTTCCAGATGGAGTGAACTAGGCAGGCCGAGAGAGGGATCATGCTGCATGGGCAACACATGATCTCTATATTTTAGCCCAGGCTTTGTGCTATGGAGAGGCAATAACTCCATCCCTGGTCTTAACTGGTCTCGGAATCAAAGCGAGAGGCAACTGTTACGGGTTATAAGTCCTTGTCAGTTGGCGTAGACATGGGGCGCCACGCGTTGTCTCTGACGGTGGGAGACACCTATAGGTGTCACTGATCAGCTACCGCCCGCCTCAAGCTGGGCAGCCCCCAGCCAATTGGGTGCTGATCCGCCACAGCCTGCCTGCTTCAATGGGTGCTTGGGGCTAGGACAAAATCTGAATCGCAGGCTGTAAAACCAATGCACCAGGTACAAACAAAAATATAAATAGAAACCTCAAGCTACGGCTTGCAACCTGGAACGTGAGAACCATGTGTCCAGGATTTTCCACTGACTTGACCAATATTGACGATGTGAGAAAAACGGCTGTGATTGATGCCGAACTCAGTCGTCTTAACATTGATATTGCTGGCCTGCAGGAGACTCGCCTCGCTGAGGAAGGGTCACTCAGGGAAAACAACTACACCTTTTTCTGGAAGGGTAAAGGGCAGGCAGAAAAAAGGCAACACGGTGTGGGCTTTGCAGTGAAGAATTCGCTACTGGGAATGATTGAAATTCCAGCAGGAGGAAATGAAAGACTATTATCCCTGCGCTTGGCAACCTCTTGTGGGTTTGCCACCATTATTACTGCATATGCACCGACACTCGATTCCTCTGATGATGTGAAGGATTTGTTCTATGAGGAGTTAGACTCTGTGATCAAGGCAGTTCCAAAATCCGAATACATTTATATGCTTGGTGATTTCAATGCTCGTGTGGGCAAGGACTCGAGTTCATGGCCAGTGTGCCTTGGAAAATACAACATCGGTCGCATGAATGAAAATGGGCAAAGGCTGCTGGAGCATTGCACCAGTAATGACCTATGTATTACAAACTCTTTTTTTAAAACAAAAGAGATGCATAAGGTCACATGGAAACATCCAAGATCCGGCCATTGGCACCAGCTGGACTTCATCATCACACGGAGACAACATCTGAACCATATATCATTGACTCGTAGTTACCACAGTGCTGACTGTGATACGGATCATTCTTTGGTTGTTGCAAGGGTTAGACTGAGACCAAAGAGAATCTACACAGCTAAACACAAATCTAGCCCCAGGATTAATATTATTAACACTCATGATCCTGAAAAGTGCTTTCAGTTTCAACAGCAACTTGAAGACGCTTTCACTGATACACCAGAAAATTGTACAGTAAATGATAAATGGAATAAACTTAAGGAAACTCTTTGTAAAACTGCCGTAAAGGTTTACGGCACTGTGGATCATAAGAGGCAGGACTGGTTTGCGGCCAACAGCGAGACTCTGCAGCCCTTGATTGATAAGAAGAAGAAAGCTCTCTTAAGAAACAAGGAAAGACCAACGCGTAACACTCTGAGTGAGCTAAGGCAAGCTAGGAAGGATGTGCAAAAGGCTGCCAGGCAGTGTGCAAATGATTATTGGATCAAGTTATGTGAGTCCATTCAAATCGCAAGTGATAAGGGAGACATAAGAAGCATGTATGAAGGAATAAAGAAAGCCTGTGGTCCAGTGATCAAAAGAAGTGCACCATTGAAAACCTTGACTGGAGAAGTCATCACTGATAAGAAACAGCAGATGGACAGATGGGTAGAGCACTATTTGGAGCTTTACTCAAGTGAGACCAAACTAGCGGATAATGCCCTCAACGCCATAGAGGCTCCACCAACTCTTGACCACCTGGACACACTTCCCACCATAACAGAAGTTAAGTGTGCTATAAATGAACTTGCATCTGGCAAGGCTCCAGGTAAGGATGGGATTCCAATAGAGGTTATCAGGAGTGGGCAAGACACACTCACTATACAGATCCACCAGCTAATAGAGCTATGCTGGCGTGAAGGACAAGTCCCACAGGATTTCAAAGATTCAAGCATCATAACACTGTACAAGAACAAGGGCGATCGGAGCGACTGCAACAACTATAGGGGTATCTCACTTCTGTGTATTGTTGGAAAAGTATTTGCCAGAATTGTTCTGCGCAGACTTCAAGTCCTAGGAGATCAAGTCTACCCCGAATCACAGTGTGGCTTTCGACAGAACCGGTCTACCACTGATATGATATTCTCATTGCGACAAATGCAAGAAAAATGCCGTGAACAGAATCAACCACTGTTTATTGCCTTCATCGACCTCACAAAGGCATTTGATTTGGTCAGTCGTGAGGGTCTGTTCAAGGCACTAAAGAAGATTGGCTGCCCACCAACTCTTCTGTCCATTGTGGAATCGTTCCACACAGGCATGAAGGGTATAATCAAGTTTGATGGTGCAACTTCTGAAGAATTTGAAATCAAGAGTGGAGTTAAGCAAGGTTGTGTACTAGCTCCCACCCTCTTTGGAATATACTTTTCACTTCTACTGAAATATGCATTTCGTGATCAGGATGGTGGTATATACATTCACTCACGCTCAGATGGCGGCCTCTACAATGCTCAGAGATTGAAGGCTAAGACCAAAATTAGGAGGGTACTGATCAGAGAGTTGCTTTTTGCAGATGATGCTGCAGTTACGACCCACTCTGAGGAAGAATTGCAATGTCTACTATCTGCATTCTCCAATGCTTGTTCTGAATTTGGTTTAACAATTAGCAAAAAGAAGACACAGATTATGTCACAAGGTGCACATGGGGTACCATCAATCTTTATTGACGACGCCGAACTAGAGATAGTAGACCATTTTACATATCTAGGATCGGTGGTAAATAGCAAATTATCCCTAGATCAGGAAATCAACATCCGGATTGGTAAGGCAGCAACAACAATGAACAGGTTAAGAAAAAGAGTCTGGGAGAACAGGAAGCTTACTGCCAAAACAAAAGTCCTTGTCTATCAAGCCTGTGTCCTTAGTACTCTTCTCTATGGCAGTGAAACCTGGACAACTTACTCACACCAAGAGAACAATTTAAACAGCTTTCATATGCGGTGTCTGCGAAGAATTCTTGGTATTAAGTGGCAAGACAAAATCACAAATACTGAAGTATTGGAAAGATCAGGTTGTGTGACAGTTTATTCCATGCTCAGTCTTCGTAGACTTAGATGGATAGGACATCTTAGGCGGATGGATGATGGTAGAATACCAAAGGATATCTTTTTTGGTGAATTACAGATGGGTAAGAGATCTCAGGGTCGGCCTCTACTACGATACAAAGATGTGTGTAAGCGGGACATGATTGATACAGGCATTGATAATGCACATTGGGAGCAAGTCGCCGCTGAACGTGTTGCATGGAGGGCAAATATCAGAAATGGAATAAAGTCAAAGGAGAAAATTATTGCAGAAAAGTCACACACCAAGCGTTTGAGACGTAAGATGGTGCATGATGGTGGAAATGACCACGTGTTCACATGCACCCACTGTGAACGGACATTTACAGCGCAAATTGGCCTTATCAGTCACACTCGCTACCGCCATAGTTAAAAGTTATTATGCCTTTTTAAAGCACAAACTATCGTCTGTCAAGACGGCAAGGTGCCAATGTGTATATATGTATATCATCTTAGCGTGACATTAGTTACATATATCATCTTAGCATGACATTAGTTACATATATCATCTTAGCGTGACATTAGTTACATATCTCATCTTAGCATGACATTAGTTACATATATCATCTTAGCGTGACATTAGTTACATATATCATCTCAGCGTGACATTAGTTACATATATAATCTTAGCATGACATTAGTTACATATATAATCTTAGCATGCCATTAGTTACATATATAATCTTAGCGTGACATCAGTTGCAGGTATAATCTTAGAGGGATATTAGTTACATATATCAGCTTAGCGTGATATTAGTTACAACGAAAGTCATCTTAGCGTGACATTAGTTGCAGGTATCATCTTAGCGTGATATTAGTTACATATATCATCTTAGCGTGATATTAGTTACATATATCATCTTAGCGTGATATTAGTTGCAGGTATCATCTTAGCGTGATATTAGATACATATATCAGCTTAGCGTGATATTAGTTACATATATCATCTTAGCGGGATATTAGTTACATATATCATCTTAGCGTGACATTAATTACAGATATCATCTTAGCGTGATATTAGTTACATATATCATCTTAGCGTGACATTAGTTACATATATCATCTTAGCGTGACATTAGTTACATATATCATCTTAGCGTGACATTAGTTACATATATCATCTTAGCGTGACATTAGTTACATATATCATCTTAGCGTGACATTAGTTACATATATCATCTTAGCGTGACATTAGTTACATATATCATCTTAGCGTGACATTAGTTACATATATCATCTTAGCGTGACATTAGTTACATATATCATCTTAGCGTGACATTAGTTACATATATCATCTTAGCGTGACATTAGTTAGAGATGTCATCATCAGGATTACAATATTAGTGTCAGATGTCAAATGGTTGTGGAGGCGACAACATGAGGTCACTGACCGAGTGATTTATACTATAGTGACACAACTGCGTGGATTACATAACAATACTAATCAAACAAAACAAACCAAAATACATAAAGAAAAGATTTGATTATGAAATTGTAATTAACATCCAAACAATTTAAAAACAAGCAAACAGGTTTAACATGAAACTTTAAAATAATCTCCACAGATCTCGGTCTTTGGTGTTCTGGATCAACTCTGCTGATAATACTTGTTCATGCCACCGCCTCCATCAAACCAGCATCATTTCTCTTGGCCTGCCTCTGCCCCTCTTCCCCTTGATCTTTCCAGTTGTCACAATGTTTTCCAATGCCCCTCTTCTCATCACATGACCAAAGAAAGCTGTTAGTCTCTTTCTTATTGTTGTATATAACTATGTTGTATATAAATAAAGCATGTTAATTTTTACAGGACGTGAGAATTTGGTGAAGCTTTGTTTCTCTCCGAGTGTTAGTTTAATTAAACATAATTGAGGGTTAATTATTCATATGATGTTAAAACTATATTAGCGTTATATTAAGTAATTATCTTCGTGTGTCACGTCGATAAGCGTGGACCGTCACGTTTCGCCTTCTCACGCGATCACCATAGTCGTGGATCAACCCTGTGTTCTTGTCTCTATTATACCATTTGGTCAAGCCATCTAGATTAAAAAAAAAATATAAAGTCTCGCGGTTTCCCCAGGGGCCCTAACAAGGCCCACGTCCATGTGTATCACTCGGTGACCAGCTCAGCATGTGGCCCTGGCAAGACCACGAGCAGATACTGGACTTTGATCTTTGCCAAAAGGCCCAAGTAAAAGGCGAAAGATTTATACGCTGTGAAGAGAAACAAGCATTCTAAATATTTAGTTCTCTGCATTTCCCTCGATCTGTTCCCCTCAAATTTGCAAGTTGTCACCAAGCCCCCCCCCCCCCCTCTAAAAAAAAAATAATAATAACTGCCTACGTGTAATTTCTCTAATCAGTGTACGGTTTTCATTTGTTTCTTGTACGACTTGATTATAAGAAGTAATAAATAAGATGTAAAACATGTATAACCATCACAACACGAAACAAAAAGTTTACTACAGCTTATCTCATCAAGAACGCTTGGAAATGATAAAAAGGGATTATTGACCTTTGCAGGACGTTGCAATAATCCCCCTTCCCCATGATATATTGGCCGTTTGTGATTTGCTAGGCTATTTGCGTTCAGTCGTTTTTCGTTGATTTCTGAAAATTGCACTCTTGAGCCTAACCACATGGCCCGGAATCGAACCCACAACCGTTGAAGCACGAGGCGGGTGGTGCAATCACTTAGCCGCGAAGACTCCCTGTATATACACGAGCAAAACTCTTTGCAATCGGGTTAGAAGACTTTGCCTCATCATCCTCATCAAGTGCTCTGCCAGCTGATGTAGGTGTTCATGTCTATCCACAGATCTCGGTATTTTGGTATTCTGGATCAACCCTGTTGCTGATATTCCTCCTTGTCACTGTCTCAATCCATCCAGCATAATTTCTCTTGGTCGGCCTCTGCCTCTCTTCCCCTCGATCTTTCCAGTCGTCACGATGTTTTCCAATGCCTCTCTTTTCATCACATGACCAAAGAAAGCTGTTTGTAAATAATGTTCTAGTTTCATTAGCCTCTTTCAGGCAATCGTTGTTAGTTACTCTGACAGTCCAAGGAATTCGCAACATCCGTCTTAGGAACCACATCTCTGTTGCTTCTAAGTTCTTCCTAATTTGTTCATTTACATCCAAAGATTCACTGCCATACAGAAAAACAGGTTCTATATAGCTTTTCAGCACTCTCTTTCTTACATTCAATGGTTTTTATTGCATAAGATACTTTTCATTTTTTGAAATGCGGCCTTTGCTTGCCCTATTCTGCCCTTAATCTCTGTTGTGTACCTCTCGTCTGATGTTATAAATGCCCCTAGGTATTTAAAATTATCCACTGTCTACGCAATAAAAATGAAATAACCCTAATGTCGGCTGCATGAGACGACCTTTCTATCCTCTTGATCAAGTGAACAACACAGAGAAATAATAATAAATCACGGCTGGCGCTTGTCCAAATAAAAACACGCCATTTTTGTTTCTATTTGAACGATTCCGGAAGCACGAACCACGATTTATTATAATTATTTTTCTGTGTTGCGAGCAAGATGAAGAGGGTAAGAATTTCCCCGAGACGCGGCTGTGCTGGATATGAGATAATGACCAGTTGATTGGTTTCATTATGACCAAAGAGGCCACGGTTGAGCCTATACTCTGGTGGCACAGAGAAAAAAAAAAAAATGTATCTGCTCGTCCAACCCCTGGGGCTAGAATACACGGGAGTGCTAGAGACACCTCGGGTGTGGTTCATTCTCACTACCCAAGGTGAACCCGAAACACTCCGTTTCTTGTAACGGAGTGTTTCGGGTTCACCGTGTATTCTAGCCCCAGGGGTTGGACGAGCAGATACACTTTTTTTTCTCTGTGGTTGATCTCAGGTTATTTAGTTACGTCTACACACCCCTCCAGATTCTAGACCCCCACTAACTACCTACACCTGTTGAACAATGAACACTTAGGCATCGTCCGAGACCACACTCAATCATTATACAAAGAGCAAGTCAACTTACATAAAGTTTATTCTACCCTTGAGAATATAGAACTGAAATGAACATCCTGATAGAAGAATCTATTTACACAAATAGAAGATAGAGTAGAGACAGAATTAGAGATGTAGGTGTCTTCATCGAGTTGAGAAGTAGTTTGGATGCAGATGTCCCGTCCAGTCGGTCCGCCACTCACCCGGCTTCCTTCCCGTGAGATGACTAGAACCTTGGAGACCCCTCCGTCTCCCGAACGTGGAATCACAACAATCGAGTCACTGCTGGACCACACTTCACTGGACCAACTGCATCTATAACACTCCCACGGAGTCACTGGTAATACAGTTCTCGAACACTACCGAGTTGGAGACAATCTTCCTGGACTTGGCTCCAAGTATTGGTTACTTCGATGAACTAAATAATCACTGACCAACCGAATGGTCTGTCACTCCTAGCACAGTCCCACTGCAGAACCGATATGGCATTGACCAATTCAATGGTCTCTTACAGTCACACTTTGGAGGATCAGATATGGCTACTGAAAAGTTACTGAGTCCTTCTAGAACACAGTTGATAATCTGGATACGGAAACAGTACATGAATAGAATCAGACATCTATTTTACGGAAACAATTCAGGTTGGACTATAATCCCTAGTCCCTTCCACCGGGTTACACTTGACACACGTCCATACTGGTGTAGTTCTTCTCAAGACCTGCCACTCGAGCTGTCCAAAGAACCATTCAAGTGTCTGAAGATTAGTTACTTCTGCGTTTAGACAGAACCCCCGTCAAACCAGACGGACCGGTGTTCCCTGTCGAGCATGATTACTCAACATGCTGAAATGTTCCTGGCAAAAACAGAGTATCTTCTATTTTAAACGATCACAAACCATCACTTCCCACACGTGCACCTTCAGGGCAGTTGTATGTCTTGAAGCAACCTTCACGCATGGTGAATCACATTGGGTACCTGGTGTGATGGAGTCTGGCGTGATAAGTAAAGAACTGAACCCTTCGCTCTGTCACACGAAGTGGTTTCCTGCCAACAACAATTATAGTTGACTGGTTCCTCAACAGGCAAACTCCTGAAAAGGAAGAGCGACCGGTGAGAGTATACTGGCCCAAACATTAGTCCACATGCATCCTACCAATAACTACTCAACCCTCAGTCATGCTAGTTAGTTATTCATATAACCAAAGCATTATCTCTATATGGAGAGTAGCAAAGCATGGGTTCACAAATGTCATCTGGCCTCACAGAACAGCCCGTCAAACAGAGCAAGAAATCAGAATGACGAGTCTGATCATCGGTCTCACCTATCCCTAATCATCTACCAGTCGTCGCTAACGTCAGTAGTGATACAAGGCTGTTATGGTTCTAATTTAATCGAACTAAACAAATAGGTAAAGAGTCCCTAGACTCGTTCCTAACATCATCAATGTACATTAAGAAACATAATCTTGATCAATATACCATCCCTCGGGATATAGGAATAGTACATGATCACATCCAATATGTACACAAGCCTGTTTGCTGGTGGGACCACCTGCCCACGCCACAGCAAACTCTTCTTATCAGACTCTGCCTTAGAGTCAAGAAGCCTTCTTGAGAATACATGTTCCCCACATGTTCCAAGGGTGATGTTCCAGTTCTGTCCTCCCAAGTGGTTTAGCCTTGGCCTGGACTGAACTTCATCGTTGGTTTGGTCTACCAACACATACTTTCATAACTTGCTTTCACATCCCCCATATCCTATATTTCCCCAGTCTCATACAGCCTCCTTGCATCCTTTCATACTTCCAGCACCTTAGCATTCACTCGCACTAGCGCCCGTATGAAAGAAACAGGATAGCTCAGACAAGATTTCAGAACGCATATTTACATCGCGACGGCACGCAGTGTTATCACGCGTCGAGCTATTCGGCGTTCGGAATTACCCCAGGAAGTATCACAGGCCATGACCTAATATATATACACAATGTCACATCATATATATATAGATATAGCACCCAAGCCACTTACCTTTACACAGAAATCCGCTGTGTCCCACACAATGAATTCACTATTAAGTTATTACACAATAGTTACATCATTCCTGGTGGCACAGAACTAAGTTCTTCCTTTACTTAGTAACTAAGCACAATTTTGTCTGAATCTCCACCTACCAACTTACCTGGTTTTCTAACCGTTCTTCTGGCTTCAGCAACTGACTGACATAATCTAAGTTTCCATCCGGCACAAGTAACTAGGTTTTATTCTAACACAACAACCTAATAGATGCAACGATTGGCAATATATAGTACATATATTTGGAACCCACATCGCCCACATCACATTACGGCGTTCCTAACAGCTGATTCGCGAGCACACGGTAAACAAACCCACGATTAATTGTCACCTGCGTTATCGATCGGTTTGCTAATTAGTATGCAAGGACATCCGCATAGGTAATGAGGTTAGAACAATGGCGTGTGGAACACACGTACAAAGTTAAATGATTTAACCAAATATCTACCTGGATGGTGAAACCAGCTCTCCAGTCAGCTTCCGAACTGTTCAAGGGCTTCTCAGCTTCCTTTTCATAACAGTCAGCCGAATCATGGTTGAGGTGAGACGCAACACAAAAATGGCTCACATTCAGGCCAGCGTCTGTTCTCTTCGAACAAAAGTAAGTGAATGGCTGGTTTAGCCAATTTCCCGCTTCGTGCCAACTCGATGCGCACAAGAAGCGAGTGCTTCTTGAGAAAAGATACTTTCTCGGGAAAACGTCATTCCCCGCCTAGAGTTTCTAGATCTCTCTGCACGGGAAGTTAGAGCGATACCCAGCATCACGGGTTACTCGAATTCCGGTGTTCCGAGACGATTCTAGATAATAAGTCCTCCATCGGCTTCCCTCAGTCTATTTTTAGCTGGGAAAGTCCCCGATGACGCGCCAAAATAGTGCGGGATCTTGACGACCCAAGACAGATAAACGCGTTTCGTCACATAGGCCCCCACTTTAAGAGGATCGACCCCGTCGTTCCACTTCTACGCAGAAGCTGTCTATGTCGTTCGTTCTTCCTTCTAAGAGACCGGATGGCGGGTGAGGAAGTCTAACCCGTCAATATTGTATAGAATACTTTTACCACATTCGGTGGGGTGACAAGCTATTCAGTATCACGGGTGATCAACGCCTACTCCGCTACTGCGATCGGGCATCTCGCAGTATCTTGCGGACCAGAGCTCCCGTCTCGACCTGATTTAACGATCGTTCCTGCCAGAGTTTACTGGACTTCTGCAACTCCAGCTTCCCCTTTCGAGGACCCAGCTGGACTGCAGTCGGTCGGATTGAGGGACCAAGGGTCTGTGTCCGTTCCGACACAAACCACCTCTTCCTACCACGGTTCTCAGTGTAGCTAGCACTGCGGGTGTTCCTTTGGCCGGTCATGTTCCCCCGAGCACCGGGCTGAACCGAAGAAGGTACCTGCACATACATATAGGACTTCCTATGGTGTGACAGGCTTTCCGCTACCTGACCTGAACCCCGAACCGTTATTTCAGCGAATCTCTGCGCCCTTGGGCTGGTGGACTTATCATCGGGCTTCCCCTCATAGCGCATGAGGAGACTGGAATGGAAAGTAGTAGACTTTCCCAGGATCACCACTCCATAGTGCTTGTGGAGCCCCACTTTATCCACTAGGAATGGGCCCTGCCACCCGATTTCGAATTCGTTCCCCTCGATTGGGAGGAGTACTAGAACTCGGTCTCCAACCTCTAAGGATATCTTCGTCTTCGTCCGTTTCTCAGGTGTGCCTTTACGGCACTCCGGACAAGACCTAATATACCTGCGCACGTCGCCTGTCATTCCCGGCCACCAATAGTACCGGGATAGACATTTATTGGTTGTCCCTACAGGCAGATGTCCGGTTGGGGACCTGACATGTACCGTTCGCAGCAGATTAGCTCTGAAGCTCTCAGGACCCAACTTACGTTCCCTCTGCCTTTTCTCTGTCCCAGTCTGAATTAACGGTGACTGGTTATCAGAGTTGAACTTACCCTGCGTTAACGGGTTTTCATTGTTGGGCAACCATTCCGAACAAGGACACTCCGTCGCATCCTTGCTCCGAGCATTACTCATTCTATCCGGGTGAGTATTTCGGAGACTTACCTTTTCGAGACCCTCTTCCTCTGTATCTCTGACCTGCCTAGACTTATGGAGGCTAGGGTGTTCTGGTTCGCCCAGAAACACGTACTTCCGGCCTAGAATTAGGGGATAGAGAGGATCCGGTACAACTGCCGCCTGAATGCGTCCAGTAACGTACTTGCTCCGAATCTCCACATTGGCAATCGGGCAACGTAACGCCACAGCACTCCTACTGGCTGGCTGTATCTCCGTCATCTCCCCGGTGAGTTGCTCTGGGCCTGTCAGGTGGGATGCAATTACAGCGGAAAATTGCAATCCCGTGTCGTAGAGGCACAACACCTGTCGCCCATTCACTTCTACTTCCTCAACCACTGGAGGTCGTCTAGTTTCTCCATTCCCATCAACCGACTTCACTTTCCCGCAAGATCTATCCCTAACCTCTGCAAGACAAGCAAAGTGAAAGTCCTTGGGCTTACTCTTACACTCACCCGTATTGTGAGTGCTGGACTTGCAGAATTTGCACCATCGTTCACTCCACTTCCTCTTTGGAGAACTAGGTGGGCTATTCTTACCTTGGTTGACGTTAGAGCTCTTCTCTAAAGAGCCTACCTGTCTCTTTGGTTCATCAGAACCTGTGGTCTTCTTTGACTTCTTTGACTTACCTTGATCCTTATCTTTCGATCTCGGATCTGTTGGACTGGTGTCCCCAGTCTCGCCATAGACTTCAACGTATCTTTCGGCTAACTTGGTGACTATATCCAATCTCTCAGCCCCATTCTCACCTAAGAAGTTTCGCAAGGGTTTAGACATTTGCATTCGCATCTGATCTACAACCATCAACTCACGCAAACTTTCATACTCCTCCTTAAATCCGGCCAAAGCCATCCATTTAAGAAGGTATGAGTTCAATCTCACACTGTATGATGAAAACAGTTCACCAGGTTCTCGCTTCGCCGTTCGAAACTTCCTTCGGTATGAGTGCGCTGTGATCTCGAATCTCTTCAAGAGAGCCGCTTTCAATGCCGGGTAATCATTCTGTAAACCCGGTGGTAAGCGTGCATACACCTCATAACCTTCGGCACGGAGTCCCTGGGAGAGTTTCAAACACCATTTCTGTTTGTCTAGACCCATTGCCATAGACATGGCTTCATACTTCTCTAAGTATTGGTCTATCCGTTCCTTCTCGGGTTCGAACGGCTGTAAAGGCCATTTCATAGCCTGGTAGTCACGTCTACTGGTTGACTCTGAGCCAGGAGGTACACCTCCTCCCATAGCTCCATCAGTTACACCTGTAGCAGGCACTTGTGCCTCAAGTAGCTTCATTCGATACTCATGGTCACGTTTTTCTTTCTCGGCTTCCAACTCAAGCCGTTTCATTTCAGTATCAGCCGCTATCCTCTTTTCCTCAAGAGCCACTTTACTGGCTTCCAGTTCTCTTTCTGCTCTCCTCCTCTCTCTTTCCTCTTGGCGAAAATTTCTTTCCACCTCTTGGACATATGATTTCAAAGCATCTCCTTCAAGACCAGACTTACGTCCAGTTTCCTGAACTTTGTCCAAGTCTAACTCTTGGGTAGACATGTTGACTATGATAGGTGGGTACTCAAGTATGTGTGGGTGAAGCAATACAATGAATCAATAATCAGTACTAACTAATCACCACAACACAAATGTCCGTCAGACAGTTAGGAGATAGGTAGAAGTAGTAGAATCTTATGTAGACTGAAGTAGAGGATAAAGACAAAGTCCCTATCCCTATGTGAGAGGTCTACAACACACAAAGATCTTGGAATAATCTCGGACGAGCCCCCACAATGTGTTAAAAAAAGGGGGGGGGGAGGGCTCAAAGTCAGTTGGTTTGACTTCATTGCACCTGGTATTATCTGTCGTGTCCTCCTTTAAAGTGTCGTCCCTGGAGTGAGGAGACCCGACACCCACATTATAATATTTTTTTTCTCTCAATATTCTGGAGAATCCACCAGCTTCCGTCCAACACACTCCATCAGCCTATGGACACCTTTTCCTATCACTCTCTCACTGTCGTACTATGCCCCCTCTCATACTTCCCAACGCAACATACTCAACAACTCGTGCTTCTAAAAATTACTAAAGAGTAATTTATTAAAATAAAAGTGTAACGTATATGAGACGTGTATGTGAAGAAAATGTGTGACGTGTTCTATAAAGTGTGTAGAATCGGACTCTCAGACAACAACCCAGTCAGCTGATCCCAGCAAAGATAGACCACAGCACGTTACGTCAGAACATGTACAGCTCACCCAGTGCCGAAACCATCTTGCCGGATACTGCTTTGCCTCTGTAGACCTCTGGTAATCCAATTTCAAGATCATCCGAAATAGACACCGGCGGTATTAACAGTTAATCATGGACCGGTTGCACTCTACACAATGTCCGTTCCTATCGTTCATAAAAAAATGCACAAGTCCTTTGTAGTGTGTACACAGATTAATGTTAATTGTTACTGTACTGGATCCTCCCTCGTGTCTATCTAGCCTCAAGTATCAAGTCTTGTGTTCTATTACACGAGATTATATCACACTATGTAATTATTAGACTTAATGTTTTCAGTTCATTATTACTGTCTGATGCTGTGTGGTGCATCAGTACGCATCACTCTCTTTGGTGAATCAACTTCCTTCTGTATGCAACGTTCTGTATGCAACTTTATTGATTGTGGAACTGGTGTTCTTCCTAATGGGATTGGATTCTTTCCCAAAACTTGTTGAGTTTCCTTGGATCTGGTAGGGAACCTTAAATGGCACTACTGCAGTCCTATCAATCATATCTACATCTGCCATTATAGGCACGTGTAAAATTAAGTCACTAATTAACACACGGTAGATATTATTTCCACTAAGCACTGCAGTGCCCTGGCACTCCGACTAAAGCATTTTTCAAGTCCCCCTAGTTGGTCCGAACTCGGGTTTATATGGCAAACTACCAAAGTTGGCCACGTGACGTTATCCTTTATGCCCCCACACAGGTGCAGATCATCCCCTGTCAGGGATCCATCCTCCCTCTGGCTCCCTCCATGTTAGATTTTTCATCACAGGTTTAGATTCTCAAAACAAGCCAGCGAGTTTCTGTCGAGTTACAACAAAGAGTTGCAAATAACCCCGTCAATCCTCTCGATGTGCCGGAAACCAAGAATTGACAGATGCACTGTTTACTTCCTTGCTGAGTACTTCCGTTTTCCATCCGACTTATCAAAACGATGTATGATTCAGCGCACTCACTTCCTCCTCACTCACCACCAAATGTGTATATGGGCTGACCCCACTGCTTCCATTTGTATTCAAATGTTGACAAACTGCCACGGCGCTGCCGGGATCTGTCTCCATCACCACCAAATGTGTATATGTGATGCCCCGATGTAACCTGTGCAGCTGTGTTTACTCTGTTAGTAAAAATAGTTGTCGCTGGCAGATCGTCCGCTTAATCCGAAAATCCTCTATAATAATCAACCTGTTAAACACACGGTTTTATTTTGTGACATTATCCCGCATAGATCGGGCTCTTTCCGCACAAAGCACGAACTCCCTAGCTCCAGTGACGACCCATATGAATCTCAGAGAAATAAAAGCATTCCTAAAGCGAATGTCGTAGCCCGGAATCAAACCCACAACCTTCGGAGCGCAAGGCGGGCGAGTACCCACTGCGCCGCGGGGCGTCCCAATGGACACCAGTAAAAGGGAAAGATAATCCACACGCAACAATCAGTCCAGTGCATTCTGGGAATTGTCTAGGAAGAATAGACCGCTAGGGTGTAAAGGCGATTCATGACAAGAATGGTTCCGTCGCCCTGCTACTGAAATAAGTGAGTGGAGCGACGCTGTGAGCTGTGAATTTTGTGTGGAGTCCTTTTACATTCGTCCGCGGTTGTTTGTAGCGTGCATTGCATGTTGATAAAAATATCGGTCGGCCGTCCTTGGAACTAACTAGGTTGCCTTATGCAGTAATGTGTGGCTGCTGGTTTTCTAGTGACTGCCGAATGCATCCATCGACGATGAACTGTATTTTTCGTGTTGGCATTCTGGCAGCGGCCTTATGCATAGTGTACCTGTGTGGGTTGTTGGTTTGTCGAGACTCCTGTCCGTTTCACTTCTTACATGGGACAGTTATGAGCAATATATGTGATATTCACTGGCACAGGAACGGAGCATTATGGGACAAACATTTGCCATGAAGTTGAAACCGCGACTAACTATCTAACTAACTAACTAACTAACTAACTAACTAACTAACTAACTAACTAACTAACTAACTAACTACCTACCTACCTACCTATCACATTCACAGTGCACGGTAAGCAGCTAGACCACGTGGCAAGAGAAATCCACGACTAGAAAGGGAATTGCCCACATTATCTCCTTATGTCCTGGTCTAGAGTATGTGAAAACAGCGACATCCCACTGGCACTCTTTGCAATGGTACTATCTCTACATTTTCATATACCCTTAATTTGAAAAAAGGATACATACCATGAAGATTTAGCAGCATGGCATGATCGGGACAAGAACACAGAGCTTCGTCTTCTTCTTCTTCTTCTTCTTCTTCTTCTTCTTCTTCTTCTTCTTCTTCTTCTTCTTCTTCTTCTTCTTCTTCTTCTTCTTCTTCTTCTTCTTCTTCTTCTTCTTCTTCGTTCATCCGGAGTGTTTTTTTTTGTCGAACGTGATTGCGTTGTGCCTGTTTACAGTAGAGCTGCGTTCTCGCGCCGTTAGGCCGACACGTCCGACTTCTGCGGACATTTTTTGACCGGGTTAACCTTCCCGGGACAGATCTGATTCGAGACTCTGGTGACCATGTGAGACGGTGAACCATGGCCGCCTACGCCTGTCGGCATATCACTTCAAGATGATGATGATGATGATGACGATGATGATGATGATGATGATGATGATGATGATGATGATGATGATGATGAAGTTGAACAAATGTTTATTCATATCACTTAACAAGAAATCAGGCTGCCACGCAATAACGCCGTGAATTATGTCGACAACTGCTACATGTTATGGTGCTCGCCCTGCTCTGGTCCCACAGACAGGTGCAGTGCCGGGCCTTATGCCTCGTAAGGGTCTAACCACAAATAATGGAGGTCCTTCTCAGATGTCCAGCGGAGCCAGAGGGCCTGACAATAGACCGTCTGGCCGTACCAAACAAAGACTTAAAATAATGCACTGGAATGCAGAGGATATCACCAAAAAAAGAATAGAACTAGAAAACATCTTGGCCAATGAAAATGTAAGTGTATGCTGCTTGCAAGAAACTCACCTGAACGAAAATATAGCCTTCAAAATCAGAGGCTACCAGTGTTACCGATCTGACCGAAATGACAGGCGAAAGGGTGGGATACTGACTCTTGTCAAAAACAACATTCCTGCTTCCCAAATTGAAGTTCACATGGAAGGGGCTGAGTATCAGGCACTTAAACTTAAGACAGACAATACAGACTTTCACCTGATCAATTACTACTGTCCAAATGACCGCCCACAGGCACTGGACACACTACCATTAAAAGGAAAAATGATTGTGTGTGGCGACTTCAACAGCCATTCGCAGAGCTGGGGCTATGATCGCATGGACCAGAGAGGAGAGAGATTGGAAGATTGGCAGGATGAGAATAGATTCATCCTGATTAACAAGCCGTCTGACACACATACCTTCTACTCGAGATCATGGCACTCTACAACTACACCTGACCTGGCGTTTCATTCACCAGACCTGGAGTGGAACATTACACGAATTGTTGGGAAACAACTTGGTGGCAGTGACCATCGGCCAGTCTTTCTAACTGTAGAAAATGAGCTTGTAAGTGAAAGCAGCACCCTCTCGAGGTGGAACTACAAGAAAGCAGACTGGGCAATGTACAAGCATCGCACCAGCATACTGGTTAGAAACCTCAACACTGAGAAGGACATAAATAAAGTAGTTGAAGAGTTTGGGAAATGCATACTACAGGCAGCGCGAGAAACAATACCAAGAGGAGCCCGTAAATATTATAAACCCTACTGGAATAGTGAACTGGAACAGTTGCATAATGATGTGGATGTATGTAGAAAACAAGCAGAGGCCAATCCCAGCCAAGAGCACCACAATAAATATCAGCACGCAAAAGCCAAATTTCAAAGGGCCCAACTGCAGGCTAGACGGAAAAGCTGGCAGGAGAAAACAGAGTCACTGAACTTTGAAAGAGACGCAAGGAAGTTATGGAGGCTAATAAAACAGCTTAACGATAAGGGCACAGGGAGAAACTCAAAAATTGCGCTACATAAAGACGGAAACATCTTAACAGGAAAGCAAGCAGCTGACCATTTTGCGGACTCATTCGCACAAGATAACAATATTGAAATTAGTCCAGAGAAACAACAGGAGATTCGAGAGAAATAGCAAAATACAGGACAGAAGGAAATTGTACATGAGGTTATGGAGACACCTATCACATTCAGTGAACTGGGGCTAGCCATATCAAAACTGAAAATGAGAAAATCACCAGGAGCTGATGGTATCTCCAATGAAATGATCAGGAACCTAGGAACAGAGGCCAAAGCAAAGCTGCTACAGATCTTTAATAATACACGGACCTTAGGCAGTGTTCCACAAGTCTGGAGAGAAGCAATCATGATACCCCTCCTAAAATCTGGGAAAGACAGTTCCATTGCATCCAGCTACAGATCCATTAGCCTCACCAGTTGTCTCTGCAAAACAATGGAGCTCATAATCAATCACAGACTGCAGTGGTACATTGAAAGTGAAAACATCCTTGTGCCACAACAGGCTGTCTTTAGGCAGTGCTACTCTACGGAAGATCAGACAACCTACCTCTCTCAAGAAGTTGAGGATGCATTCCAAGAGAAGAAGCTGGTACTTGCGGCTTGGATAGATCTGAAGAAAGCCTTTGACAAAGTCTGGAAAGAGGGTCTGATGAAGAAACTGAGAAACTGTAAAGTCAATGGAAGAATGTACAAATGGGTGAAAGCATACTTGCACAACGGAAGAGCCCAAGTACAGATAGACGGTCTCAAGAGCAAGAAAGTACTACTGCGTCACGGTGTTCCCCAGGGCGGAGTCCTGTCCCCAACACTTTTTCTAATCTTCATCAATGATCTTGTTGCTAATCTACCCGATGGAATTAAAGCGGCAATGTACGCTGATGACCTGGTTTTGTGGAGCGCAAATGAACATGCATCAGTGGCCACCATATTGCTACAGAGAGCTGTAGATACATTTGTTGCATGGGCGGATAGATGGTGTATCAGCATAAACACTGACAAGTGCAGCACCACTCTATTTACCCTTTCTCCGAAACAAAAGGCAGGGAGCATTCATATAAATGGAACACCCCTAAGAGAAGACAAGGAACCAACATACCTTGGTGTAACATTCGACGACAGGCTGACATGGAGAAAACACATCAAAAAAGCAGTAGCAAAAGCCAGAAGGAAATTTGCCATCCTGAGAAAGCTAACTGGAACCACTTGGGGAGCCAGTGGGAAAATACTTAGCAAAGTTTATCAACAGAGCATACGATCACACTTGGAATACGGGTCAACTGCGTGGTGTTCAGCGTCCAAAACTACATTGCAGGAGCTGGACAAGGTGCAAAATCAAGCTCTTAGAGTCACCACAGGAGGGATGAGATCAACCCCTATAGTAGCAATGGAGAAAATGGGGAGGACACAAGCTTTAAGAGAACGCAGAGATACAAAAACACTAATACAAGCAGAAAAGTTTCTCAGCTTGCCAGGCCACCCTATGAAGAACCGATTTGAAAACTTAGCTATGGGGCGGTTGAAAAGAAGTAGTTTCATCCACCAAGCCAAACAACTCTGCAGAGAAACCATCGATCTTCCCACAGTTGGTATCCCCCTGACAACCATTCCAGAGCGAACCCCGTGGAACGATGAACATAGAATATTGCTACAAATCCAGTCAAAAGTGAGAGGAATATTTGACAAGGAAGAACAGAACAGTGTACAGCGCAGAACAGCCACTCTCAGCTTCCTTGATGACGAATACCCACAGGACCTATGGATCCGAGTTTACACAGATGGGTCAGCACAAAATGCTGTTCGAAATGGAGGAGCGGGAGTGTACATAGAATACCCAAATAATACTAGAGACACGGCCAGAATTCCAACAGGAAAGTACTACCATAACTATGATGCTGAAATTGAGGCAATCAAGATAGCCACAGAGAAATTACAAAATACCAGCCATGGTACACAACCTGTGGTGATATTGACAGATGCAAAATCCGTAATAGAGGCGATCCTGTCTGGGAAATTGCCAGTTCTGAGGACACTACTTTCTGAACTTAGCAGTCAGCGTAAGATCACCATACAGTGGATACCATCCCACTGTGGAGTCCCCGGAAACGACAGAGCTGAACGATTGGCTAAGGAAGGAGCAAAAGAAGAACAACCTGATGTGCCCATTACATACCACCAAAAGAAAAGAATGATCAAATCAGTCAGAAGGCCACCAAACCTTACTCAAGACGACTACCACGTTATGGACAGACCAGAACAGGTCATTCTTCTGCGCCTCAGAACATTACACAATAGATTACCCAACCACATGTATACAAAATTCAAGATTGGTGACTCAGCCATGTGCACATGTGGTTTGGCGTTGCAGACAGCAGAGCACATACTCCAGGATTGCCCAAACTACAACATATCCAGGCGAACCTTCTGGCCTAGAGAGACAACAGTGGAAGATAAACTCTATGGACCGCTGAATGAACTAAAAAAGACTGTTGGATTCATACAAGAAACAACATTGCAGTTATAAGCTTATTTCAGGCGAACGAAAGAAGAAGAAGAAGAAGAACAAGGAATTGAACCAGCTCCAAACACATCAACCCAGACTGTCTGCTTTGTAAATTTAGCAGGACTGTCAAACATCATCTATTTGAGTGTCTTCTTTTTATTCTGCGTTCGTCCTGAATGTTTGTTGTTTACGTAATTGCGCTGTGTCTGTTTACAACAGAGAGCGATATTTGCACTTTTCGGCCGACACATCCGACTTCTTCAGGCATTTGTTGACCGAGTTAACCTTCTCGGCTGATGCGTGTCTAACTCTTACCGTTATCATGGCAATTTCACTACCAACTTTTGTTTTCTTGTTTTTTTCTCTTTTTCATTTGCTCTTTTTGAAATACAGCGCAGTACATACATGCTACTACGTCTAGTACACAGGAATGATATTTGGTGTGGATTAGCTTTCCCTATTACCGGTGTGCTTCGCCATCAGGTGAACCCACTCTGACTTCAGAAGCACTTGTAATTACGTCCCCAAGTCAAGGACGAGACGTAAACATTTTTGTCCAACTGACCCGTGGAGGAGTTGGACCCGCTATCTCGGAATCAGCACACCGGATGAACAAGCGTTATTATCTATTCGGCCAAACTGACCTCCCGTCATTAATTAATACACCACCCAGCCACAATATAATCCACCAACTTTTTACCATTTAACACGTCACGTTTAATGTATTGACTAATTCTACACAAATGAAGCCACTAAACGTGTCAAGGTTACATCGTGTATACGAGGGCGAGTCAATAAGTAAGTCACAGTTCTGTATGCTTGCTTGCTTGCTTGTGTTCGTTGGCTTGAGCTCCAACGCGAAGTCCTGTATGTCGGATGAAGGCATCCTGTTGTCCAACATCAGTGTGATGTCATACAGGACCTGAGGTTTGCGTGAGTATCCGTTGTCCCATGTCTGGCTTATTGGTGTGCAGACTGGTGGTTCCTCGCCGTACAGGCAGACACTCTCCGACTTTGGAGGAATCGACGATCCTACTGACGTTAGCCAGGACCCCGAAGGGACCTGTTGCCCAGGACGCTCGACGAGGACGCGTCAATAGGTCTTGGCCAGTATATAACCCGGCCCTGGTGCCTTGGAAACACCTCTGCGTCCCACAATTCTGTATGATGGCAGGTAAATGTAGTTGGTGTTTTCTACAGGTGTCATTGGGTGACAGCAACATCGAACTTTATATTCTCGTTCGTCAGGTGGCGCCAGGTGTCTCATGCTCATGCGCAGCGCATAAACAAAATGGCACTGTGCTTACGAAGTGTACAACCAAAGAGCAACGTGCTGTTGTGCGTTTTTTGTGGGTAAAAGGACTACCTGCAAAGAACATTCATAAGGAAATGCTTCTTGTTTATGCTGACAAATGTTGTCCCGTAAAGAGGTGCACAGCTGGGTAGGAAAAAAAAATTCTCAATAACGCTCTAAAATTGTTGATGGAATCCGATCTGGTCGTCCTGTTGAGATTGCAACAGAAGCATCCGTGCAGCGAGTGGAGGAGATGACCAGAGGTGACAGGCAAGTAACGATAGACTCTGTAGCATCTGCAATAGGGTGCTCACATGGTTCAGCATACAGCATAATGCATGATCGATTGATTTTTTAAGAAAGTGTGCTCAAGGCGCAGACGCAAAATGAACTGATTTGACATGTCCTTGCATCATCTCTGTCCATACGAAGATGAAGGAGAAGACATGCTGAACAGGATTGTTACTGGGGATGCATCATGGGTGCATCATACCAACCCGAATCAAAGCGTGCTTCAATGCAATGGAAACATCCTTCTTCGCTTTTTTTTTTTTTTTTTTTTTTTTAGCATATCCTTTACAGGACTTAGCTGTCAACACCAGCATCTTTCAGCTGTATGTTGATCTCTTGGCAAGATTACGCTCAGTAGTTTGCCATTGCTTTCTGAGCGGCCGGCTCAGTATCCCGCAAGTCACGAGCGGGGGTCGAACCGCCTCAGCTCTCGCTCCGCTACGAGACTCTGCGTGATAAACGGGATTACAGAGAGAAAGTGTTGCAACCCCACAGCCAGAGAGACCGGCTTCTTCGCTTTGTACCCAAAAATTCAAGGTTACGCCATCATCAGGTAAGATTATGCTAACAGTGTTCTGGGATTGTCAAGGAGTGCTTTTAACCAATTTCAAGAAGAAAGGTGACAATGTGAATTCTGAATCGTTCTGTGAAGTTCTATCGATGCTTCATGATGCAATTCTAAGAAAACATCCAGGACTGCTGACTAGAGGAGTGTTGCTTCTTCATGACAATGCCAGATCACATACGGCTCGATTAACTCAGGAGAAAATTAACCAACTAAGGTGGGAAGTTCTGGAACATCCACCTTACAGCCCCGATTTAGCCCCTAGCGATTTCCACCTTTTTGGTCCACTGAGAACCCACGTTGGCGGGAGACATTTCGCGAATGACGCCGAAATGAATGTGAAGTGAAAACGTGGTTTAGAAAACAGAGCACGCAGTTTTATGCAGCCGGTTTGAGAGGACCGATAAAACGATGGGATAAGTGCATCAATGTTGGTGGAAATTATGTTGAGATATAAAGGGACAATGTATGTATAAAAATAAACTTGTTTCAAATTGTTATCATATTCAGTTATGTTTCCACAGCCATTGCGACTTACTTATTGACATCCCCTCGTATAAGGGGCCGCGGTGGCTGCGTGGTTAGTGCGTTTACCTAACAAGACAGTGGCTTGGATACAATCCCCATCGGTCAGGATTCTTTTTTTTCCCGACCGGCACAGCTCTTGGGAATCACCCAGCGTAATAATTTTGGTTCCCTTTAATCTTATGTCTGTCTGCCCGTCCTTACTTTCATCCGGCTATCTGTTTTTATGGATATTTGTCTTTCTAGCAGAAAACTGTCTCTCAGTCTGTCTGTCTGTTTTTATATGTGCGTGTCTTTCGACGGTCTTTCCGGCTGTTTGTCCCTCCGTCAGTACACCTGTATGGCTATCTGTTCATCCGTTCATGCGCGTTTGTAGTTCGGTCTGCATATCTTTCTGTTCGTTCGTCTATCTCTCTGTTCCTCTACATGCATGTCTGTCTATTCATCTGTATGTCTTTCCGTTCGTTAGTCTGCCTATCTGATTCTCCCTTTCCCCATTTACCCACTGTGGTCAACGCTTCTTTAGTCTTGCAGTTTACACATGTATTCTTCTGCCCCTGAGGAAGGGTTTAACAGGTGAGTCGGTACCGAACGCACAGTCGGTTTATGTTAGAGGTGTCAGCGTACAAGCCATGCCACATCTACCTTACTTCTTCTCTCCCTGTCATTCTTTCTCTCTGTCTCTCACACTTTCTCGTTTTCTCTCTCTCTCTCTCTCTCTCTCTCTCTCTCTCTCTCTCTCTCTCTCTCTCTCTCTCTCTCTCTCTCTCTCTTCTCGCTTTATTTTTCTCTGTCTTTTCCTCTTTCTCTCTCTCATAATTCTCTTTTCTGTCTGTCTCTTTTTCTATCCTTTTCTTATTCTCCCTCTCTTTCTGTTTCTTTCTCGCCCTCTTCCCCTTTCTCTCACTCTCACTCTTTCTCACGCATACATTCTCTCTCTCTCCCTCCCTCTATTCCATAACTACCTTTCTCTCTTTTCTCTTTCTCTCTGCCTTTCGTTTTCTCTCTGTATCTCTATCTCTCTCCCTGTTTGTCTCACTCTCTTTCTCTCTCGCTGTCATTCTCTCACTTCCTCTCTCTCACCCTCTCTCAAAAAACGAGAGTGTTTTAATGTCCCTCCCTCCATCTCCATCATTAACGGTTCAATTTCACCTATTGAAACGCCTTCCATGTTTGTAGCATCCGCTTACCTACAATGAGCGAGTGCATCGTCTCTACTCACTCACTTGAGTCCGGTAACGTTCCAGGAACGACTCTATTCACATGAAAACTTTCCAGCAATTACCCATGAGTGGTTGAAGTACGGCTACATCAACGGGCTTTGGCAGTTCAGTCAACATGCGGAAATTTACTGCCCAGATGAGTCTTTGTGTCATTAACAAGATATTTCACTTTAGGTGACCCAGAGAAATGTTATACACGAAGAGTTTTGCAAACAAACGCTTGATTTCAGGGGTTCCTAAGATGTGTTGGGTGTCACATTGTTATACGAGGGATACGGTCTCGGCTTGCTTGCTTGCTTGGTTTAAAAACAAAAATTTAAAATTCGGTCCCGTTCAACCTGCTTCTTTCAGGTGTGATTATTGTTGGGGTCGGTGATTTTTGTGGGTTTATTCACCCTGATTCTTGTCTTATGCGCACTTACGAGTTGGTCCTGATCCGGACTGGTTTTATTGGCTTTTGTGTCTGTGGCGTCAGCGGGGGGGGGGGGGGGGGTGGCGGCTGTCTTTTGTTAGTAAGGGCTGCTGTTTCGTCTGGCTTGACTGGTTGGAGTCCTTTTAAGGACTTTTTATTTGGTATTTTTGCCTCGTTTTTGTTGTGTATTACATGTAGAAGCTTTTCGATGTTTTTATTTTCCTCCTTGCGCCCTTTTTCACTTTCCATTTTGAATTTCTGTTGCCTTTCGATTTCTTCCTCCGCGGTCAGCCATGGGATCATCTCCTCGTCTTCTATATAATACGTGTAGCCGGGTCCATCCTCAAAGTCAGTACATCTATCTGGGTATACTACCGGTCTCCTGAGTTTCTTGGGCTTCTTCTTTTCTCTTTCATCCCAGCGCCTTTTGAATTCCTGATGCCTGCGTTCCTCCAATTTTATCGATTCTAGGCACTCCTCCAGGCTGAGTCCAGGTGAGTATTCTGTGCCGCCTTCAGAGATCTGGTGGGATGTTTCCCTCTTGGATTTCTTTGGCGTCGTGGTTGGGCTGTTGGCCTTAGCTTGCGGTTCCGGCTCGGTATTTTGCTGGATTTCATCTTCAGGCTTGTCTGCGTTCTATTGCATAGCTTCTGTTGGCTTGCTTCGGCTTACTTCTATTTCAGCTTTCAGCAGCTCTCTCTCTCCGCTTTAATGGTGCATAGCATTTCTTCGATTTCCTTCTTCATCTCGGCCATATGTTCCACTTCTTTCTTGACGTTTTGCTGGATCTCCTTTATTTCCGCCAGTAGTTCTTCGTTGTCGCTGGTCGGAGTTGGCGTCTGCAGTGCTTTGATTTGATTCTTCAACTCATCTAACTGGTTTTTTTTTCGGCTTGTGATATACCCGTGGCTGTCTCGCCCTTCCGCATTGCTTCCTTGAATGGTGTTTTTGTGGTAATGGCGAGCTTTAAGCCGTCTCTGTGTCTTTGGAGGTACGGACAGCCCAAGTATCTTACTCCATGCTTGCCCAGGCAGTTGGCGCACTTTCTTTTGTTGTTGGGTGCTCGGAAGTCCGTGTCCAGCTTGGCCATCGGACACTCCTTGAAGGCATGGTGATCGGCGCAGTACCGGCAAATTTCCGTCTTACTGCGACATGCTGCTCTGCTGTGGCCAGCCCTCTGGCATCTGGAATATTGATTGACTCTTGGGATGAATCTCTCTGGCTGTTATATTTTCTTGTTGATTGATATTGTGGTCGGCATCTCGCTGCCCTCTGTCGTCACCACCGCCAAGGTTGTTTGAATCTTGGAGTAGATGAGGAGCCGCTCCACCTTCAAGAATCGGATGTGGATATTCTCTTCTTGAAGCTGCTTCAGGCTTCTTGACTTATTCGGGTGACTTGTCTTGTTAGCGCTCGCAGTTGCAAATGACGATGTGACGAACGTTCGTTACGGTCTCAGGTTTCTTCTTCTGTTCTTATAGTCTATACCGTGTGGTGTTGATGGTTAATTCTGCCCACGGCAGATTGTCTGGTGTTCTGCAAACTGTTTATGATACTGATGTTTCTAAATGCCGTGTTGTAACACAAGTATTGCTTGACGCTAGTTTACTTTAAATTTGAAGTAACGTACGTCTAAGCTATTTTTGCAAATATGACAAAACAGCGAACGGGGAGAAAGAGG